>NW_008991773.1:123550-141500 GCF_000313855.2 Musa acuminata subsp. malaccensis
TTTTTTAATTATTTTAATTCATGTGATTTATTTCATTTATGCCAAATAAAAACATGTATCATGTTTAAAACTGAAAGTGTAAGATTTAGTACAACAAAGATCAATAAGGCACTTTCATTTTGGTAAAAATCAATAATCCGTAAATCGCAAGATTCATCATGCATAATTTCGAAATTTGTTAAGCATGATCATTATGCATGACATTAAAACATGATTTCAAAATGTTTAATATTTTCATTATACAATTTCATCATTATGCAATGGTTTTATGAACATAATTTTGAATGATTCTTATAGATAACTAAAACTTCTTTAGTTTTAATTTATATGATTGACTTTATCTTAGCATGCTCAAATTTTGTTCTTATGTCAAAACCATACATTATGTTTGAAAACCAAAGACAAGATTTAAAAAAAAAAATTATTAAGCATTTCATTCAAAAGTCATGCATCATCATTAAGCATGATATTAAACTTCTCAATATTTTCATTAAGACATCAAGCATGCATGGTTTCAATCAAAATCGAAAATCATCAAAATACATATTCTTACTTCTCATGCACATACATAAGATTAATCTTACTAGTTGTATAATCATTAGATTTATATCTAACATTTTATTCCTAAAACATGCAATTATCAAAATTTCGAGCATGATCATATTTTTTTATATTTTTTTAAATATAAAAAAATTAATTAAGAAAAAGCATCATGAAAAGCATCATGTAATTTCGAAGTAAATTGGGGGGATTTCGATAACCTCATCGTTGAAAGTGGTTAAGGCGTAGTTTGTCACCTCGCCTTTCTTGATTTTCTCAACATCTTCGGAGGAGCTCGATTCATCCCAATTTGTGTTCTTCTTCTTGTGTTCAAAGCAAGTAGTTTCGTTCTTTTTACTTTTTAATTTTTGTTTCATTTATAGTTTAAGTTCACCATCACTTGAGCTTATGCTTGAGTGGTCTTCATGTGTTCTATGTCCCAAATCCTTCCTGTCCTTTGGAAGGTTGTTCTCAAGTTCTCTTTTTGTCACATTGTTCATTTCGTAGGTCATTAAAGACCTAATTAGTTCTTCGAGAGGAAATGTCTTAAGGTCCTTGGCCTCTTAAATGGTCATAACTTTTGGATCCTAACTTTTTGGAAGAGATCTTAAGATTTTAGTTACTAGTTCAAAGTTAGAAAAACTTTTACCAAGAGTTTTGAGTCCATTGATGATATCCGTGAAACGGGTGTACATGTCTCCGATCGACTCACTTGGTTTCATCCGAAAAAGTTCGTAAGAGTGTACAAGAATGTTGATTTTGGACTCTTTCACTCGGCTAGTGCCTTCATGAGTGACCTCAAGAGTTCTCCAAATATCAAAAGCCGAATCACAAATCGAAACGCGATTAAATTTATTTTTGTCAAGTGCACAATATAAGACATTCATAGCCTTTGCGTTTAAAGCAAAAACTTTCTTCTCCGATTCATCCCATTCACTCATCGGAAGAGAAGATTTTTGAAATCCATTTTCGACAATATTCCAAAGCTCGAGATTCAACGAAAGTAAGAAAACTCTCATTCGAGTTTTCCAATAAGTGTAGTCTGTCCCATTGAAAAAGGGAGGACGAATGAGAGAGTGACCCTCTTGAAAGCCGTAAAGAGTTATTTCTATTTAGGTGTTAAACCAAAGTAGAAAACCCTGGCTCTGATACCAATTATTAGGATCGAAGCGGCACTAAGAGGGGGGGGGGCGTGAATTAGTGCAGTGGATTAAAACTTGTAAGCTTAAAAATGAATTCATAAATATGAGTAGATTTCGTTTCGATAGTAACTTGAGTAGATGAAAATCGAAAACTAGCAGTAGTGTAAATAACAATTTCAAAAAAGTAAGAACTCACACATTCAAGGAACACACCAATTTAAAGTGGTTCGGTCAAAATGACCTACATCCACTTGCGTAGCCTTCTTCGAAGAGGCTCCCAACTTCCACTAGCAAATCACTTTGAAAGGGAAGGATAAATACCCCTCTTACAACCTTTTACAAGTGGTTCACACTCTTATAAATTTTCAAAGAGAAAGAAGGAGGTGAACACTCAAGCTATTGAAAATAAGACTTGCTAAAGACTTTGCTAAGGCTTTATCTCAATTTCTTACTCATCAAAAGGTTATTTTCTCTACTGAGAATTGAGGGGTATTTATAGGCCCCAAAAGGATTCAAATTTGGGTTCCAAATTTTGAATTCTCTTGGATTCCTGATGCTAGCAGTGCCACCGCTTGTTAGTGGCGGTGCCACCGCCTACCAGTGTCTGACACTGATAGTGTACTGGCGGTGCCACCGCCCAGCCCGGTGCTGCCACTGCCCGACCTCTCAGGTGCTGGGCAGTGCTATCGCCCAGTCCAGCAGTACCATCACCCAATCCTCGGGTTCTGGGCGGTGCCACTGCCCAGTCAGGTGGTTCCACCGCCTACACTATTTCAGCTCATTGGTTGGGCTCCAAACTTGGCCTAAACCAATCTGAACTTGGGCCCAATTGGCCCTAACCGGGTTATAGGATTAACCATTAATCCTAACCCTAATTACATGCAAACTATGAGCTTAAGAGATAGTCCTAAGCAAGTTTTTAATCGGCAACGTCAAGTTTCCTTCCAGTGAGCTTTTTGGCGGACTTCCAATACACTCTCGGATTTCTTCCGGAGGACTCCCAATAGGCTCCCGGTCTTGTGGCGAGTTCAGCGAGTCTTTGGCAAGTAGCCGAACCTTCTCGGTGATCTCCGCGAATGTCCGAAGATCTCTCCAGCAGACTTTCAAAAACTTTGACAAGTCCCCGATTCCTTCTCGGTTGGTTCCGACAACACTTCCGACGATTCTTCGGACTCTCGACAGATTCTCGAACACCCATCGAACTTGACTCCGGTAGACTTGCTTTATGTCTTCAAGCTTTCGTAGTTAATCCTGCATACTTAAAATAAAACTTTGATCGAGACAATTAATACAAAGCAATAATTAAGTTGTCCGGCATGTCATTGGTCCTACGACGCTTCGTCCGATTCTTCGGCATATCGTCATCTCTTGCGGCATATTGCCTAATCGGCCTGTTGACTCCGCAACTCCGATATCCTTGGCGGAATACCCGCTCTTCTTGTCCCGATGCCTGAATCCACGACCCGAAGTCTTCTGTCGATACGTCGACCGATCCACCGGCCCGACGTCCAATCTTTTGACATGTTCCTCCAGCACAACATGATTTTCCTACTTTAATTGTCTCATCCTGATCGAAGCATCCTATGTCACTCAAAACGCAGATTAAATCATAAACACATATCAAGTGGTTTCATCATCAAAATATGAGATTCAACAGAAATATGATTGGTATACAAATTGAAATGTGGCATGAATTTTTACCACACTTATATTGTTGAATCATTCTCCTTTTTGTTGATGACAAAGGGGGAGAAATAATACCAAAATATGGTAAATTGATGACAAATGTATGTAATGTATTTCATCATAGATACTTAAAATATTTGCTTGATAAATTTCTTTCACCTTAACTTGCTATTTTTACAAATTGATATCTTGCCTTAGAATGATGAATTGAAATCTTTGTCATCTTTTATATTTAAAATATCATACTTGAAAATGGATGTCATGTCTTGACATTATTTTCAGAATGTTATATCGTGATAGGAATTATGATGTGTGTATTGATAAGTTTAAATGAACTTAACTTATTAGTATGTCTTTTGAATTCAAAGGCCTTGAATTCAAGAATGTCTTTTCTCAAGTATGGCATATAGATAGGAGGAGTTAAGGTTAACTCCGTCATCAATTGATTGTCATCATAAAAAAGGGGGAGATTGTTGAATCTTAGATTTTGTTGATGAAGTCAATTATAATTTGTTTGATCTAATATATATGTTGAGAAAAGTACGTAGGATTAACTACGATGGCAATAAGACATAAAGCAGGTGTTGTGCCAGAGTCAAGATCGAGATCTTATTGAGAGTTCAAGAGTTCGACAGAAGTCCGGACGCTCGTCGGAAGTTTTGTGGGAACCAATCGAGAAGTCCAAGAGCTTGCCATAGAAGCTCGTCGGAACTCGCCAAGAAGATCGTCGCAAAGTCCAAGAGCTTGCTGGGAGTCCGTCGGAGCATTGCCGAGAGTTCGTCGGATGTTCGCCGAAAGTACGCCGGAAGCTCGTTGGAAGAGCAATTGACGCACCAGAACAAGAAGTGTAGTAAACATGTCTTAATTGGGTTGAATTGAGCACCCAATTCAGCCCCTGAATTCTTGGCCGACGGTGGCACCGCCTGAAAAGCAGTGCCCCAGGAAATCTGGGCGGTGGTACCACCGGCAGTTATTGCGGCCAACGGTGGTACTACCCCTGTCAAGCAGTAGTACCGCTAGAGCTTGGTCTCCGAGCTTTGTTGAGCGGTGGTACCACCCAGACTGAGCAGTAGTACTGCCTAGTGTCAGGTGTCAAGCAATGGTACCACCTAGTAATGTCGGTGGTACCGTCAGGACCTCGGAAATATGGGATTAGACACTTTTTAGCTCCATTTTTTAAGCCATTAGGGCCTATAAAAATTCCACCCTTTTTTGCATGAAAGGGCACGAAACCTATTGGCATAATATTAAGTTCTTGAGTCTTAAAGTGTTGTAAATGTTAGAGTTCTCCTCCTTTATCTCTTAGCCTTGTAACTATTCAAGAAAGAGGAGTGAGACTTGTAAGGGTTCATCACCTAAACCTGGGAAAAGGAGAAAGTGTCGTAAAGAGGTGTTTGGTCTTCACCTATTGAAGGAAGGCCTTTAGTGGACGCTGGTGACCTCGTCGGAGGAGGAATCCGAAAGTAGATGTAGGTCACATTGATTGAACCACTCTAAAACTCGGTTTGCATTTACTTTGAGCAATTTACTTTTACAGCAAACTGCCTCTCCTCCTTACTGTGCTTTTACTACGCCTACATACGTTTTAATTTTACGAAAGCTTTCAAGTTCAAATTTTCCCCGAAACATATTAAATCGAAATCATTTTCATCGGAATCAGTTTTAATCAAAACAAGTCTTTTGAAATCATGAAAGTTTTTCACTGCACTAATTCACCCCCCTCGTAGTGCCGTTGTTGATCCTAATATGTTCCTATTGATACTTTAAAATTCATAATATTCACTTGATGGAATTACTATTTGATGTCAAAGATAGAGGTAAAAGGGTTAGAGAAATCTTTATGGAATTACTATTTCATGTCACGATGCTATCTCATTTATCAATTCAGATTAAACTTGATTTTGATATCATAAATATTGGGATAGAGGAATGAAATATTAAAACAAAATACTATGAATACAATGAGAAGAAAATACCTCCACAAAAAAAAAAAAAACTAAGCAAGAGGGAAACACTTACGGCATATCCTCATATACTACATGTTTCATCAAACAATGTTTCATAACCAATGTCCTATATGTAGAACCTAATGAAAAATATTTATAGAATTTAATAAAAAAATATCTCACCCATGAAGTCATCCACGACTCATTTAGGTATAGAAACGACCTTTAATTACCACAACTACATGGATCACGAGACACTTTGCACATGAGACAACTCGTGTCAAGACGAATTATCCGAGGTATGAATCAATTCTCATCAAACTTCACCTCGATAGGCTTCCCGGGCCTCCCCACCTCGACTCATGCCGCCGCTGGCGTTACCTGCTAGAACTTCGTAGAAGGGTGGTGGTGGTGGAAGTTGGTGGGCTGCAGGCGCGGCTTGGAGGAGGGTGGGGAAGTAGGGGATCGGATGGCGCGCGACGGGGAGGTGGGCATCGATGTTGGAACGGAAGCGAGAGATGGGCTGCTGTGATGCTTCGCTGCTGTAGTTGGCTTCTGCCATGTCTGTGTGCGAGGACCTTCGAGAGAGAAAAAAAGGAGGTCGTGGAACGAACGGCCAGGATGATGAGACGTAGAATGGAATGGATAGGAATTAAACTCGAGTTTGAAATAGGTACAAACACAACGTTGATACGACGTAACGACGACATGTACAGCCGATATATATTTCGTGGTCACCGCTACAAGTGCTGTAATGGACCTTTAGGTTACGGAAAGCCATTATAACGGATATCACCTTTGGGGGTTCTCTCACAAGCATGGAACCGCCGGTTTCGGCTTTGGAGTTGTAGCAGTGGAAGAGGCGAAGGAGAGAGAGGAGAAGCGCGAAGGAGAGAGAGGAGAAGCGAACGCAGGAAGCAGCGAAAAATGGACAGCCGAAAGGTTGTCGTCTGCGACAACGGCACTGGGGTAATCGCACTTTCAATTGCTTACAAAGTGATCGTTCGGTCTCTCTGTGTGTTTCATCTGTTGTCTCGTTTTGATCTGTGATGCAATCTGGGGTTGGGCTGATCTTGGCCATATCAAGATCACGATCAACTGTTCCTTGTTTAAATCTATATTGACTCGGCTTTTCAAATCGAGCATTTTATTTCTCATCTTGTGAGACTTCAATCGCGATTCCATCACGATTGCAAGAATTGCCCGTAAACGGTTCAAAAAACGCAAGAAAGGTCCCATATTTTATTAATTATTCGTCTCTCCTTTCTTAAGATTTAGTGTTTGCATTAATGTAGCCGCTGGGTCGAAGGTTTTAATTGCACTTTTTTTTTATGGATCCCAGTAAAAATGCCATCTTGATCCATGAAAATTTATGCAGAAGAAACCCAAAACAAAATTATAGTTCCGATCTGCAATATTTTGCCTCCGAAGATTCAATCTGTCATGAGAATGAAAGCAATTGAGTATTCTGCTATATGGACTTCTGAATTAAAAGAAAGGTAGATATATTCTTCGTTGGGTTAGTCAAACTTAGCATGAAATGTTGATGTCGGTGATGTCTTCTTATTTTTATTTTTATTTTTTCCACTCTCTCTCAGTTTCCTTTTTCCGCTGTGTATGTGTGTTTGGGGGATTGCATTCTAAGCTTTGTTAACCAGTTCACTGGTCCAATTCATTCTTGATTTTGTTTTAACTTTGGAGCTTAATGTCACCCTAATCAATCTAAAAGGTCGTCCTAGGTAGTCTAGCTTTTGAAGGTATCCTCAATTGCTTGAGCATGAATTGCTTACACGATCTAACTGTTCACATGGGGGTTATTGTCATATTCGTTGATTCTACTTAATAAATATTTTACTTGTACTTATTTTGGAAATTTTGCAGTTCTGCAACTTTTATATTTATCTATTATGTGCTTGAGTGATACTTTTAACTTTCAAAAAATAGACACAGTTACAACTAACCTCAATTGTTTTGGTTGATTCTACTTAATAAATAGTTTACTTTAATACCTTGTACCAAGTACTTATCGTTTAAATTTTGCAGTTCTGCAACTTTTATACTTTTCTACCAAGTACTTGATAATTTTAATTTTCAAGCAATAGACACAGTTACAACTAACCTCAATTTTTTTTATTTTATTTTAGGCTCAAGATTGACTGATCTTGAACTTCTTGAATCTAAATGCAGTATGTGAAGTGTGGATTTGCTGAAGATAACTTCCCGACATCTGTGTTCCCTTGTGTGGTTGGAAGGCCAATGCTTCGATATGAAGAATCACTGGTGGAGCAGGAACTGACGGTCTGGACTCGGACTATATCTTGTTGATGATTGTAGTATAGGATTATATGTCAATCAGTCATGTTCCATGTGGATAGAGAAGGAAGATATCTAAGTACTTCACACACACTATACCTGAGTCTTCTAGGGAACTCAAACTGTTTGTACTGGAGCCATGTTATCTCATGCCACATAGCATGAAACTGTTTATCCACTCCTTTGATCTTAAAGCTTATTCATTAATTTTTTTATTTTTTTGATATAGAGCAAATATAGACTATTTAAGCTATTGGTGCTCTTCCCCTCTTCCATTCAGGATATTGTTGTGGGAGCAGCTTGTGCAGAATTTCGTCACCAACTAGATATATCTTATCCTGTCAATAATGGGATTGTGCAGAATTGGGATGATATGGGTCATGTATGGGATCATGCATTTTACAGTGAACTGAAGGTACATTTCTTAATTTTGTGAGTCCAGTCCCAGTGTAATTATGGCCAGGCTATCATCTCTTTCCTAAGAAAGCTTTTCATAAATGTTCATGTGAGCATTAAATTATTACAAATTATATGTCCTCGCTAAAGTTGCTCTTTCGGAAAGTTAAAATGGTACTAGGATTCTTCCTTTTCCTTTTTTACTTCAGATAGATCCAAGTGAATGCAAAATTTTACTCACAGATCCTCCACTCAATCCTTCAAAGAACCGTGAGAAAATGGTACGCATTGTTCCTTTTCATTACTATATTCAAGTTTTTATCCATTTTGAGTAGTGTAAAATATCTCAAGTGTTATTTTAATGTTATTTATAAACAAGTGACTATTAGTTTGGCTTCATGTAGGACAGATAGAGACCATGTTTGAGAAATACAACTTCAGTGGTGTCTTTATTCAGATCCAAGCAGTTCTCACATTATATGCTCAAGGTGCATATGCAATCTTGTGATGATTGCCATAGATCATTAATTTGAATTGCAGTTTTACGTTTTAAGATTATTACCACAAATTTTGGAATACAGTACATGGTCTTTCTTGGTGAAAACTATCCAAAATATAGACCTTTTTCTATTTTTATTTACCCACATTCACCACTTTTCTCTTGATTGTCTGTATTGCTTGACAGGTCTGCTGACTGGCCTTGTCATCGACTCTGGTGATGGTGTCACCCATGTGGTATGATTTAATTTAGTTTCTTCTGTATTATTTTCCTGTGAATAATTAACTAGTTGTGCTGTAAAATGAGCCCTTAACTCCACTTGTTGTCAGTTTCCATATCCCAACTGATATATTAGTAAAGATAGAATGAGATATGGCCCTAGAACCTGCATTGCCGAGGCCTCATGTGTTGTCTTTGCCTTTTTGCACTAATGTTGTGTATGTGAGCTAAATTAAGATTAAAAAAAAAAAAGAAGATAGTCTTGACTGTTACTTCTTGATCTTTAGTCAATGACATGAAACATTCTGTAGTACTGGATAGAATTGAGGAAATATAAAGAATCATCATTTTGTGTCTCTTGTTTAAAGTACATATGGTAATTTCACAAAATTTAGTTATCTATTGTGTTCAGGTGCCAGTTGTTGATGGTTATTCTTTTCCACATCTAACCAAAAGAATGAATGTAGCTGGAAGGCATATAACATCATATCTTGTTGATCTGCTCTCTCGTAGAGGGTAAGATTTACCACCATGTCCATTATTGTCACTGATTCAACATATAATATATTGTGTCATTGACCATCTCGTCCTATTTAAATCCCACTGTTTATCATTTTCCAAAGGTATGCCATGAATAGATCTGCAGATTTTGAAACTGTAAGGGAAATAAAGGAGAAACTATGTTACATCAGGTAAATATGATCCCAAAATCTAGTTAATTGATTTTTCTAATTACATATAGATGATCTTGAAATATTTTAGCTCATGTTCTTTAATATCTTTTGCAGCTATGACTACAAGCGTGAATATCAATTAGGACTAGAAACCACTATTCTTGTTAAGAACTACACCGTAAGTGAATTACCTTGTTATCACAAGCATGTCACCAACTGGTTAATTTTCCCCTCAGCTCATCTTCATATTTATCAGCAAGAGCTTTTCATATCTGTCTCCACAGTATTTTTCTTGAAAGTTCTTTTGCCTTTCTTTTGTTCGTCAAATCTAAGTTTTACTTTTTGATAAAAATGAATGAATGATAGAAGAAAAAAAGACAGCTTAGTGCATGAGGCTCCTGCCAAAGTGGGGTTTATGGAGGGTTGATGCATGCAGCCTTATCCTTTCTAGTAGAGAGATTATTTTCATGACTATAATCTTGGTCACCAAGATTGCAAAAGAGTAGCCTTTTAATGGCACACTGTCTTGCTCTCTGGGAAGTGAAAATTGTATTGGCTTGGATTTGAGGATAAGCATAAATTTGTTGATGTGCACCATGTTTATTGATGTTACTTTTCCATTCAGAAAATGCGTCCTATTTATCTTTATCGATTTATAAGGCCTTTAGTTGTATAAGTTAATTCACTGTTTTATTTTATTTTATCTTTGTTTATAATTCTACTTGACTGAACCATGATGTAACATAGATTAAATAGTTTATGAAGTAGTCATATATTTTTGAAAATTATATACTATGGTCTTATCTGATGTTTGGCTACAACTCTACTCATCTAATCATCTCCACTAAGTTACCACGACCAGAAGATTGCATGTAATTATCTCCATGTCATAAGTTACTTGCTGAGTTATTAGAATATACTCGAGATTCCTTTTCCATCTTCTGTCAATGGGCTTTCAATTTGTCAGTCTCTCTGTTACAGAAACTTATTAAAATTCAGCAGAATGGAGACCCGGAGAAACTTAAATGGTCAAAATTTGGAAAAGAATAACTTATAGAAATTGAGCTTTTGGCTAAAAACAATCATTGAGCAGGGGAGCAACCTAGTTGGTGTAATACTAGTGTCATAGTATATATACTTAAGACCATGGTATGCAATTTCGAATGGTACCGCCCGGTATAGGCGGTACATACCGGTCTGACAGTATACCGGTACATGGACCGCTAACGTGCTATAGTGCTACAGTGTTATACTGTAGTAGTGCTACAGTGCTACAGTAGAGAAAAAGAAATATTTAAAATTAGGTGTACCGCTCGGTATGCCCTGGTGTACCACTCGGTACATGGTACCGTACCATACCGAGTCAATCTCAAAACACCGGTACGGTACGGTATTGCACACCTTGCTTAAGACGATGATTAATGGAAAAAAAAGGTCCTTGATCCATCAGAAATATACTGATATGGAAATTATATTATGATTTATATGTCCATAGGACATTGTAGGAAACAATTTACACCATCCATTTAGCATTACATAGTAATCCAAGCAATAATGAAAAGAAACTATTTATTTGACCAAAATTGCAGTTGGTATGAAGAACATGGTGACATAATTGGTTTTCTGTGTATTCTCATCATAACTGACCTTTGTATCATTACTAAGTGAAACAAATCCTTCCATCCATCTTCATGTATATTATTTTGTTAAACTTTGTGCTGCTTATGAAGAATCAAAACTATATTTATCTAAGATATGAGGGTTTTTCTAGATGAGGTGAAATTTTTAATGTGACAAACAACAAAGGCTTTATAATACTCATCCATGTTTGTGTTGTCAATATGTGATGCTTTTCTTTCTTGTAAGATGCATATATTATATGACAGTTTGCTACTTGTCCCCATTGCTAACAAACTGTGTTGCTGCTCTTATTTGATTAGCTCCCAGATGGAAGAGTTATTAAAGTTGGCACTGAACGGTTTCAGGCTCCTGAGGCCCTTTTCACTCCAGTATGTGCATGCATTTGTATATTCATTAATAACATTTTGCTGTGATCAACACAATTTTATCATGTTCCAAGAGTTATATGTTTCACTGTTTTGTATAATCTTTTTCATTTTCAGTTTCAATTGAAGCCATTCTTAGTTCCAATGCAAGTTTATGTATTGTATTAACTTATATATTGTAATGTTTATGTAAAAAATGGAACCATAAACTGTGTGCTTTTTTTTTTCTTTTTTCTTTCGTTGTTTGAAGGGAGAGAAGAAAGGGGTGACGGCTAGGGGGTGAGGAGTTGTTTAGAATAAGCATTTACATATAACATAATAGATAATAGATCTAAATCAAAGTCATTGAAGTGCATAACAAGGTAAAAAATATATTATGTTAATCTTCATGGAGAAAAGAGCACTAATTATTGGGAAGGTTCTCTTTTTTAAGCAATATATTGTTTTATGATACCATAAACTAATTTTTTTGCTTCTTTTTAAAAAATTAATCATTCATTAGATGTATAGTGCATAAATGCTCGAGCTACTCCTACTTTTAGTTTTCATTTGAAATTTATATGAAAATTATATTAGATATCAAGTATATGAATGCTTGAAAAAACTGGCAAGGTATAGTATGTCTATCATATATTCAACTGTCTCTCATGTCTCAATTTCTGAGAAAAAGAATGTTATGACATCCATTCTTAGCTTTACAGCTTTAGTCATCCAGTGTCCTTCCTTTTACATGCTATCTGTTACATATCAATTTTCTATGACTTCCAAGTGCTAATACATATAGCCTTTGATGTAGGAACTTATTGATGTCGAAGGTGATGGAATGGCAGACATGGCTTTCCGTTGCATTCAGGAAATGGATATTGATAATAGGATGATGGTATGCATATTGCTTCCTTTAGAATCTGTTAGATGGGTTAACAAATGACAGAATCATATTTATATAACTATCACTGCCTTGAAAAAATCTTTCTTGAACTGATGGACATATTAAATTTCTGATATTATCTTATTTTGCCCAAATCTTGATGGTCTGATTGCTGAATTCACTATTTATTGTTCTGGTACTTTTGAGTCAGTTTTTTGCTTTATGTGCTATTGCACATTATCTTTTGGTTAAGCTGAAGACTTTATGGGTTCATTTGTTTATCTAAAAAGATAGCTCCATTTTCCATTTGTTCTGCTTAAAATGCTTAATTAAATTGATCATCAAGAGATATGCCATGACCTTTAGGTCTTTAGCCTGGATTGCTTTCTTGTGGCACATTGTTACGCCAGTTAGTGACAAGTTCAGTACATGTGGAAATTTCTTTCTCTGCACCCATTCCAGTTTAAGAGAATGCCTAAGCTAAACAAATTAGGGAAACTTATGAATAACAAGAGAAAGAGATATATAGACTGTATAGATCAAAAATAGAGGAGGCAGGGGGTTCTTCTCTGGCTATGAGGATGCATATGAAATATAAATTAAAAAAGGAATAATTTTGGCCTTTTAATTTCAACAGAGGAGATTGTCACTGACACCATACTAGAGCAAGCATATGCTGGTAGGGTTTACCTGGCCATCTCAGGTAATTTTTAATCTTCATTCTCCTGGAAGATGGGAATGTTATGAGCAACTATGAAAACTACATCATCCAAATATGTTTCCGCTTTTTCATTTTTATTTTGAGAAATTATCTCTTAATTAGATAGGCATAGGCATCATATCAGATAATAAACTCAGTAGCCTCTAATAAACTGAATATTCTTATGGAAGTTGTTGATCAAATAATATGCTAATTAGTATCATGTTGAAGAAAAAGAACTGTAACCTCTATTTGTCCTTTATGTCCAAAATTATGCTTCTATTTCTAAAGTTTATTCTTATCTTTCTTGGAAGGCTCCACAATCTTATCGCGTTGTTCCTTTTGTATATGCCAGTAATATGATGGATGTTCTCATAAGCATAATTTTAACTAGTACTTATGAATTTGTTAATCATGCATCAACATCTTCCTGGAATTTAACTTGTATCACATAAGTATTCCATTGTCAGCTTATTGACAGATTACTTTTGCTATCCTTAAGAAATAAGAATTAAATTTTTGTTGCTCATTATCTGGTGCTTCTCTCACTCGGTTTGATTTAACATTGGCAGCTCTACCAACATATTGTTCTTAGTGGAGGGAGCACCATGTATCCTGGATTACCTAGTCGGTTAGTCCAAAACTCTATATTGATTTTTATGGTGTTATAATTTATATGTCCTAATTTGACCAGAAGCATATGTTATTGCTGGGTAGGCAGATTGCATCAATATGTCTGCCTTTGCAGCACTTTCCTGGTTTTGTTAGGTACTCATACATTTACTCCTAGCTTACACCAGTAAGATTTATGCTTAACCAAAAATTGTGAAAAAGAAATTAATACAAAATCTCTTGGATAAGCTTAAAACAGTGGTGGGGATTACTGACTAGAAATTTGAGGTTGAGAGTGATAATGGCATCTTAGCAAATGAAAAAAAGTTCGTTTATCATTTCATTGAACATTAATACAGAGACTAAATGAAATCATTCCAACTATAAATGCTTTATCCTATTGCGTAGAAATTACACATCACGAGTATCTTTATTTTACCCTGTTTCCATATTCTCCCTTTGATTTCATGGCTCTCTTGTTTTCAACAATGCTTTTATTCTTAATGTAAGCATAACCATAGAAGAATGGAAAATATTTTATCATTGTGCTGAGGTGGGAAAACTGATTATATTCTTCACTAGAAGGTGTCATCTTACCGATCAAATGTAATCATCTCAGAAAGAAATGTTTTAGCAGCTTCCCGCCGCATGTAGCCATATGACCACTACAATATGAAGATATCTATAGTTCAATGATCATCCTAATGTTACACAAATCCTTTGGTTATACAAATCATTTGCTAAGAAATAGTCTCATTTTTATCCTTAGTCATTTGTGTTTCATGTGTATGTAACTTTGTGTCATATTGTGATGTCGGCTTGATAGTTCATCTGTAATTAAGAAGCAAGTTTAATGTTCTATTTTTTGAGAAGGTATCTTTATCTTATAGTGCATTGATTATTAAATGTTTTTAAATTGATACTCAAGATTATGCTTATGCCTTAATTGAATGCATATGCCTATGATGTCTTTTTTATTTGTGAACAGCTTGGAGAAGGAGATTCTTGAACGCTATCTTGATGTAGTGCTAAAGGGAAATAAGGATGGATTGAAGGTGATATCATTGTTCCAATTCTCACTAATATTCATTTCTTTCACAAGTGGCAAATTGTTGAGCTTCTATGGATGATGTTTAATTTGCATAATTTGTTTATTTTATTGTTTGAGTTAAGACTATGAAATGATGACATGTACCAATCAGGTGTGAATCAATACGCGAACCACCCCCATTTTTAATAGTCCGGTCTAAACCAATGATTGTTGTACTGCTTGAAATGATATGAAATGGTACGAAATGAGCAATACGTATCGGTTCGAGCGTGGGCCAATGCATGAACCACCTCGTTTTAGGCGGTCCAATCCATATACAAATAATAAAAAAATAAAAATGCAATGGCTCGTCTAACTCATAATTAAAAAAATAAAATAAAAATTAGGAAAATCAAATGCAAGCCCTCTTCTTGTGTTCAATGCTGCCACCGTCGTCGCTGCCATTGTTTCGTGATGATGTTGCCAATGCCGTACCGTCGCATTCCTTGTCCTTCCCAGGTACGTCCCACCTCATCTCCTCTTCTTCCTTCTTTCTTCTATACCACTTCTTCTTCCTCTTCTTCCACTATTCATCCACCTCCCCTTCCTATTATCTCTCCTTTTCTTTCTCTCTAACACTGGTACATATTGGCATACCAACACATGGTATATTGATACCGATCGGTATGCACTGGTCCAATAGATCATCAAAACAGGTTCGATTACCATAGAAGGTGATCCTTGGTGTGAACTATCAAAAAATTATTTAAAAACATACAAGCACCCTCTTTGCCCCAAATGCAAGCCCTTAACATTTCTCCTAGTGCAATCGCCCATCACTACAGTGTGGGTACACTTCCTCTTCTCCTCCTCTTCTTCCTTCCTCTTCCTCCTTCCTCCATTGCCTCCTCTTCTTCCTTTCTCTTCTTTCTCATGCTTCCTCCTCTTCCTTCATCGCCTCCACTTCTTCCTTCTTTCCTCTTTCTTCTTCTCCCTCCCTCCTCTTCCTCCACTGCACCTTCGAAATACTGGTACTTTTCAGTGTACCATATGTTAGTACATCAGTATTGAGTGGTATGTACCGGTCTAGCCTGGCACTAATACTGGCATGGTAAACATAAGATCAGCCCAATATTGTTCAGCCACTTGATTTTCAGTCCTGCACAGTTCTGGTTGCATATTCTTGAAGTGCCACCAGGAATCATTAGACAATCTATAATTGGCAGATAGCTGCTGTCTGATCATGTTTTGGAGGTGGGAACAAAGAAAGGCACAGAGTCCAGATTATCTTTGGTCAATGCTATAATTTAACTGACAATTGTTTGTAAAAATACCATTTAACTGGCAAGAGTTTTTGACACCCTTGCTTTGCTTACTGATGGAAATAAATAATCTTGTACAACATAATGATGATGGTTGCAATTAGAAAAACCATTTCTGGCATTTATTTTCTTAGTGTTTCGATAATTTTTCATACATTTTTCACAACTTGATAAATATTGTATTATGAAACCATTTCTGTAGTAACTATCTGAGTTTATGTATTATAGGTGCTTTTGGTTATGTATAATTGAGATTTTAAAATTTTCAAAGTTCAAAAAAGGTGGTACTACTAAAATAAATGTGGCCGAGTCATTTTTCACAATTTGTGTTTTCATGTTTCCTCATGACATTAAAGTTTGCATCTTAAGTTTCATAGTTCATTTTCCAAAATGAAGAATTGTTAATCAAGGATTTAGGATGGTGCTAGCATATGAATTATAAAATCTTTTTAACATTTGTGCAAGATCTTAACGCAACCAGCCTGCAAGGTCTTAAACCCTTTGTATTTACTGTTGGAGACAACATATTGTTCTTGACTTTGATGCTTCGAAACCAGCTGGTCCCATAACTGTTGGAGACTGCATCTAGCTCAAGTACTGATGTTTTACGATTGGCCTAACAGCTTTCTACTATTTGTTTTACAGTGGAAAATTTTGAGAAATAAGCTTCTTACAAAAAAAAAGATAAGCTTGGAAAATCTTCTGATGCATATTTTAATGCTTTTCTTCTGTGGTTGGACAGAAATTAAGGTTGAGAATTGAAGACCCGCCACGAAGGAAACACATGGTTTACCTTGGAGGTGCAGTCCTTGCTGGAATCATGAAGGTATCTTCTGTCTGTACATTACTTGAGTGTGATACAGGCAGAATATTGGAAGTATGTTGTGCATGCACTACATGATATATGATTGGAACTAATTCATAAATCTTGCAGAGTCTCTAGTATTATATACACAATTGGTTTTGTATGGGTAGTTTACGGAACATCTGATTAAGCCTACACAGCAATGTTTTAAAGTTAAAAAGTTCAACATAACTTCTGATCTCAACCTACTGCTAATAAGTTGGCTTGAACGAGCAGGACACACCAGAGTTCTGGATAACACGGCAAGAATACCAGGAAGAGGGAGTCGCATGCTTGAGAAAATGTGGTCAAGTGTGATTGTTGCATGGAAGCGGGCCAGTTCAACTCTGCTGGACCTCCTTGCCGATGATAACAGGGTTGATCCACCAGACATACTAGTTGATGAAAAAATATCTGCTTTCTGATCTTATAACCAAGTGCTGTGATCTTGAGCAAATATGATCTCTTGACAGAGCATCTCTGTTGCCTCTTAAGATATAATAACCTTTGTTAATAACTACTTCTATTGCATGATTACTATGTTCTACCAATACATTGACTGTGGTGTTCATCAAAATTGTGTTGCTGCACTTATCATAGACAATCAGTTTTCAGTCTTCTGTTGTGATATTTCTGTCGGTTCGCAGCAGTTTTATTGGCATAGAAATTTGCATACAAACTTGAGGACATTGCATATGAAAGCTTCATGTTATTTAGCTCAAGAACATGTTGGCAGGTCATAAACTTTGGTTGCTTGTTTTAATTACATCATGCTAAATGATATGAGGGTATTAATTTTTAATATCATATTTCGTCATCAGCATCATGAAGGCACCAAAGTTATTCAAGTTATTAATAAGCTGCATGATTTGATTTTTAAATATGCCAACTTCAATTTTGTAGCAAATCAATCTCACTCTACTCCATGAAGACACTTACGGGATGAGATACGAAAAAGAGGAAGAGAGTTTGTCATTCTAGTCTGCATGAGTTTCTTTTTTTCATTGTCGGATTTTAATTTTTACAGGAATTGTTTTTATGGAAACATCCTCACGGTCAACATATTATATTATACATTATATATACAATTAAATGATTGAAAAAATCAAAGTTCCGTTATGAACATTTTGTGCACATTATAATGTATTGTTTT
>NW_008991773.1:141520-156596 GCF_000313855.2 Musa acuminata subsp. malaccensis
AGAGAGATATATATATATATATATATATATATATATATATATATATATATATATATATATATATATATATATATATATATATATATATATCTCTCTCTCTCTCTCTCTCTCTCTCTCGACATTACTTTCCTTTTGTCTCTCCTCCCAAGGTATCGATGCGTCATCGTCGCCACCTACTACTTTTATCTCGTCTTTCGTCAAAAACATTGACAATCAATAGATAAGCGTCTTTCTCCACCTCAGCCAGGAGCAGTCTCAATCCGAGTCTCATGGACATTTGATAACGTTGAAGCATGTCATAACAAACGATCACTCTACATACAATGCCGATGGACACACCAACATGATCGATGCTGGAAAAGCTCGGACGTAACAGCACGTAAACTAGAGGAAGGAGAAGGAACAACATCAGTCAACCAGCTATCATAATGTAAGCCTCGCTGCAGATGCCGTCATGGCGGCACGACGAGCACTGAAAATAAAGCAGCAAGGATTGGTAAATGTCACGATCAAAGTGGGAGATAATAATCGATGGCTAAAAGAAAAGCCTACCCCAACATAAGATGTTAGCTTTACGTAGAACTTTAGGGAAAAAAAAAGAAGAAAGAAAGAAGATACTAACGGAATGGTGCGCTTTGATTTATTCAAGAGTATTTTATATTAATCAAAAGATAAAATATATTTTTTTAAATAATAAAAAATCAATCATAACCCAATAAATCTTCTCATCCTCATTTATTTATTTTAATTTTAATTTTATCTTTTGTTTCATACCCCCATAATTCAAAATAGTTATAACTTGTCCTTGAAAAAAAAATATTTTTTCTTTTACCAAATCTTTTGTAAACATATTGGTAAACTAATCTTTGGTGTTGTAATACTCCATTTGAATTTCTCCTTTATCAATCAATCATAAATAAAGTGATGTCGAACTTTGATGTGGTGCGCTTGTGAAAGATATGATTCTTCATCATTGCAATAATAGACTTGTTGTTAGAGTAGATTTTAGTTGGTACATCTTGCTTTTTTTAAAGATTTACTAGAATTTTTGAAACCAAATTGTTTAACATATCATATTTGTAGCTATAAAATACTCTGCCTTAGAGCTTGAGAAAGCAAAACATTCTTACTATTTTATTATCTATGAAATTATTCCTAAACCAAGGCTAAAGACAAATCTTGAAGTATTTTTTCTATCGTCAGTATAACCAACCTAATCACAATTAATATAAGAATATATCTTAAAATATTTTATATGCTTATAACAGATGTCATAATTGAGAATTCTCTTTGTCTCTAAGAACTCTTTTAGCTATTCCAAAATGATATTTGTTAGGTTTGTCCATGAATCTAGATAACAAACTAATTACAAATATAATATCTGATCTTGAATGTATAAAATAAATTAACCATTCAATTAAACTTCTATAGTGTTTCTTTATCTTTTTTTCAACTTCATTATCTAATATAAATTTATCTTTTGTATTCGAGTATTCACTAGCTTACAAGTTGTTATATGAAACCTGTTTAACAAATCTTTAACATATTTTTCTTGGCATAAAAAATTTCATTTGTATCTTGAATAATTTTCATTTCTAGAAAATAATGTAAAAGTCTTAGGTCAGTTATTTCAAAATTTGACATTATTATTTTTAATTCAGCAGAGATATCTAATGAATTTTTAGTATAAATCATATCATCCACATATAAATAGTCAATAAAAAATTTCATACCTTGGGCTTTCATATATATTATTGGCTCATTTATTTTTCTTTTAAATTATGTTCAAAAGTATTTATCAATTCCATTGTTCCATGCTCTCCATGCTTATTTCAAATCATATAATGCTTTGTTCATATACTTTATCTTCTAGCCCTTTAATTTCAAATCCTTCATGCTGTTTGATATAAACCACCTCTTATATACTTCTATTCAACCAGGTTGATTTAATATCAAATTGACAAACTTGTTATGTTTTCTAAGCTACCAATGCTAGTACTATTCTAATTGTATCAATTCTAGCAACCGGAGAAAAAGTTTCTAAAATCAATAGTTTCTGAAAAATCAATAACTAAACACTGAGCATGCCCTTTGGCAACTAAACAGGCTTCATATTTTTGCAACGAGCCATCAACATTAAAATTTGACTTGTACACCCATTTGACTCCAATTGCTTCTTTTCCTAGGGTTAAATATATAAACTTCAAGTCTTACTTTATTTCAATAGCTTGCAGTTCGTTATTCATTAGTTGCACACAGTCTTTTTTTTAAGCTGCAACTTCAAAACAACTAGGTTCTAAAATAAAATATGCAAAATCACTATACTAATATATATGTGAAAGACTGAAATTTTCTTAGAGGTGTTTTAGTATCACTAGAATAACTTGAATTAGAATTATTCATAATATGAGAAGATTTAGGTGAGGTATTAATATTAGGCAATGCATCATGTGCCTTATCAACTTCTTTTACAACTATTGGAATTTCAACTACTTAAGAGTTCTAAATTTCTTCTTTATTAAAAATAACATCGTGACTTATGGTTAATTTTTTAGTTGTAGGATTATAAAGTCTAAAACCTTTTATCTCATCATAAATTTCTTCTTCACAAATATGCATTTAACACTTTTGTCATCAAGTTTACTTCTTTTTTCTATAAGAACATAAAAGTAAGTAGCACAACCAAATACCTTTAAATAACTTATATATGGTTTTTAGTTTAGCCATGCTTCATAGGATGTGTTTTCTTATATTATCTTAGTAGGAAAGTGATTTAACAAATGTATTGCTATACTCACAGCTTCTACCAAAAACTCTTTTGGTACTACCTTTATTTTTTAAACATATATATGGTAGTTTCGACCACTACTCGATATTTCTGCACTACTACTCTATTTTGTTATGAGGTGTAGCTTGTAGTTAGTTTCCTATGAATATTTGTATTCTTACAAAAAAAATAAAAAAAAATCTTTAAAAATGAATTCACCCCTCTATCAATATGCAGAGCTTTAAAAAAAAAACCACTTTATTTTTCTCATATGCTTTGAATTTCTTAAAAATAGAAAACTTTAACTTTTTCTTTAGAAAATATACTCATATCATCCTTGTGCAATCATCTATAAATAATAAAAAATATTTACTTCTATCATGTGAGATAGTTTATATAGGCTTATAAATATCATGCGTTGACAAGTTTCAATCATTCTTTAGCTCTCCAAAAATGACTTATTTGAAAGGAATTTCTTTGTTGTTTTCCAAAAATACAAGATTCACATATAATATCTTTATTTTTAATGTTAGGAAAAACAATTATCATATTATTTTGATTTGACAATTCTAGTCCATCATAATTCAGATGACCATATCTTTTTTGTCATAATATCGATTCATTAATAATAGTAGCAATGAATACATAAAGGAGAAATATGAAAATAATGAAGGAAACATTTTATTTTTTATCATCCTCATAATTGTTATAATTTTTTTTATCATTAATCAAATATTTTTCATCATAAAACATAGCATAATATTCTTTTCTCATCGGTTGTCCTATACTAATTAGAGTTTGTTTTAAACTAGGAATAAACTTCACTTCATCAATAAAATTTTTATAGTTTTAGTGTTTAAAGCAACTATTCATTTTTCTTCCACTTGAACTATACAATCATTTTCCATCTATACTATAGATTTAATTGAATCATCAAACCTTTGAAACAAAGTTTTGTCTCCTATCATATGATTACTATATCCATTATCTAAAAACCAAATAGTTTTATAATATTCTTTATTAGATGCCATAAAGAAAATATATTTTCATCATTTTTTCACTATTATTTTCTTCTCGATAATTTGCTTGATTTTTGTTCCAATAATTCTTTTCAAGATGACCATATTTTTATTGTAAGAGTAGAGAGGAATATTTAGATTTTTATTTTTGTACTAGTAAATTTTTTCAATATATCTAATTTTTTTGTGATAAAAACATTGATGAAATTCTTTGTTACCTTTATTGGAGTTCCTCTAACCCTCATTTGATCGACCTCGTCCCCTCCCTCGAGTGTCAGATTGTTCATGACCTCTACCATTTTGATCTCTCTCTTGAGATCTAGTTTGTGAAATTTTCTTTTGGTTATTCTTTTAAACTATCTTTATTTGAAGAGCATATTCTGAAGTTTCATCTAGAGATCTGTTCATTTTTTGTTCATGAACTAAAAGTGAGTCTATTAATTCATTAACAGATAATATACTTATATCTCTAGCTTCTTCTATATTAGTAGAAATCATATCAAATTTTGGAGATAAATTTTATAAAACTTTTCTAAAACTATTTGATCTTTAAGATATTCACCATAAGACATCATATGATTCATAATAGAAAAGACTTTTGAGAAAAAAAACTAATAATAGATTCAGAATCTTTCATTATAAAAGTTTTGAATTCACACCGATAAATTTGAAGCCTTAAAGTTTTTATCTTATTTGTGTTAAGATCAAGTTGACACTAAAAGGAGGGGTGAATTAGTGATTTCAATAAAAACATCGGTTTTAAAAAATCTTTGTTTGATGAAACGATAATGAAAGCGTGATTGACTTAGAGTAAGTGAACTAAGCAATTAATTTAGAATGTAATAGCAATGAAACACAGAAAGAAATTATAAACTGGATTTATAGTGGTTTGATCGTCGTGACTTACGTCCACTCCCAATTCCTCCTCCGTTGAGGCCACTAGCATCCACTAACAGTCTTCCTTCAATAGGCAAAGATCAACTACCCTTATACAACCCTTTCTCCTTTCCACAGATTTAGGAGATAACCTTTATAAGTCTCACACCTCTCTTAGAATGATCACAAAGCTAAATAAGAAGGAGGACACTTAACACTTTTTCAATACTTTTATAACCCAAATCTCAACTCTTTTGTTCACACTTTCATGTCATTTCAGGCAGGAAAGAGTAGGACATTTATAGGCCATAATGGTTTTAAAAATGAAACAAAAAAAGTATCTCATCCTTGGTTTTTGGGGTACTGGTGATATCACTGCTTATAAATTGACACTAGGCAGTACCACCACCTGACAAAGCCTTAGAGACTAAGCTCTGGTGATATTATCACCTGACAGGGTGGTACCACCACCTGGTAGCATTAACTACCAGTGGTACCATCGCCCAGACCAGGCCGAGCCTCAAGTGGTTCCACCACCTAGTCTGAGTGCTAGTTATAAGTGTCTTGCAAGTCAATAATGTGAGTGATGACACGTGTGACATAACACACACACTTTTTTATTATTATATTATTTGATATTTTATCACTTTATATTACTTATTATATGAATGTATATATTGTGATGTCGATGCAATAAGAATCAGATCGTGATGAGATCACGATAATGAGACCGATTCACCTTTAAACACAGACCCTAAATAATCCTGGTAATAGATTACTCGAAAGAGACATCGAGATAATCGGACAGGCTGATGTGCTATATACCCATCCATATGATGGAGGTAGCTGGTCTCATAGCTACTCGTGTGGGGATACTAGAGCTATAGTGTAGGTGATCATTGGAGAATGAGTTCACTGATTAATCTGCTCACGAAATGTTGGATGGTTAATTATACCTTATTATCAGACAGTGATTTTGTTGTCCTAATCGTATACCTGGTCCTTAGATTTGAGATACCAAGAATGTCCTGTATGAGTACTCTACTCTTTGATACCGAACTTATAGGTCTGAAAGTTTTAAATCTAGCACAACCAATCATTGGGAGTGGCAGCCAAACTTATGAGGACTATTGAGTGTCGATAGGGGATCATCTACTCTCGATGTCATGAGAGGAATATCCCATATGTTCTTGCTCAAACAAATCCCTAACTAGAGTTATTCGGATTGAGAGAGAAAGAGTTCTCCGAGAGAATCTGATTAGAGCGGGAGTCGTGTAGAAACTATATGGGCCTGACAGTACCATGCTTGGTATACGGTCTCTAGGGTTTTAGATGGATGAAGGACTATATATACATGGTAACTAAGGACAGATAGGTCTAAAGGATTATATTCCCCTCTGTCATCTGAGTTTGCGACGTAGTGGCCTAGTACGTCCGTAGTCTATAAGTTGAGTGAATTATTATGAAGATAATAATTCACTAAGCTAGAAGGAGTTATGATAAGTATGACTTATGGCTAGCTCGATATTGGGCCTAGAGGATCACACACATATGGTAGGCATTACAACGAGTAGAGGTTCGGATATGAGATATCTACCGAAGCTCCTATCTTATAGGATATCCAATAAGCCCATGAATTATTGGATCCTATAGATAAGATCCAATAAGAGCCAATAAGAGATTATTAGATAGAAAGTCCAGAAAATATATACAACAAACTCATGCATTCAGACAATTTAACAT
Source organism: Musa acuminata subsp. malaccensis (assembly GCF_000313855.2). Classification (NCBI taxonomy): domain Eukaryota; kingdom Viridiplantae; phylum Streptophyta; class Magnoliopsida; order Zingiberales; family Musaceae; genus Musa; species Musa acuminata. Next base: position 147,926 of record NW_008991773.1, read on the forward strand.
CCCTAACTCTCTTCTAATAAAATCAAATTATTCTTCATTTAAAGGTTTTGTAAAGATATCGGCAAATTGATGTTTCATATTAATAAACTCTAAAGATATGTCATGGTTATTAAAATGATCTCTTATGAAATGATGCATATTGTCAATATGTTTAGTTCTAGAGTATTGAATAGGATTTTTTGTTAAACATATTGCACTCGTGTTATCACATTTTATGGGAATGTTCTTAAGGTGAATCTTATAATCTTCTAATATATTTTTCATCCACACAACTTGTGCACAATATGCATTAGCTGCTATGTATTCGGCTTCGATTATAGATAGTGCAACCGAGTTTTGTTTCTTGGAAGACCAAGAGACAAGTGCATGACCTAAGAATTGACATATTCTGGGTGTGCTTTTTCTATCTATTCTACATCCAATAAAATCCGCATCAGCATAAGCAATTAGTTCAAAATTTTTAGATTTTGGATATCATAATCCTATATTAGTGGTTCCTTTAAGATATCTAAGAATTCTTTTAATTGCTTTAAGATGAGATAGCTTAGGATTAGATTGAAACCTAGAACAAAGTCCTATGTTAAACATGATGTCCAGTCTAGTTACGGTGAGGTATAGTAAACTACCTATCATACCCCTATAAGCTTTTTGATCAAAGCTTTCTTCACTTTCGTCAATGTCTAACTTAGTAGAGATACTCATAGGAGTATTAATAGCCTTTGAACTATCTATATAAAACTATTTTAGCAATTTTAATGTATATTTTATTTGATTAAGAAAAATATCACCACTAAGTTGTTTAATTTGTAAGCCTAAAAAGAAAGTTAGTTCACCCATTAAACTCATTTCAAACTCTTGTCTCATACTTTTGGCAAACGATTCGCATAAGGATTCATTTGTAGGTCCAAAAATAATACCATCAACATAAATTTGAACAACAAGAAAATTATTTTCAAAATTTTTAATAAACAATATAGTATCGACCTTGCCTTTAGAGAAATTATTTTGGATAAGAAATGAGCTAAGTCTCTCATACCAAACCCTTGGAGCTTGTTTTAATCCATAGAGAGATTTAGTCAATTTAAACATATGATTTGAAAAATTATCATTCTCAAATCCGGGAGATTGTTCAACATAAATTTTTTGAAAATAAAGCCATTAAGAAAAGCACTTTTGACATCCATTTGAAATAATTTAAAATTATTACTACTAGCATAGGCAAGGAGCAACCTTATGGCTTCTAATAGTGCCATAAGAGCGAAGGTTTCATCATAATTGATACATTCTTCTTGGTTGAAACCCTTGGCCACTAATCTAGCCTTATTTCTAACCATAATACCAAATCATCTTACTTGTTTCTAAAAACCCATTTAGTACCAATAACTAAATGGTCATTTGGCCTTGGAACAAGCTTCCACACCTCGTTTCTCTCAAATTGGTTCAACTCTTCTTACAATGTGATAACCCATGAATCATCTTTCAAGGCCTTATTAATGCATTTAGGTTCAATTTGAGAAAAAAAAGTGGCGTTGGCACAAAAATTTTTAAGAGAAGAATGAGTTTGAACCCCTTTTGATGTGTCTCCTATGATTAGCTCCTTAGGATGAGCATCTACATACTTTCATTCCTTGGGTAAAGATATTTCGGAAGAAGATGTATCCAAGTTGCTAGTTGGAGGAGAGGGTTCATTTAAATTCAAAACATCAAAATTAAGATCATCATCAAACTCATTTTTCTTAAATTCGAAAACTTTATTAAAGACAACATGAATAGACTCTTCTATAACCAAAGTTCTTTTGTTAAAGATACGAAAGACTTTAGAAATGAAAGAGTAGCCAAGAAAAATCCCTTCATCATATTTTGCATCAAACTTTCCTAAGGCATCTTTTTAATTTAAGATAAAATATTTACAACCGAAAACTTTAAAATATGAAACATTGGGTTTTTTGTTATTCCATAATTCATAAAGAGTTTTGGAAAGTAATGATCTTACTAGAACCCTATTCATGACATAGCATGCCGTATTAACGCCTGTGGCCCAAAAATATTTGGGTAGGCTATGTTCGTTCAACATGGTTCTTGCCATTTCTTATAATTTCTATTTTTTCTTTCTACTACTTCATTTTGTTAAGGATTTCTTGGAGTAGAGAAATTATGGTTATATCTATTAGATTCATAAAATTTTTAAAAATTTTAAAAATCATGATTTTGAAATTCGCCATCATGATCACTCCAAATTGATAAAACCATAAAGTCTTATTCATTTTGAACAAGTTTACAAAACTTAGAAAATACCTAAAGTAATCACTTTTGTGTGCCAAGAAGTATGTCCAAGTGTATCTACTATAATCGTCCATAATTACAAAGGTGTATTTGCTACCTCCTAGGCTTGATATATCAATTGGTCCAAACAAATCCATATGGATCAATTGCAATGGTCTATAGGTGCTTATTTGATTCTTTGATTTGAAACTACCTTTTATTTGTTTTCCTAATTGACATGTATCACATACATTATCTTTAACAAACTTAATACTAGGAATACCTCTTATAAGTTCTTTGGATGAGATTTGAAAGATTAGTTTCATGCTAGCATGACCTAATCTCCTATGCCAAAGCTAAGCATTATCATTCAAAATCGAAAAACATATTTCATTATAAAGATCATAAATGTCAATAGTGTATATATTATTTTATTTTAGGGCAATCATATATGTGTTTTTATTTGGTTTTTCAAGAAGCATTGGATTCAAATCTAATGATGTATCATTTATCACACAATTAACTAATGCTCAAAATATTATGCTTTAAGCCATCAACCAACAACACATCTTCAATCAAAAAGTTGGATTTGTTACCTATGGTTCCTTTGCTAATGATTTTACTCTTGTTGTCTCTGAAGGTGACATACCCTTCGTCTAGGATAGTGAGCTTAGAGAATTGAGATGGATCTCCGGTCATGTACCTTGAGCATCCATTATCAATGTACTATCTCTTGCTCCTAGTTTGTGATCGTAAATATTTTTACAAAAAAAAATAATTTTTAGATACCCATTTGACCTTAGGTGCATCAAAAATTGATCTACTCAACTTATCATATTGCATCGAGTCATTTGAGGTTCTTTTAGGAACCCAAATCAATTTATGTTGACTATATCTCTTAAATGGACATTTGTACGTAATATGTCCGGGTTTGCAACAAAAGTTGCATTTGGTGCGGGGTGATATATGCAAGGTTAGGCCTTTAACAAAGGTTGTTGGATTTTGGTGAGAGCTACTCACAAATATGATTCTGCGTCTTCTATGAATGTGACCCTTATTTGCAAGTATTATGTTCAAAGACTTGCTACCAACTTTAAATTTTTCTAAGGTTTCATGTAGTTCCAAATTTTCATTTTTAAGTGTTTCTAATTCATCACATTTTGTGTAAGGAGCTAAACTATCATCATGTTCAATTTTTAATCTATCAAAATCATTAACAAGAGAAGCGTGCTCCTTTTTTAATAGTTTATACTTTTTACCAACTAATTTACATTCATCAAATAATTCATGAAAAGCACTTAAAAGCTCATCAAAAGATAAATTTACATCTATTGAACTACTTACCTTATCTCCGATAGCCATTAGTGCATAGTTAGCGATCTCCTTGTTGTTTTGTTCTTCACCTTCAGAATCGCTCGAGTCATCCCACGTTGCTTTGAGCGCCTTCTTCTTCTTTGGTTGCTTCTTCTTTACTTGAGGACATTCGCTTTTGAAATGTCCCAGCTTCTTGCATTCGTAGTATATAACTTGTTCTTTCTTGGGTTCAATTTTACTTTTAGTGCTATTTTTAAATTTATTCCTTTTTATAAATTTTTTAAACCTTTTTGTCAAGTAGTCTTCGTGAGTTCTTAATGTCATATTCTTCCTATTCTTTGGAAGATTGTTCTCAAGCTCTTCATAAGCATTGCAAATCATCTCATAGGTCATTAGTAACTCAATAAGTTCTTCAAGAGGAAAGTTATTTAAATCCTTGGTCTCTTGAATGACCGTCACTTTAGGGTCCCAACTCTTTGGAAGGGATCTCAATATTTTATTAACAAGTTCAAATTTCGATAAATATTTGCCAACAAGTTCAACTATTGACGACATCCATAAAATGGGTGTACATATCAACAATAGTTTCACTTGGCTTCATCCGAAACAATTCATAAGTATGAACTAAAAGATTTATCTTGGACTCCTTTACTCTATTAGTGCCTTCGTGAGTAATTTCGAGTGTGTGCCAAATATCAAAAGCCGTTTTACAAATAGACACTCGATTGAACTCATTTTTATCTAAAGCACAAAACAAGGCATTCATAGCCTTTGCATTTAAAGTGAAAGTCTTCTTCTCCAACTCATTCCAATTGTTCATTGGAAGAGAAGGCTTTTGAAAGCTAATTTCCATAATGTTCCATAACTCAAAATCCATAGAAATTAGAAAAATCATCATTCTAGTCTTTCAATAGGTGTAATCCATCCCATTGAACATTGATGGATGTATAATTGAATGACCCTCTTGGTTGCCAGCAAATACTATCTCTCTTGGGTTTTAAACCAAATGAGAGGAACCTGGCTCTAATACCAATTGTTAGGATCAAGAGCGGCACTAAGAGGGAGGGGTGAATTAGTGTAGCAGAAAAAATCATCGGTTTTGTAAAATATTCATTCGTTGAAAACCAATCTCAGAAAGTGCTTAACGTTAGAGTTAAATGATCTAGCAATTAACTTAGAAAGTACTGGCAGTAATGAAAAGCTGAATAGAAATGAGCACATCAGAATTTATAGTGGTTCAATTGTTATGACCTACAACCACTTCTAATTCCTCCTCCGTCGAGGACATCGGCATCCACTAATGGTCTTCCTTCAATAGGAGAAGACCAACCATCTCTTTACAGCGCTTTCTCTTTTTCATGGGTTTAGGAGATAATCCTTATAGGCCTCACACCTCTCTTGAATGATCATAACACTAGAAAGGGAGGAGGAGGACTCTTTGCACTTTTACAATACTTTGACACCCCAAGACTTTAATATTTTGTTCACACTTTTGCGTCCTTTCGTGCAGAAAATGGTGGGATATTTATAGGCCCCAATGGCTTCAGAATTGGAGCCAAAAAGTGTCATATCCTCGGATTTCAAGGTACTGGTGGTACCACCGCCATTATTAGGCGATACTACCGCCTGACACTAGGTGGTACCACTACCTGACAAAGCTCGAAGACCGAGCTCTGGCAGTACCACCATCTGACAGGGGCGGTACCATCACTTGGCAGCATTAACTACCGGTTGTTAGGATCAAGAGCACTAAGAGGGGGGGGGGGGGGGTGAATTAGTGTAGTGGAAAACTTTCAACGATTAAAACTGCGTTCGTACGTTGAAATCCGATTCCGACGTAAAAGTCATTTCATGCAGATAATAACTTTGAAAGCTTACGGAAACATATTTGAAGTAAAGTAAGGAAGGTAGTTTGCAGTTAAGATAGAAATCAGAATGTAAGCGCAAACTGAAATATGATGTTCGTACGATAAAACTGATTTCCGTCTTAACACCGATTCGGAAAATACTTAACTAAGAAACACATTTGTAAATGAGCAGAAGGCAATAAGCTACTGAGGAGGTTTGCAGTAAAGATAAGATGCTTAAAGTAAATGCAAACCAGAGAAGACGAGAGTTTATAGTGGTTCGGTCAATCGTGACCTACATCCACTCCTCTTATTCCTCTTCCGTCGAGGCCACCGGTATCCACTAATGATCTTCCTTTACTAGGCGAAGATCAATCTCCTTACACCTGTCTTCTCCTTTTACTGGGTTTATGAGACAACCCTTACAAGCACTCATTCTCCTCTCTTAAACAGAATTCTAACACTTAAGCTAGAGGAGGGAAATTCTAGAGATTGCAGTAGCGTTTTCTCTCTTTTAATCTCTTTGTGCTTGTATATTTTACCCAGGGATGGGAGGGGTATTTATAGGCTCCAAACCAGTTTGAATTCCGAGTTCAAAACTGTCATCTCCCGGAATTCCGGGGTCTGGCGGTTGCACCGCTTGAGAGAGCTCGGAGACTGAGCCTCTGGGTAGTGCCACCTCTTGTCAGGGGCAGTTGCACCGCTTGGCAGAGCTCGGAGACTGAGCCTCTGGGCAGTGCCATCGCCTGACAGGGGCGGTTGCACCGCCCAGTCTCGCTCGGAGACTGAGCCCTGGCGGTGCCACCGCTTGTCAAGGGCAGTTGCACCGCCCAGTCTCACTCGGAGACTGAGCCCAAGCGGTGCCATCGCCTGCCTGGGGTGGTTGCACCGCCCAGCTTTCCTGGGAGACCCTTTCCTGGGCGGTGCCACCGCCTAGTAGTAATTCTGGTCCGAATGGGTTAATCTATTCGGCCCAATTTGGGTCCGTTAAGGGCCCAATTGCCCCTAGATTAAGTTAATGGGATCACCTCTCATTCCTAACTTAATCTACATGCTAACTATGACAATTCTTAAGACATTTACTACAGCTTGCTCTGGTGCGTCAATCACTTCTTCCGGCGAGCTTCCGACGAACTTCCAGGGAACATCCGACGAACCTCCGGCGATGCTCCGACGGACTTCCGGCAAACTCCTGGACTTGCGACGATCCACTTGGCGAGTTTCGACGAGCTTCTTTTGGCAAGCTCCTGGACTTCTCGGATTTGTTCCCGTAGAACCTCCGATGACCGTCCGGACTTCCGTCGAGCTCTCGAACTCCCAACGTGATCATAGTCTTTGACTCCAGCTCAACTCCTGCTGCATGTCTTACTTTCATCGTAGTTAATCCTGCACACTTAAAACAAAACTTCGATCGAGACAATTAATCCTAAGCAATTAACTAAGTTGTCCGGCATGTCATTGGTCTCTCGACGCTTCGTCCGATTCTTCGGCGCATCATCCTCTCTTGCGGCCTATTGCTCAATTGGCCAGTTGACTCCACAACTCCGATATCCTTGGCGCAATACCCGCTCTTCTTGGCCCAATGCCCAAGTCCACGGCCCGAAGCCTTCTGTCGATACGTCGATCGATCCATCGGCCCGATGTCCAATCTTCTGACATGTTCCTCCAGCACAACATGATTTTTCCTGCTTTAATTGTCTTATCTTGATCGAAGCATCCTGCGTCACTCAAAACACAGATTAAAATATAAACACATATCAAGTGGTTTCATCATCAAAATACGAGATTCAACAATCTCCCCCTTTTTGATGATGACAACCACTTGATGACGGAGTTAACCTTAACTCCCGGAGTTTAAAAAACTCCCCCTATCAATATACCATATTGATAGAACCTTAAATTCAAATTGAATTCAAGTCATTGCAATGTTCATCATGAATACTTGCAACACGTCATCATGAACTTATGCATAGACTTATGCATTAACATGTCATGTCATCAACATACTTCTCCCCCTTTGTCATCAACAAAAAGGAGAAGTACAACTATTCTTTGTGTTTGTAATATAAGTTCAACTCAAAACATAATATTAAATTTTTATCATCATGCAATCTAGCAATTTTACAACATTTTAAGCTAGCAATTTAGAGATGTTCAAGAAAGCAACTCTTGCTTCTTGAAATATGCAAGTTTTACAAGCTAGCAAATTCAAAGATATGCAAGTTGACATATTTACTTTTCTTGAGATAGGCACGATAGCACATTTTTGCATTTTCTTGATGTTTCAAGCTAGCAATTCTAGATGATGTTCAAGATAGCAATTTCTTCTCTTTTGAGAAGTGCAATTTTTGCTTTCTTCTTGAATTGTGCACGCTAGTTATCTCTCTCTTAGTCATTGTCAAAAAGAAGGGAAGACCCTTTCTAAAGAAGGGAAGACCCTTTATGTCAATTTCTAAATCATGACAAAGGTGAGTAATCATTCTTATTTCAAAATTCCATAATTGAGATAAATCTTGAATTTAAATTAAGGCAATTTTAATCATGATTCATATCATCACATAAAAGCATAAGTATTGCATGAATCATTTTAGCAACAAATCGTAGCATTTCATCACATGGCAAGATATCATCAAGTAAAATTACGATGCAAGTTCTTGATATCTTAACATGATGCAAACATGGCATATGGCAATCATAACATTGATTCATATATTTCTCATTCAAATATGGCACTCATAGTATCAATTCATATATTTCTCCCCCTTTGTTATCAACAAAAGGAGAAGTAGCTCTAGCTATTTTAAAAGATATGCAAGTTTTTGTAACACGAAGCTAGATTTTCATCACAACATATAAGCACAAAAGCATAGCAAGATTCTTAAGTTCAATCATGGCAATTCAACACTTGCTTCTTGTGCAAGATTGCACTTTGCTTTTCTTTGCATGTTCTAACTAGCAAAAGCTTTCTCCTCTTTGTTTTTGTCGAAAAGAAGGGAAGAGTATAAGCTAGCAAGCATTTGCCTTAAGCTAGCAATCTTTCTCCCCCTATGTCATTACTAAAAAGAAGGAAGAAATCAATGGCCAAAAAATTTTAATCATTATACAAGCCATATTACAAAATCATGTCATGATATCAAGAAAATTCAAGAAGGACATGATTCATTCGATAAATCATTTTAATAGAGCAAAAGAATTATACAACCAAGGATCATAATTAAAATATATCAATATCATAGATCTGTTGAATC
>NW_008991773.1:165786-185667 GCF_000313855.2 Musa acuminata subsp. malaccensis
AATAGCCCTCGCAAAGGTCGACTACCACTCCCAATGACTAGCTGTACTAGATCTGGGGACAGCCAAACCTATAAGTCTGGTATCAAAGAGTGGAGCACTCATACAGGACATCCTTGGTGTCTCAAGTCTAAGGACCAGATACACCACTAGGACTACGGAATCGCTGTCTGACAATAAGGCATCATCAACCATCCAGCATTCCATAAGCAGATCAATCAGTGAACTCATTCTCCAATGAGCACCTGTACTGTATCCCTAGTGTCCCTACACGAGCAGCTATGAGACCAGCTGCATCCATCATATGGACAGGTATACAGCACACCAGTCTATCCGGTTATCACGATGTCCCTCTCGAGTAACCTATGACCGGGATTATTTAGGATGTGTGTTTAAAAGTGAATCGATCTCATTATCGTGATCTCATCACGATCCGATTCCCATTGCACAAATCCAAGGACATCACAATATATATATGCACATATGCAATTGTTATAAAGTGATATACGCCAAAATATAATAAGCAAAAAGATTATGTATCAAGTCACACGTGCCATCACTCACGTGATTGGCTTACTGGGCACATATGACTAGACCAAAAACATATTAAAAAGATTAGACCAAAAAATATATTAAAAAGAGAGTTTCAAATCAACATTTACTTCAAAAACTCATGCATGACATAAAATTATCAAGATACACATGCATGGATTAATCCTAAACATTATCACATATCATATTATCATCCCTAATATTAAATACATCATTCAACATTTCCAAACATAACATGCATGAAACGTTAGCAATATACTTTTTATGATCAAATTTTTAATTTTTCAAAGATGCTAAAAAGAAAAACATGATATAATTTTTGAAAAACAATTTATTTATTTCCTATTCCTACTATCTAAATTAAGCACTCATGAAGGACTTCAAGTAATTTCAAAATAATTTAAGAGAGTTGAGTTACTTACCTTATAGTCGAAGCTCGTCAAAGCCCAATTCGCCGTTTCACTTTTGGAAGTTCTTGATTCATCATTGGTTGCCTTCCTCTTCTTTGGCCTCTTCCTCCATTCAAGTTCATTGTTTATTTTAGATTTTTATTTAATAAACTTATTAAGATTTAGCGTTTGAAGTTTAAGTTCATCATTGTCCTCATCACTTGAGTGATGAGTCATCGCTCAAGTGGTATTCATTTGTCTGGGGTTCCAAATCCTTCCTGTTCTTTGGAAGGTGGTTCAAGTGTTCATTGTGTTCATCATGTGCATTGCGCACCATTTTATATGTCATCAGAGCCTCGTATGTCTCATTTGGTTTAACACCCAAGAGAAATGGCTCATTTCGGCTTTTAAGAGGGACTTTCTCTCATTCGTCCTCCCTTTTTCAATGGGATGAGAGTTTACTTGCTTTTGATTGATTTAAATTTGTGGAATATAGTCGAAAATAGATTTCAAAGGTCTTTGCTTCCAATGAATGATTGGAATGATTTGGAGAAGAAGACATTTTCTCTAAATGCTACAACTATAAATTCTCTATTTTGTGTCTTAGATAAAAACGAATTCAATCGGGTTTCTTTATGTGAAACGGCTTTCGATATTTAGCACATTCTTGAAACCACACACGAAGGCACTAGTAGATTAAAAGTTTCGAAGATTAATCTTTTAATACATGATTTCGAATTATTTCATATGAAATCAAGTGAAACTGTTGTTAACATGTACACTCGTTTTATGGATGTTGTCAATGGTTTAAAATCATTTGGTAAAAGTTTTTTGGATTTTAAACTTATAAAAAAAATTTTACATTCTCTTTCTAAAGATTAGGATTTAAAAGCAACTACTATACAAGAGACTAATAACCTAAACAATTTTCCACTCAAAAAACTAATTGGGTCTTTAATGACCTACGAAATGAACAATGTGGCAAAAAAGGAACTCGAGAACAACCTTCCAAAGAACAGGAAGGATTTCAGACTTGGAACACATGAAGACCACTTGAGCATAAGCTCAAGTGATGGTGAACTTGAACTACTCATGAAATTTATAAAGTTCATTAAACAAAAATTAAAGAACAAAAAGAATGGAACTACTTGCTATGAATGCAAGAAGAAGTTATAAAAAGACGAATCACGCTCCTCCGAAGATGAGGAGAAAATCAACAAAGGCGAGGTGGCAAACTATGCCTTAACGACTTTTGACGATGAGGAAAACGAAACTCTCTTAATTTATTTCGAAATTACATGATGCTTTTAATGAGTTATTTTTAATTTAGTTTAATTATTTTTCTTGAAAATTATATGTTTAATAATATAATGAAAATGTATGGTATATACAATTATGCGTATTGTGATGATTTTGTATTGCTTTTCGAGTTTTGTTAGATGGCTTTCATATGAAAAATTTGAGCATACTTATATAAAATTAATCACATAAAAAGATAAATCAAATCTTTTGTCTAAAGAAACTATAATGTGTATCATATTGATTTTCATATTAATTTTTAATTTTGATTGAAAATGATTTATGTCTAATAAAATTATGCTTGATATCTTAATGAAAATGTAATAATGATTTGAAAGCATGCTTAACGAGTTTATATTTCGAACTTTTACATGATAATTTTTATGATTTTTTGAAAGTTCTTTTTTAGTGTTAATGAATGATGCATGGATTTGAAAGAGAAGAACATGCATGTATGAAATCAATCGATAAGTTGAAACAAAAGGAGGAAAGCATTTTTCTTGAAAATTTCCTTTTTCTCTATCTTATCGATTTTTCACTGAGAGACCAATACAATTATTTATGCCATTTTGAATCTCTTGAAAGAAATGTTGAGATTTTGATGATTTTGATGATTTGAATTTGAATGAGTTTTATCAAAATGATGATCTTGGTTTCTTGGAATTACTTGAGATTTTTTAAATCAAGATCTCTTCTTTATACACATATAATTTCTTTTTCTTGGAAGAGATTTACTATATAAATAATGTCTTTTGGTATTTAAGTGGTCTTATCTTTGATGACATGATTTCTTTGTATTTATGACACGAATGCCTTGAAATGATTGAAATATTTTACACTATCATGTTTTTCCCTTATTCTTTCTTGTTTACAATGATAAAAGGAGAAAAAGTTATGATCATGTATGGTAGGATGTAATTTGACAAATTGATATCATCATGATGTGAAATATTTATAATTTGGAATGATGCATGCAATACTTATACTTTTTATTATGATGATGTATGTGATGTATTGCATATGACGTGAATCATGATTGAAATTGCCTTGATTTGAATTCAAGTTTTATCTCAATTATGGCATTTTGAAATAAGAATGAATACTTTACCTTTGTCATGATTTGAAAATCGTTATAAAAGGATAAAAGAACTACAAAATTATATTCTTCCCTTCTTTTTGACAATGACAAAGGGGGAGAAATATTGCTAGCTCAAAATGTAAAATTTGGAAACTTCCACTTTGCAAAGGAGGCAAAATTGCTAGCTCAAATATTGCAAAGGAAGTAAAAATTTCCTAGCTTGAAAATTGCATGGAGAAAGAAGTGCTATCTTACGTATCTCAAGAAGCAAAACATGCTAACTTGCACATCTAACAAAATTTAGAAACTTGTATATTTCTAGAAGCAAGAATTACTTTCTTGAACATCTCAAAATTGCTAGCTTGCATATTTTAAAATATTGTAAAATTATTGCTAGCTTGCATGATGATAAAATTGAAGCTTATGTTTAGTATACGATGATTTGACATTATATCCAAATATTTGAAAAAGTGAACTTCTCCTTTTTGTTGATGACAAAGGGGGAAAAATATGATGATATTATGCATAAGTTTATGATAACATGTTGCTTGGATTTTTGAATCCAGGAGTTCTATCAATATGGCATATTGATAGGGGGAGTTTGGTTAAACTCTAAGAGTTAAGGTTAACTCCATCATTAATTGGTTATCATCATCAAAAAGGGAGAGATTATTGAATCTCAAATTTTGATGATGAAACCAATTAATAGTGTTTATGATTTAATCTGCATTTTGAGTGACGCAGGGTGCTTCGATCAGGGAGAGATAATTAAAGTAGGAAGAATCATGTTGGGCCAGATGAAAACGTGTTAGAAGATTAGACGTCGGGCCGGAGGATTGGTCGACATATTGACAAAAGGCTTCGGGCCATGGATTCGGGCATTAGGCCAAGAAGAGCAGATATTGCGCCAAGTATATCGGAGTTGCGAGGTCAATTGGTCGATTGAACAATAGACCGCAAAAGAGGACGATGCGCCGAAGAATCGGACGAAGCGTCAATGGACCAATGACATGTCAGATGACATGATTCATGCTTAGTAATAATTGTCTAGATCAAAGTGTATTTTTATATGTGCAGAATTAACTATGATAGTAAGGCATAAAGCAAAATGAAGTTCCAGAGTTAAAAATGCGATTTCGTTGGGAGTTCGAGAGTTCGTCAGAAGTTTGGACATTCGTCGGAAGTTCCACCGGAACCAACCGAGAAGTCTAGGAGCTTGCCAAAGAAGCTCGTCGGAACTCACCAAGAAGATCGTCGTGAAGTCTAGGAGCTTGCTAGGAGTCCGCTAGAACATTACCAAGAGATCATCGGAAGTTCGCTGGAAGCTCACCGGAAGAAATCAGACTTATCTTGCTTAGAATATGTCTTAGGAATCGTAGTTAACACATAATTAGAGTTGGGATTGGGAGGTAATCCCATCAACTCTGTTAGGGGCCAACTGAGCCCAAAGCTGGATTGGTTTGGGCCAGATTCAAGGCCCAACCAAGGTGCTAAAACCCTGGCCGATGGTGGCACTACCTGGGGAATAGCACCCCAGGATTCTTGGGTGGTGGTACCATCCCTGTTCGGTGGTGGTACCACCTAGTACCAGATCCTGCGATGGTGGTACCGCCCAGGAACGGCGGTGGTACCGGAACGACGGTGGTATCGCCAGTACCTAGGAAACCTGGGATGAGACCTTTTTAGGCTCCAAGTTTGAATCAACTTGAAGCCTATAAATACCTCTCTCATTCCTGGTTAACACACATAAGCACATAGAATTTAAAGAGGGAAAAATGCTATTGTAATCTCTTGTGAGAATCCTCCTCTTCTAGTTTAAGTGTTAGAATAGTTTGAGAGAGGAGTGAGTGCTTGTAAGGGTTGTTTCCTAAACCCAGTAAAAAGAGAAGAGGGGTGTAAAAAGGAGGTTTATCTTTGCCTATTAAAGGAAGATCGATAGTGGATGCTGGTGGCCTCGACGGAAGAGGAATTAGAGGAGTGGATGTAGGTCACGACGACTGAACCACTATAAATTGGTTTGCATTTCTGTTTTGCCATTTATCTTAACTGCAAACTGCCTTCCTTGCTTTACATCAACTACACTTCTATATGCTTTCAATCTAAAGATCTTTCCTAAACGGTTTTCATCGAAATCAGATTTTATCATACGAAGGTTTTTCTAACCAACATAATTTTTACTGCTACACTAATTCACCCCCCCCCCTAGTGCCGACTCACTCCTAACAAATCATACATGGTGTACTTTGATTATGCATAAAATACTCATAATTTTAAGATATATGCAATGATGTAATTAATTGGTTCTTTTAATATTCACGATGCATGCAATGATGAAATAGTCATGATTTTATGAATTCAAAATTTCTATCAATATAGCATATTGGGGGAGTTTAAGTTAAACTCTATCATCAATTGATTGTCATCATCAAAAAGGAGGAAATTGTTGAATCTCGGATTTTGATTATGAAATCAATTAATGAGTTTGTGATCTAATCTGTGTTTTGAGTGACGTATGACTAGCTTTGATTAAGAAGAGGCAAATTGATTGAAGTATGAGGAATCAGACATTGGGCCAGAGTTAAACATGTCAAGAGATTGGACATCGGACCAGAGGATCAGTCGACGTGCTGGCATAAGGACTTTGTGTCGTGAGTTTGGGTATCGGGCTGAAGGATTGGACATTGCGCTAAGAAGATTAAAATTTGCATGAGTTAACATGTCGATTGGGCAATACGCTAAAGGAGAGGATGATGTGCTGAAGGATCGAACGAAGTACCGGAAGAACCAATGACATGCTGGACAACATATGATTTGTGCTTTGTAATAATTTGTTTAAATTGAGTTAGTTTAAGTCTAATTGAGTCTAATTGGCCCATTCAATATACTGTAGCAGGGACTAGCGATGGTACTACCTAGACTAGGTGATGGTACCACCCAAACACAATCTCCCAGATTATGTCAAGTGGTGGTATTGCTAGACTATGTTATGCGGTGGTATCGCCATACTGTGTCAAGCGATGGTACCACCCAGACAATCTCTCAGACTATGTCAAGCGGTGGTACCACCCAGACAATCTCTCAAACTATGTCAAGCGGTGGTACCACCCAGACATAGTCTCTCAGACTGTGTCAAGCGGTGGTACCGCCAGATTAGGTAATGGTACTACTACCTAGTGTTAGAAAGTACTAGCGGTGGTACCACCTAGTACTGGCGGTGGTATCACCAGTACCCCGAAATTCTGAGGAGTCAAATTTTTTGTTATAATTTTGAAGTCATTTGGGGCCTATAAAAATCTCACTCATCCCTACTCGGTTTACATAAGAACTGAGAGTGAAAGAAAGAAAGAATATATTATTGTAATATTGTGAGAACTCCTCTCAAGCTCTAAGTGTTAGGTGAAGTTTAAGAGATGGGTGAGTGGCTGTAAAGGTTATCTCATAAACCTCTGAAAAGGAGAAAAAGGGGTGGTAAAGGGTGGTTGATCTTCGCTTGTTGAAAGAAGATCGATAATAGAAGCCGGTGGCCTCGAGTGAAGAGGAATCGGGAGTAGATGTAGGTCACGATAATTGAACCACTATAAAATTAGTGTGCCTCCCTTTCTCTGCTTGTTTACTTATTTTGTAACTATTTTACCTACTTATTAGTATTCTTACAAATATTTTTAAGTTTAAATGTCTTTCCGATACGACTTTATTGAACGAAGATTTCCAAACCGACATGATTTTATGAAAGGACTAATTCACCCCACCCCCCCCTCCCCTCCCCCCACCCTAGTGTCGATTTCGATCCTATTAGTTGGTATCAGAGCCAAGTTACTCTCTATTTAGTTTAACACCCAAGAAATATGATTTTTTTCTACTTTCAAGAGGGTCTTTCTATCACTCGTCCTCCTATGTTCAATGAGACAAACTACACGTATTGGAAAACATGAATGAGAGTTTTCTTACTTTATTTAAATTTTAATTTATAGAATATTATCGAATATGGTTTTCAACAACTCTCTAAACTTATGAATGAATGGAATGATTTTGAGAAAAACTCATTTTCGTTAAATGCAAAAGCTATGAATACTTTATTTTGTGCTTCGGATAAAAATGAGTTTAATCATATTTTGACTTATGAAACTATACATGACATTTGTCATACTCTTGAAATCACACATGAAGGCACAAGTAGGGTTAAAAAATCAAAAATTAATCTTTTGATGTATAGTTTTGAATTATTTTGAATGGAACCAAGCGAAACCATTGGAAACATGTACACCCGTTTTATATATGTCATCAATGGTTTGAAAGCACTTGATAAAAGTTTTTCTAATTTTGAACTTGTTAACAAAATACTAAGATCCCTTCTAAAATGTTAGGATCCAAAAGTGATGACAATATAAGGGACAAAAACTTGAATAATTTCCTTCTTGAAGAATTTATCGGGTCTTTAATGCCCTATGAAATAACACATGATGAATATGAGAATAATCTTTCAAAGAACAAGAAGGATTTGACACTTTAAACAAATGAATACTACTCAAGTGAAAGCTCAAGTGATGATGACTTTGAACTCCTCACAATAAAATTAAAGAAGCTCATAAAATAAGAATCTAAGAATAAAAATGAACTTAAAAAGAATAAAATAACTTATTATGAATGCAATTGGCTGGGGCACTTCAAAAGTGAATATCCGTAATTGAAGAAAAATGTGCTCGCATAAAAGAAGAAGAAAGCACTCAGGGCAACATAAGACGAAACGAGTACGCCCAAAGATGAGGAGTAAATCAACAAAGATAATGTGGCGAACTATACCTTAGTAGCCTTCAACAATGAGGTAAGTGACTCAACCAAAACTCATTTACCTTATTATGAAATTACTTGATGCATTTCATGAGTTATTTTTAAATTAGTTAGTAAGAAATAAAAAATACAAAAAAAAAAATCATGCTTCTCTTTCTAGTGATTTTGAAAAATAAAAAATGAGCATGACAATTACATATTAACTCCTTACACTAAATGCAATGAGTTAGATTCACTAAAGAAGAAAAATATATTACTACAACAAATAATAATAAAAGAAAATCATTGGAATTAAAATTATTATTAACAAATCGAATCTTTTGTTTGAAGATGCTATGTTAGTAGATATAACTCATTAAGTATTTGTGTAATAAGTGATATAAATTGAATCTAATACATACCAAATAAAAATAATTCTATGAATGCTTAAATGTTTATCTTAATGATTTTCGTGATGAAGCTGAATTTTTAGTTTTTAAACGTTAGTGTATGTTTTTATTTAGCATAAAAGATAAAGGCATGCTTGTGTGAAATAAATTACATAAATTGAAACACATAAAAAGGGGAATGCATCTCTTTTGAAAATGTCTTTATTTCTAAAACTTATCAAGTTTTTAAATCCATGTATATTATTATTTTTTGAATCTCTTGAACTATGAAAGTGATTTTAATGATATGAATTTGAATGAGTTATTATCCAAATCATAATCTTGATATCTTGATAATTATAACTTAAGATTTTTATATAAATTAAGATCATTCACTATGATTCTTTCGTTTTATTAAAGAGAATTATCCAAATGAATCATGATTTCTCTTTTGATTTCTTAAAATTATAAATTAGATTTTTTATAAATTATTTTTTATTCTCTCTTTCACTAAAAAGGAGAAAAGAGTTGTAAGAGGGTAGTTGGTCTTCGCCCATTGAAGGAAGACCATCAGTGGATGTCGATGGCCTCAACGGAGGGGGAATCGAAAGTGAACGTAAGTCACAACGAGTGAACTACTAAAAACCCGATGTACTTAGTTTATATTTTTGTTTTGATTTTCATTCTCATATTATAAACTAATTTACTTGCTTACTACTCTCACTACGCTTATGAACGTACTTTCAAGTTAAACTCTTTTTTATATCGATTTTTATCGAATGAGAATTTTCATACCATCGTTTTTATCGTAAACACTAATTCACCTCCCCTCTTAGTACCGACTTGATCCTAACAATAGTTATATCATTACTTTATATTGATGAAGATCGGTGAATTTGGTACCATCACTAGTGAGATGATGACCATATCCTGAATCAATAATCCAATCATTTTCAAAATAGATAGATGTCATGGTCTTATTAGTTTAGTTATAAAGCATTTGCCCTAATCTTCATTAGTAGCATTAGAACAATCTTCTTTATTTGTAATATTTTCTTCTTTCATCTTCACATGATAATTTTTCTTGATATAGCCTAACTTGCCACACCTATAACACTTGATATTCTTTCAAGGTGCACCATTATTTCAAGAAGACTCTTACTCATTGTTAGCATCATCCTTCTTCTCTTTATCTTTATCATTATCATTACTCTTTTCTTTTATTTGTCAAAAGGGCATCTCCATCTTCCTTGAAGTATAAACTCTTGCCATTTGATAAATTAAAGATTCTTGAGAAATAAGAAGATTTTTCAACTCTACAAAGGATGGTTATTGAACCCATCCATGAATAGATGTAACATAAAGAGTATTTTTTTTTTTCTGAAGACTACGAATAATATAATGTTTCATTGGTGCATCAAAAATAGACTCATTTAGATCTAAGAGTGATATCTCTAAACATAAATTTTTAATCTTTAAAAAATACTAAGAAATTGAGAGATCTAGATAATATTTGCTAAATTATTCTCTAAATATTAAATTTGAGTCATATTCTTTTTGTTGAGTAATGCATCAAGAGTGATCTAAATCTCTGAAGCTAATTTGAATTAATAATATATTCAAAGAGGTAATAAGAAATAGATCTTTTTAATACAAATTCAGCCTTTGCATTTAAAGTCCTTAATCTCTTCATGCTATCTCCATCTGCAGCATCTAGTGTTGTTATTATATTGCGACTAACCACATCTCATAGATTTTGCCCTATAAGATAAGATTTCAAATAAGTCTTCCAGATCTTATAGTTAGACTAATTAAAAAGTTTAATACTAAATCCACTAACTCGACTATAATATTTAATAGTTGAAAAAGGTTATTTTATTCACCAAAGATATCTTGAAAATACATATTACCATCCTTGTGGCTCTTAAAAACATAGATATCATACGAAGAAAAGGTAGGATCACATGCAAATGTAACTCTTTCTCAAATAATAGTAATAATGTACTACTAGCCCAAGATCAAACCAAATAAAAGAAAAATAAATTAAAATAAAAAAAAATTATTAAACTTCTTAAATAAAAAAATACTTGAACGAATTCTAGACCTGACTTTAATACTTCAGGCTTCAATTAATCTACATATAAATGTCACTTATTTATAGATTAAAATACAAAATCCTCGATCTCTACAATTTTATCTAATCTATCTTCTAAAATATATTTTAAACTAAGAATTCCTTATCATTAAAACTTTATCTAATTTCATTTAAAATATAAAATATTAATTAATATTTTTTTAAAATATATTTTAACTTCTGTTACGTCTAGATTCTCTGTCACCGATTCAAAAGATGTTGTTGTTCCAATGAAATATGAACACCGGAAACTCTCTCTATCTCTCTCCCCTATGTGTGTTGTAGAGTTACTTGAAAAGGCCACTGTGGAACGTACATTTGTTTCCATCTCTTTGCCTAGTTCTCGTGCGTGGTCTTCTCTCTCTGACGTTCGTGTACCAATTCAAAGTCAGCTCTTCTGCTTCCAGCGGCGATCGGAATTGCCCTCTTCTTTCTCTCTCTCACGTAACAAGAGGCCGCTCAATATAAAATACATATGCTAATAAGAAAGAGGAGAATCGAAGTTTGCTACGGTAAACGTGCTCACGCGTGCGCTGGACTTCTTGTTGGTTTTCCGTCCTCGCTTTATCTGTTTGATATCTATTCTGTTCTCTTTTCGTTGAGTTGGCTGTCGTCGAGGCCTTTACGGGCACCGGCTTCACTGTCCGCGGCGGGCTGCCCTGGCAGTGCTCCCACGTGCCGCATTCCCCGCCGAATCCACGGTCCCCTGCCTCTCACGTGCTGACGCGCTGCACTTCACCCCTTCTGCTCCATGGCCGGGGACTCATCGACCCTGGGCTTTCGTAATCCATGCTTGACCGTTGACCTGACGACGTTGACCCAGAGTATGAGAGAGAAGTGTAGGTAGGACAGAAAGGGGAAGAAGAGGTAGCCCTGTTCCTGGATGTAAACTAAAGCTGCAGGATTAGCTGAAATGGCTAGGGTGACTGCAGCCGACAACAAGGACGATGCCAGCCGCATTTGCCCGACATGCGCGTATCTTCCTGATAAAGCCTGCACTCACCTTATCTATCTCTCTCGGTTTTCTTGTCTTTCTATCGAAGAAGAAAGGAACGGGTATGAACATAAACAACAGTAGAAGTAGGGGAAGAAACAAATATTGCAGCAGCAGTGGACTTGTAGATAATCGAGTCCTCTCTCCTCACTGCATGCCTCCACCCTGAACTTTCCCCCTTGCATGAGCTTCTGAAGAGTTCCTACACAAACTTCCCATTCTACCCCTCTGTTGTTTGTCCTCGGAATACTCTTCTCACATCCTGTAAAAACTCTTCCTCTTCCTAACTCTCCACAAAGAGCTATCGTCCTCCTCTTCTTCTTCTTCCAAGTCTTCGTTATAGAGTTTTAAGCTCTAGGTGAGGTTTTAGAGTGATTAGAAGGATGAAGTACCAGACGGCGGCAGCAGAGGCGGGGACGTGGGGGTATGTTACGGCGGCGCGGAGGGCAACGATGGAGGAGGTGGAGCGGCTGGCGGCGGAGAGCGCGGTGGTGATCTTCAGCGTGAGCACGTGCTGCATGTGCCACGCCGTGAAGCGGCTCTTTTGGGGGATGGGGGTGAGCGCCGCGGTGGTGGAGCTGGACGAGGACCCGCGGGCGGAGGAGATAGATCGCGCTCTCGCCCGACTCCTAGGCAGCCGGCCCGCGGGAGGCACCCCTGTCCCCGTGGTATTCATCGGCGGGAAACTGGTGGGAGCCATGGATCGGGTCATGGCCGCCCACATCAACGGCACCCTCGTCCCCCTCCTCAAAGAAGCTGGCGCTCTCTGGCTCTGAAACGACCACGTTGAAAACCAGTCCATGCAAGAAGCATAACCAAGTGCATAGTGTCTTCCTCTTATAATGCAACCACGAATAAAGGAAACGAGAGGATAGAGGAGAGGGGAGAGGGAGGTTGAGGTTTTACTGTAGCTCTCCGATCCATCTTGAGTACAACATCAGCATGGGTGGGCTTTGCATGATACATTCTTCCTTTCTAGAGCTCTTGTTGGTGATGATCGTGGGAATAGAAAATGATCTTTAAATCGACAAAGAGAACCAAAAAAAAATTAGGTTCTTTTTCGGGCGAATTTCTTAAAAATGTTCTTTTTAACTTTGAAAAAACTTTTAAATAAGACTCCAAGTTTGAGAAATTTTTATATAGTATTTTTTTTAATCACCATCCTATCCTTATTGGCTACTGTCCTTTCCCATGTCACACTTTCACCCTGTGATTGTGTGTAGAGGCCTTACTCTCGTTGAACCCTCAACAGCCACATTTGTTGCCCGTAGGCCTCCCTCGTTGTCGAGGACCATGCATTCCCCGTGCCGAGGGATGTGCGTGTGCATGCAATGCACTTTTGTTATCGATCACAGGTAAGAAATAAGCGAGGGGCAACCCATACTTATGGAGCCAATATCGATATAGAGAGACATAAACAACAAGTCCAATGATGACGATGATGGATCCGACAAATATAAAGGTAAGACAATCTTGTTATATAATCAAGACTACTCTACCAAAAATTTTTAAAAATCAAGACTTTTTTTTTTAGAATTTGTCCATCTTTTTATTATGTTATTTGTGGAAGATTAAAATTATAATGTGAAAATTTTAACACTATGATTAAAATAAAAAAGTATCATAGGTGAAGAATAAATCCTACTTACCTTTATATGTCATAATAAATATGGGCACGAGATCAACAGTAAACAAACTAGACTAGTAGGATTAATCAAAGTGGTGATATCCTGTGGTGACAGGAGAGGCAAAAGATAATTAAGAGAGCTCTTTCTATTTATCTCCTACATTTCAACTTCCAGTCTATCGATCATATAACTTTAATTTAAATTTAAATATATTTTATGCTAATTCAATTGAACTATATAATTTAATCATTTACATTACACTGATAAAGTGGAGTAGTGCTTTACGTCTCCTGTACCCATCGCTACATGCACAGGTTGCCGGGGATCGCTCAGTCTCTATAAAAGAACATGAAATAACTCTTCTAAATGTGCAGTCGGGTGTTCGACCTGTGATCCAATAGCACAAATCTCCACGATATTGTGTGGCACATCAATTTTCCCGTTCTTTTCTCTCTCTCTCTCCCTCTCACACACACTCACACACACATGTTACGTTCACTAAGAATATACGCAAAATACTTCCAGTGTATTAACATTAAACTCAACTTAGTGATCTTAGGAGAGTACCTCAGCATGAATCTCTTTAAGATGAACTTTTCCTTTCTTTCCTTTGGTCCATAAAATCTTACGTTCTCTATCTCTATGCTACTCGATCTAATAAAACAACAACAGAACTCTTTATTTTTTATTTTTCATTCTCTTTTTAGAGTTTTATCACCTTAACACTTTCTACGATAGTAGAAATGATACATCGAGATTGAAGACTAGAGGGAGATAATTAAACGCATGTCTTTTAATTTTTCTTATAGCATTATGGGTGGTCAAAATATTTCTATTTCATTGGATGATTTACCTTAAGTAAAAGATCATAGACAGATAATGTAGCATGCACAACGGAGAAATGTATCAAAGAACTATAATTTAAGCAACAAGTAGGAGATTTTGTATTCATACAAAAACATTGAGCTAGATAACTTAATGGAATAGATATATGTTTGAAGTGTTTGATATAAAGTTAGTAGTTATGAATATTTTTCTTCTGATTGGAAAAGAGAGTATTGTTTTCCATCAAGCTGCATCTCTTCTATCTTACACATGGTATAGAGATCCCTAATGGATATACAAGCCTACAAAATGAAACAAAAAATGTTACATGTGCATTGGCCTAAATATTTTGCGTTGGGCTTTTTTTAATTTTATTCATTATCATCAAAGTTGGTAGAAACATAGGAGACACCCTATGTTTAATTTTATTCATTATCATCAAACTCCACAAATTGGCTTCTACCATGAAGGCTCTTCCTGTTCAAGATCACAAAGAATCTTCTATTAAGACATCCTTTTGAACCATAATCCAACCAAAGGGTTGACCACCGGTGAAATAGCCGGTCTTTTGTTAGAAACAAACATGCCGATGTCCTCTGTATATGTTGGCTTGCTAAGCTTTTCATTTGTCTCTAATATCTTTTGCCCACCTTGTTAGTGGGTGGCTCTACTCTCGTGCTGGTTTCTTTAAGAATGTTACTTTGCTTACTTAGCCTATCCTAAGAATCAATGTAGGTTAGGGAAAGGAATTAGGTCTTACAGGTATTAAAGGTCATTGCTACTGCCACGTTTAGCTTTGAGGGAGACCAATTCAACAGTTTTTCCAAAGACAGAAGTAGGGAGAAGCACTTCAAAGACTTGGTTGGGTTGGAGAAAAAAAGGTTTGGAAGAAAGAAAGTGAATGTGCAGCTCTTCTCTACCAAGAAAAGATGTCTTATCGCTGACTTGGCCTTCTTCTGAAAGCCGAGACATTTGGGTTGAATTCAAGACCAGTAACAGTTCTATGTGTTAGTACATATAATAAAAATGTGGTTTCTATTAAGAAAGTTAATAAACGTTAAAAGAATAAAACAATAGATAAGATTTAAGAAAAACTTAAACATTTATAATTGTTATATTAAGGTGAAATGTTACCATTACGTGTAGGGTTAAATCCAGATTTTTCATATTCATCTTATACTATCTTTTCTACGTATAAATAGGTACTGTTGGATAATTCAAAGCACAACAGATTAGCAATACTTATAGTTCCTTCTACCATTTTCTTTCCCTACTCCCTAAAGTTCTATACAAAGCCAACAAGTGTTCCTAGTTACTTTTACTATTCTCTTTCCTTACTTTGTAAAGTTTTATAGAAAGCCAACAAGTATATCAATTAAAAAGAATAGAAGACCAATAGAACCAAGAAAAAAAAGAAGAAGAAGATAAGCATTGAAGTAAGTATTTCTAATCAACTTCTTTCTATCTTCAAAAGTAAAAATTATCATTTTCGGTCATTAAATTGAAAACTCTATTTATTTTACAGGAATTATAAAATTTGATAGAAAATAATTTTATTAAGGATGATCTATAGTATCTTGAGAATACTGAAGTTCAAAAAGATCAAATTACTAAGAATATGTAGAAAGATGTAAGAATCCTCTACATGCTAAACCAAGCAATAGATGAGTCTCAATTTTCCTAAATCATGATGACATCAAAGCTTGAAAAGCATTAAAAAGTATTTTTGGAGGTAAAGGTAAAAACTTTAAAGCTTTAAATTCTTTGATACGAATTTGAAACTCTTATGATGAAAGATTCTAAAACTATTATTATTTTTTTAGAAGTCTCTTTTATTATGAACCAAATGAGATCTTATAGTAAAAACCTAAAAAATTAAACTATAATAAAAAAAATTATAAAGTTTATTTCTAAAATTTGATATTATTTATACCGCTATAGAAGAAGCTAAAGATACAAGTATATTATCTATTAATGAATTAATGGGCTTGTTTTAATCCATGAATAAAAAGTGAACAAATCTTCATAGAACATGCTTTTCAAATGAAGATAGATAAGAAGAAGGAACAAAATAAAAATTCAAATGCTAGGTCTCAAGGGAGGGAATAAAATAGTAGAGGTCGTGGACAATCTGAGCTTGAAGCAAAAGACGAGGTCGATCAATTGAGGGTTAGAGAAACTCTAATGAAGATAACAAAGAAACCCATTAATATTTTTATAATAAAAAATAGACATATTGAAAAAAATTACTAATATAAAAACAAAAATCCAAATGTTCATCTCTACTCTTATTGTAAAAAATATGATCATTTTAAAAAAGATTGCTAGAACAAAAATCAAGCAAATAATCATTAAAAAATAGTAAAAAAAGATGAAAAAATATTTTTTTTATAACATTTGATGAAAAATAATCCAGATCTATTTTAATTTTAGATAGTGGATGTAGTAATCATATGATAGGAGACAAAAGTTTATTTCAAAGGCTTGATGATTTAATCAGATCTATAGTACGTATGGGAAATGACAATAAGGTTCAAGTGGAAAGAAAAGAAATCGTTACTATGAATACCAAATCAAGTAAAAGATTTATTAATGATGTAATATTTATTTCTAATTTAAAATAAAATCTTATTAGTATATGATAATTGTTGAGAAAAAGAATATTATACTATTTTTTATTAAAAATTTGATTTATGATAAGAAAATTAATAAATTGATAGCAATTACGAGGATGATAAAAAACAAAGTGTTTCTCTTATTATTTTCATATTTCTCCTTACATGCATTCATTGTTACTATTACTAATAAATCGACATTATGCCATAAAAGATATGATCATATGAATTTTTATAGATCTATGTAAACTATCTCATAACAACTATGAAATATAATGCCATGACATAGGTCATGGTAATTGGGGAACTATAGCTAATGAGACTAACACGGGAGTGCCTAATTTGCTACAATCTGCTCATATGGACCTTGTTGATGATATGATATTTTTTTCAGCTAACAATATTGCCTCATAATCTTCAACTCAGCCCACTCAGATAAGATAACTCATCAGTATATTCCCTGCATAATAGTAAAGCTGTTTCAAGTTACTTTTCTTCATGGATAAGGAATGCATTAAAGGATTTGGTTAGCAGTTGTAAAACACTTAATTTCGAAATTTCCTATGCATGAAGGGTTGTTTCATGCACTAGTATTTATTTTGATGTTTAGGACTTAGAAATGACTTTAGAAACTGATGATATCTTGGTAGAAGCTCTCTTGAAGAACCCTCTTAAACTCTGTATCTCTTGGATGTGTCCTTGAGTGGTAAGTCTTTGATTTCTTTTCTGTATCCTCATTTATAATCCTTGGTGAATTTCTATATCCCTTTGTGATTTTAACTTAGTGGTGAACTATTTTTTGATCTTATTTAAGTTTTATCATGAGTTCATACCTTTTCTATTTAAAACACTCATTCTAACAAATACAATTGTACTGCGACTTTTCTTCAAGAGTTCGTTCCTTGTCTACTATGACATTTTCTATCTGAAAAATTATTCCATCGGTGTTATTTCGAAATCCATTCTATATTTTACCCTCCCTGGTATTAGAGACGCATGCATAAGAAAAGAATGAGGCCCTATACTTTGATGATAACAAGCTTGCAATAGAAAAACTAAGAGACCAAGGATAATAAGGAAAGTGCAATTAATAACTTAGAAGAAAAAGAAAAGGATAAAGAGATAACTCTAGAAGAATATGAAAAGATTAAGAAAGAGAAATAAAATGCCTTTCTTAGAATAAAGTATGAGTAGAGAAAGGTCAAAATTGACAAGGAGTTGTAGTCTATGTAGTAATTATTTATTAAAAAGGAAAATGGCCCTATCTTTGTTAAGTTGGGTTCTAATAAGGATTCAAGGAAAAAAGAAGAAAAATATTGATCATGATGAATGAAGTAAAAAATCATTGAGCATCAATGAGTTACTAAAGCGAGATAAAAAAGTTGTTAGATTTAGATATATTAAGAGAACTCTCTATGGCATTAGTTACGAGCAAATAAAGGATTTGAAGTTATGTTTACTGATAATGATTGGGTTGGTTATGCAAATGCTAGAAAAAACACTTCAGGATTTGTGTTCAGCCTTGGCTTAGCTGTGATTTCATAGACAACAAAAAAAATAAGAATGTATTTATCTCTAGGTGGAGTATGTAGCAGCTACAAGTACAGTATGTCAAACAATTTTACTTCAAAAATTTCTAATAGATCTTCAAGGAAAACAAGATGGACCAATCAATTAAAATCTACTATGATAATAAGTCTACTATTATGATGATGAAAAATTCTATCTTGTCATTTGTGAACTAATTAATGAAAGAGTAATTCAAGTGGACCACTATAGCATAAAGATCAGCTTACCAATATCTTTACAAAAGTTTTGATAATTTTTTTTTTTCCGAAAACAACTTCAAGTTATAAATATTTTGAATTAAGATGGTGTGATAAGAGAAATTCAAATAGTTATGATTAGATGAAACAAAAGATAAAATTTTAGATTAAAATAATTAGATGAGAGTGAAGATTTATTGGGATATGATAGATTTTTTTATTATTTTTAAAAAAATATAATTTATATTTTGACTACTATAAATAAGTACTCTTAGATTAATCCAAAACATTACAGATTGAAAGTACTCCTAGTTCCTTCTAATATTTTCTTCTTATTCTCTATTACGTAGGAGAGAGTTGACTACGTCTCTTTCAATAAGCAAAGTGATAAAATAAAATTAATCAACATAATCAAGAAAGCAGTGGAAGAGGATATTTAAAAGGTTGAATTTATCTTTCAAGAGGATGGTTATTGAAACTATCAATAATTAATTTTCATAAATTTCTGAGGTTTTATAGAAAAAAATCTCGACACCATGTACAATCAAATGAATAAATTTGTGGGTGTTCTTTTGTTTGTGTTGAAACCAATTTTGATTGTTCCCTTTGTATAGCTGCTAGCCACTCTCTAGGAGGCATTTCGACCTCTTATGATCAACCGCAATTTATGAAAGGAAAGTTTTGCATTTGTGATGTGATTATGTTAAACAAGAGCGGCAACTTCACGACAGTAATCAATGGCCTATTAGGAAACTATGATCATTATCAATGGCTGTAACGGGAGGACAAGGAAACTTTAATACCTGATGAATACTTTTTTTATGTTGTTGTGTCTTGTGACATGCAATATTATCTTTGAGATATATGTCATGTTATAATTGTTATTCATGATAATCATCCATTTACATTATTTACTTTGTCCGCTTTATTTGATTATAAACTATAATATGTCTCGAATAAATTTTATCAAATATTTTGAATGAATCTATTTAAACAATTACCGGTAAAAATCTTTAACATCTTCATTTTCAAATATTTATCAGATGATTCATCACAACTTATAACGTTTTTTGTTCTTCAACAATATTACTCTTGATGTCAATGTTAGCAATATCAGTTTAGCTTGAGGATTCAAAACTTTATCTTGCAATTTTTTTATGCTAATAGCTGGGCTTAACTAGTAAACATTTTGTCAGGTAAAAACAATTTGATTTATAAACATCAATAATGAATTTGATTTATAAAATTTTTGTACAAGAAGATAAAAAAAATTCTATATTTTCAACAGCTAGATAGACACAGTTTTCTAGTCCATGAAAGTTGGTACCATCATAACCTAGTTTCCAGTGATTTCTTGTTTCTCAACTTTATGCATACTTCTTGATTTAGATTAAATCAGCAACTTATTTGTCATTTTAAATTGTTTTACATAGAGAGGTAAAAATATC
>NW_008991773.1:192942-211472 GCF_000313855.2 Musa acuminata subsp. malaccensis
TACATATTATATGTATATATATATTCATGTATATATATATATATATATATACATATATATATATATATACATATGTATATATATATATATATGTTCAAGTAAGTAATATATGAAAGCAATATTAGAGTCAAGAGGCCAACCTGTTTGACAGTTTTTTAAAGCCGTTTTCCCGCTGTCTTGCCGACGCGTCTCAAAAATCCCATCTGTATCCTCTCCGCAATCCGCTCTCCTCCGCCCCCTCCTCGATTATAATTCCCCGACCTTGACAACCCCCTATTGTCCAATCCCTCTCTTCTCTCTCTCTATTCGTCCCTCGATGGGCTGCAGTCAATCCCATCTCGATCCCCATAGGGTTGCGGAAGAGAGTAGGAAGAAGGCGGGATTAGGGCCATGGTCGGGAGACGATGTCAAAGCCGGTAGGAAGGCCGATGACGGGGAGGAGAGGCCCGGATCCCCCAGCTTTAGGTTTTATTTCGAGGGGCCGTGGATCGACAAAGACTCCGCCAAGGTTGCAGATGCAGGAGAAGACCATGGTATTGTCTTCTCCGTCTCCTTTACAGCTTTGTTTGGTTAAAGTCTTTAGCCAGCTATCCCAAGATTGCTTTCTTTTAAGATTTCTGATCCATGAACTGGATAATAAATCTTAAATCATAATTGCATGATTTTTATCTTGTGTTTGTTTTTTGTTTTTGTTTTCTCGACAGCCTATCTGAACCATTATCATCATTTTTTTTATAGTGGAAAGAAGAACTGTAGGGAATTTCAATAACATGGAGAATTTGGCTGATTATTCGCAAAAAAAATAATAGAATTACAGAGGTGGATCACGGACTGGTTCATATGTTTTTCATAGTTTTTTTGTTTTTTCCCCATTCTAATGTCATTCTCCTTCTGCTTTTCAATTTTTAGAACAACCATATCTGAATTGGGAGAATCATAGTTAACTAACTATCATAATCGAGGGCATTTCTTGTCTAATTTATGTAGCTGATCAAATAACCAGCATCCAGTAGGGTTGGTAATTCGATGAACGAATTCATTTTGGTCATGCACATATTACATGAGTGATAGGATGTTGTATTAACTTTCTAGATTTTCTTTTGCTTTGAACATGTCTTAACGACTTACTGCACAATGAATGCTTGCCACTTCACGATCATATCGATGCCTAGCTAGCAGCATTGACTAGAATTATGACTTGTAAGAACTTTTCCTGCTGAATTATTTGCCAAATGATCGATAACTGTGTAATTTATCAAGAGGAATTTGAAATTGAAATCATATATTATTCTTGATGAATGCAGGGAAGACTGATGACAAGAAAGAACGTATTCTGCACCCAACTGATAAAACCATCAAAACTTTGGCCACAAGCAAGGTATGCTGCTAATATGTATTGTCATGGACGGATTTCTCAAATTCTTTGTCACTGATGAACACCGAACCCTGTTCCCTTTTGACATAAAAGGCACGATGACACACCAGGAATTCTTTGAAACCTATTCTGAATTTAACGTGAATCTGTGGACTTCCATAATTGTCACCATATCTTCAACCTTATTCCACGTTGGAGTCATATCATGGAAGATTTGTGTTATTACAATGGTTTGGTCACACTTTTAAGTTAGAAACTCGTTATTTGAACAGTAAGAGCACTCGTTCGCTTTTGACAGTTTTCATCTTCTGCTCAGGTCAGGAATCCGAGGGCAAATCATCAAAGGACAAAGGAAGGAAATCGAAAGTTTTAACAAAGGGCTCCCGTGGGATGAATCAACGATAACCAAAGTCCATCATGTGAAACCATGTCATTGTGCTGAAGAAATTATAGGAGATGCTACTTGTTAGGGCAAACATTCAGCCTTTTGTGAAACAAAACTTGCATATTATGGCTTCTAAAAGATTTGAAGTCGATTACATTGATGCTCTGATTTTGGATGAGTTGTCCAAGTTCTGGGATTTGCATGTAACTTAATTATCTTAATTTTCCCATTTCCTCATGGTCATGTTTAAACTCAAGCTTATTCTTTTCTTCTAAACGCTATTGAATCATGCAGATTTAAGAGGCATTGTTTCTTTTTTTTATTTTTTTCCTTAGTGCTCATAGCATACAAGAGAAGTTCGAATACCTAAGACCTGAAAGATCATGGATTCAACAATCAAATTTCAGAGATCAAACAATCTTGTGTCACAATTAACGTTGATTGGTGATAAAGATCTCTTGGTTTCCTTCACAAGCAGCTCAAACTTGTGGTACCAAAATATATTCTTTACAAGTGGTTGAGTATTTCTTGTCCTTGACCTAGCTTGATTGTTGAAAGATAATCTTGAATCTACATGGTATGCATGAAAACACTTACTATATATAAACTTCGTATTTGTCAGGTAATTTTCCAACAAATAGTTCATCTAGAAATGGATGTTTCCACTGGTTTGATTATCTTGGACTAGTCACTGAAATAGTGATTGATAACTATAGCTGGAAGACGCGTATATCAATCTGCTATTTACATATTCATTGTATCGTAAACAACCTAACAATGTATAATTTATTTTTTTGGCAGAATCTGATAAACTTGATCATCTATTGGCATCTATTTACATAAAATTGATAAAACCCTAGAGCTTTATCTCAGAAAAGAGATAAGAATTTGATCACTTCGGAAAGATCAAACCTTTTTTTTTTTTATCGGAGATCAATCTCTAAATTGGCCAAAACTTTGATTTGTATTTAATTGTCAAGATCATTATATATATATATATATATATATAATTATTTAATTGTTAGTCAACTAGGACTAGAAATTTTAACAAAGAAAATAAATAAAAATAGCAATCCTTAATTTGCTACATCAAACGACTCATGTCATAATTAGGAAAAACTTAAAAACTCTTATCTAGGAAAAACTAAATAAAAAATAAAGATTAATATCAAATCCCTAAAATTAAGAAATCATAATATTTTCATCTCTCCAAAACAGCCTTCTCCTCAAGGTTAGCAATAATAAATTCTAAAAACTTCTCCTCTAATACTTTGTGAGAATCCCAAGTGACATATTCAATTAGTAAGTTGGTCTATTAAACAAGCAACTCAGTGATAGGATATCTATGACACATCATGATACATCAATCGGTTGAGGTAAGATTTAAATCTCACCGGTAGAAAAAACTAAATATAAGAAATATGAAAAACTGAATATATCTTAAAGCTTGCTAGCAAATCTAAGTAATAAACAACTAGGCTAATACATTCTAACATCTTATAAAATCCAAAGAATCGAGGAAATAGCTTCATAAAAGACCGAACCTTTATAGAAGTTTGTTTATAATGTTGAAGTCTAAGGAAAACCTCATCACCCATTGGAAACTCTATGCTTATCAACTTGTTGCTTCATTTTAGCTTGTGAGACTACGATATTATCTCTTAGAAGTTGAATAATCCTATCCCTATCAAGCAATTCCTTGTCTACTTGATCAATCTTAGAAGAACCAAACATGTATTTTATAATCATAGGAGGAGGTTGACTATAAATCACTTTAAAAGGTATTTTAGTAGAAGAGTGATAAGTGGTATTGTACCACCATTCTATCTAAGGAAGTCATTTTACCCTATTCTTTGGTTTATTACTGATAAAGCATCTAAGACAATTTTATAGACATCTATTCACTACTTAAGTGTATCCATCTATTTGTGGGTAATAAGCAGTACTCATATTCAATTAGGTACACTACAAATAAAAGAGCTTCTTCTAGAAGGTGCTAGTAAAAATTTTATATCGATTACTAATAATGAAAAATGAAATTCTATGCAATTTCACTATATTCTCGATAAAAGTGCAAGTAAAACTTACAATAGTATAACGATGTCGTATAGCACAAAAATGAGCATATTTTGTAAGGTGATCGACAACCATAAAGATGATGGTTTTACCTTGATATAGTGAAATTCCATCAATAAAATCCATGGATATGTCAATCCAAGTATCATTAGGAATAGGAAGAGGTTAAAAGCAATCTAGGGGTAGCAATTGTCTTACCTTTGTGGTGTTAGTAAATATCACATTCTATACAAACTTCTTGATGGTTTTCTTCGTACCC
The DNA here is from genome assembly GCF_000313855.2 of Musa acuminata subsp. malaccensis. Classification (NCBI taxonomy): domain Eukaryota; kingdom Viridiplantae; phylum Streptophyta; class Magnoliopsida; order Zingiberales; family Musaceae; genus Musa; species Musa acuminata. Next base: position 197,038 of record NW_008991773.1, read on the forward strand.
TTCCAATAAAAAAATTAATAGATGTGTTTATATATACAAAGAAATCTAGAATATTCTATAGTTGATGATGAATGAAACTCCTTTAAAATTATATTATGGTAAGAAGAATCTTATGCTAAGATAATTCAACTATCGTAGCGTTAATCTATGAGATCCCATCCGTAATTAAGAATAGAAGTGGGATCTTCGTCTAGCTTTTTAATAATATCTCGAACTTCAAAATCATCTAACTATTCACTCCTAATAAATTCTAGCATTTTGTAAGTAGAAATAGAAATAGCTACTAGTTCAACCTATTCTAGAAGGTGAGAAAGTGCATCTACAACCAAATTCTCACTCCCCTTCTTATAAATAATCTTGTAGTCAAATCCTAATAGGTTAGTGACCTATTTTGGCTGTTCTAAAGAAGAAACATTTTACTTAAGAAAATATTTCAGTCCTTTGTGATCGATTCATATTTGAAACCATTGATCAATTAAGTAAGGCCTCTACTTAGTAACTATATAAACAATGACTAACATCTCCTTGTCATAAACAGATAAACTTAAATGAGATAGGGATAATGCCTTACTAGTATAAGCAATTGGATGACTTTCTTGCATTAATACAACTCCAATACCCGCTCTAGAAGTATTAGATTCAATCATAAATAACTTATTAAAATATGGTAAAGTGAAAACTAGTGTAGTGGTCATTACATACTTAAAATAAATAAAATCTTGAGTAGCTTCTTCTGTCTACTTAAATGCATCTTTCTTCAAAAGTGATGTCAAAGGAGTACTGATTTTGCCATAGTTCTTCATAAACTTTCGATAATAACTAGTGAGTCTAAAGAATCCCCTTGTAGCCTTAATTAATTTTGGAATTAACCAATCTTTTATTGCTTGAATTTTGGAAGGATCAATCGCAGTACTCTCTCGAGAAACAATATGGTCAAGATACTCTACATCAAATTGTGCAAAGTTGCATTTTGATTTCTTGATAAAGGGACAATGCTTACGAAGAAGGGTAAAGACAACCTGCAAATGTAATAAATGACTTTTTGAAGATGTGCTATATATTAGAATATCATCAAAGAAAATCATAACAAACTTATGAAGATGAACTCCAAAGACATCATTCATTAAACTTTAAAAAGAAGATGATGCATTACCAAAAATTCATAGTGACCATCATGCGTTCTAAAAGTAGTTTTCTGAATGTCATCTTCGTGTACACAAATTTGGTGATAGCTAGATTGTAAATCTAGTTTAGTAAAAACTTATACACCTCATAATTCATCAAGTAACTCATCCATCACTAGAATAGGATGCTTGTCTTTCACTGTAATATTATTGAATGCTTGATAATCTACATATATCTGCCAAGAATCATCCTCCTTCCTTACTAATAAGATTGGAGAGAAGTATAGACTAACACTAGCCCTTATGGCCCCTGCTTCAAGCATTGCCTTAATGATTTTCTCTCTCTATCTTTTGGAAATGTAGATACCGATAGGGCTAAACATTAGTTGGTACACTCTTATGTAGTACAGGAATCTAGTGATCATATGATCGAAGAGGTGGAAGTCCTTGTGGTCCTACAAATACATCTATAAATTCTCTAAGAAATAATTAGACATTTTCTTCTTGTTCAGATACCGTAGCTTCTTCTTTAATGCTCCGTAATTGTATCAAAAATCTATAGTGTGCCTTTCGAAGAACCCTTTCCATTCTATGGGTAGTAATAGTTATGAGTTTACTATTGGGAAACTTGGATAGAGCATCACATGTGCAACGGAAGAACAAAAAAATAAAATCTTACATTTCCTAAAGAAAAAGGTTCTTGTCATCGTGCGAAGATTAGTACACAAAACAAAATACAAAATCGAAATTATGTGTATCAAGTGAGATTTGTTACCTAGGAAGATTGTATATCCCCAAAAAATCTTAGATTTGTATGAGTGGATGAAGGAGGTAAACTATCCTCACTAGTGGTGATCTATATGGTAGATGCTATTAAATCTTAGATTTTGTTGATGAAATAAATTAGTAAATTATTGATCTAATCTATATGTTGAGACAAGTGTTATAGGATTAACTACGATAGCAATGAAGGCATAAAGCAGATATTGGGCCGGAGTCAAATATTGGATGATACGTCGAAGATTCGGACAATGTGCTGGAAGTTTATCGAAAGCTCACCGAGATTTCGTCGGGAACTCGTTGAGAATTCATTGGAAGATCATTGAGAGTTCGTTCGGAGTTCGCTGAGAGTTCGTGGGGAGTTCGCCAAAAGTTTGCCGGAAGATCGCCAAAAGAATAATTGACATACTGAACAGAGATTGCTTGTCTAAGTATCTTAATTATCATAGTTAGACCTTAAGTTGAGTTAGAATTGAGAGATAATCCCACTAACTCAGTTAAGGCCAACTGGGCCCTTAGCAGGGCTAAACTAGGCCTATTAAATAGCCCATTCAGCACTTGAAGTCATGGTCAACGGTGGTGGCACCGCCAAAGCCGACGGTGGCATCGCTTGGTGACTCAGTCTCCCAGGTGGTCTGGGCGGTGGTACCACCGATAGTTAATGCAGCCAGGCGGTGGTACCGCTAGAGCTCAGTCTTTGAGCTTTGTCAAGCGGTCGTACCGCCTAGACTGGGTGATGGTACCTCCTAGTGTTAGTCTATAGGTGGTAGTACCGCCTAATAATGACAGTGGTACCGTTAATACCCCGAAATATGGAGATATGACACTTTTTTGCTCCAATTCTGAAGTCATTATGGCCTATAAATACTCCACCTTTTTTTGCATGAAAGGGCACAAAAGTGTGAATAATATCTTGAGATTCTAGGGTCTTAAAAGTGTTGTAAAAATAAAAAGAGTCCTCCTCCTCCCTTTCTAGTATTGTGATCATTCAAGAGAGGTGTGAGGCTTGTAAGGGTTATCTCCTAAACCCGTGAAAAGGAGAAAGTGCTATAAAAAGGTGGTTGGTCTTCGCTTATTGAAGAAAGACCATTAGTAGACACCGGTGAGCTCAATGGAGGAGGAATCAAAAGTGGATATAGGTCACAACTATCGAACCACTATAAATTCTGATTTGCATTTCCATTATTATCATTTACTTACGTTGTAATTGCTTCACTTCCTCCTTACTTGGCTTTCACTACCCTTACAAATAAACATACTTTCAAGCAATCTTCCGAGATCAGTTTTTTAATGTATGAAGATTTTTAAATCGATATTTTTATTCGCTAGACTAATTCACCCCCCCTAGTGTCGACTCGATCATAACAATTGGTATCAGAGCTCGGTTACTCTCGATTTGGTTTAAAACCCAAGAGAGACTTTTGTTGGCAATTAAAAGGGTCATTCAATTATACGTCCACCCATGTTCAATGGGATAGAGTACACATATTGGAAGACTAGAATGAGGATCTTTGTAATTTCAATAAATTTTGAGTTATGGAATCTTATGGAAAATGACTTTCAAAAGTCTTCTCTTTCAATGAACGATTGGAATGAGTTGGAGAAGAAGACTTTTGCTTTAAATGCCAAGGCTATGAATGCCTTGTTTTATGCTTTAGATAAAAACAAGTTCAATCGAGTGTCTATTTGTAAAATGACTTTTGATATTTGGCACACACTCGAAATCACTCACGAAGGCACTAGTAGAGTAAAGGAGACAAAGATAAATATTTTAGTTCACACTTATGAATTGTTTCGGATGAAGCTAAGTGAAACTATTATCGACATGTACACCCGTTTTACGGATGTCGTCAATAATTTAAAAGCTCTTGGTAAATATTTTTTGAACTTTGAACTTGTTAATAAAATCTTGAGATCCCTTCTAAAAAGTTGGGACCATAAAGTAACGGTCAGTCAAGAGGCTAAGGATTTAAATAACTTTCCTCTCGAAGAACTTATTGGGTCACTAATGATCTATGAGATGACTTGCAATGCTCATGAAGAGCTTGAGAATAATATTCCAAAGAATAGGAAGGATATGACACTAAAAACTCATGAAGACCACTTGAAAGAAAATTCAAGTGATAAGGACTTTGATGATGACTTGTCACTGTTAATAAGAAAGTTTAAAAAATTCATAAAATGGAATAAATTTAAAAATAATAATAAAAATAAAATTGAACCCAAGAAAGAACAAGTTATATTCTACGAATGCAAGAAGCCGGGACATTTCAAAAGCGAATATTCCCAAGCAAAGAAGAAGCAATTAAAGAAGAAGAAGGCTCTTAAAGTATCTTGGGACGACTAAAGTACATCCAAAAAAGAGAAGCCAACCAACATAGAGCAAGTTGCTCACTATGCACTAATGGCTATCGAAGATGAGGTAAGCAATTCATTAGATGCAAATTTATCTTTTGATAAATTATTAAGTACTTTTCATGATTTATTTGATAAAAGTAAATTAGTTAGTAAAAACTATAAACTATTGAAAAAAGAGCATGTTTCTCTTGTTAGTGATTTTGATAGATTAAAAATTAAGCATGATGATAGTTTAGCTCCTTACACAAAATGTGATAAATTAGAAACGGTTAAAAAGGAGAATTTGCAACAACATGAAAACTTAGAAAAATTTGAAATAGGTAGCAAATCTTTAAACATGATTCTTGCAAGTAAGAATTATGTTCATAGAAGAGATGGAATCGGCTTTGTGAGTAACACTCATAAAAATCCAATTATCTTTGTTAAAGGCCCAACTTTGCATGTTTCACCCCGAAACAAATGTAACTTTTATTACAAATTTGGACATGTTACTTATCAATGTCCGTTTAAAATATGTAGTCCATACAAATTGATTTAGGTTCCTAAAGGAACCGTAAAGAACTTCATGCAAAATGATAAATTAAGTCGATCGATTTTTGAGGCACCAAAGTCAAATGGGTACCTAAAAATCACCCTTTTTTGTAGAAATATTTACCATCATAAGCTAGGAGCAAGAGATGATACCTTGAAAGTGGATGCTCAAGGTACATGACCAGAGATCTATTTCAATTCTCTAAGCTCACAAGCCTAGATAAAGGGTATGTCACCTTTGGAGTAATAACAAGGGTAAAATCATTGGCAAAGGAACCATGTATAACAAATCCAACTTTTTGATTGAAGATGTATATAATATCCCTCACTTCTTAAATTTATTTATAAGGATGTATTTATAAATCGGAGGACCTATATGTAAATATAGCAAATATAGATATAAAGTGTTAGGCTGTTGAAAAAAAAAGGGAAATTATGATTTTATCCCATCGCCTCCCACGCAAAGGATCTGTGGGGCATTGGGGAGAAGATGAGAAGTAGAGAAGAAGGGAAGAAAAGGAGAAGAATAGATGAAGAAGAAGAGGAGAAGAGAAGAAAAAGAAGAGAAGAAGAAGAAGAGGGAGAAGAAAGGGAAGAAGAAGAAAAGAGGAAGGTGGCTTCGGCAAGGGCTGCAGCGAGGAGGTGTGAGGCTTCAGGGAGGAGAAGGAAAGAAGAGGAGAAGAAGAGGGAGAAGAGAAGAAAAGAAGAAGAAGAAGAAGAAGGAGAAGAGAGGGAAGAGGGAGAGGAAAAGGAGGTGGCTGCAGTTAGGGTGACAACACCTCTGTTTCTTGCATGAGGAAACAAAGGAGGTGTGGGGCATCGGGGAGGAGAAGGGAAGAAGAGGAGAAGAAGAAGAAGAGGAAGAGAAGAAGAAGAAGCGAGAGAAGAGTCTGCGGCACCTCTGTTTCCCGTAGGAGGAAACAGAGGAGAAGAGAGGCAGTGCATTGGGGAAAAGAAGGGGAGGAAGGAGAAGAAGAAGAAGAAGAAGAAGGGAAGGCGAGGGAAGAAGAGGAGGGAAAGAAGAAGGGGCTGCGGCTGCAGCGGTGGCAGTTGCAGCTAGAAGAGAAGAAGGAGAGGAAGAAGAGGCTGTGGTTGTGGTGGTTACGGCCGTTGCTACGACTATCACTATGACAGCGACAGTTGCAGCTGGGAAAGAAGAGAAAGGAGAAAGGAAGTAGTGCAGTGGAAGGGGCTACAACGGTGACCACGACTGCGACCATGGCTGCAGCTGCGGTTGGGAAAAAGAAGATAGATACAAAAAATGAAACAAGGAAAGGAGATGGAGGAAAAGTAGAAGAAGATTTGGGTTTACACCTTCTTCAGATCTTTGGATCAAAACCTTCGAAAGGCAAGTGTTTCGATCTTTCCTATTACAATTGTTTCGATCTTTCCTATTGCAAGTGTTCTGATCTTTCCTATTGCAAGTGTTTTGATCCTTCCAATTGCATGTGTTTCAATCTTTTCTACTGCAATTCCATCTCTAACTTTGCCTTGAATATGAAAACTTTGAATTGGTCTAGCCTTGCATTTGATATATCTCTTGTTTAGACATAACGATTTGAATATAGAAAACTTCCGAGATTTTGACCCTTCCACCTTGTTTTAGCTATAAATCCCTACATCGATTTCTAATCTAGACAAAACTTATTTGATCAGAATATAGACTTGTAAACCTTTCTTTTTATAGCTTATTTGAATAATTTGGAGTAGATTTACCTGCCTAAACATCTGTTTCGATTGACCCTATGGATTATGCAAAATAGAGTCCGTACCTTCTGACATTTTGATACTAAACTACTTATAAGTCTATGCTGGGAATTTTGATTTATACAAAACTTACTTTGTTGGAAACTAGACTCCTAGTATTTTGATATTTAGAATAAAATATTTGGAGTACAAATACTTACCCAGATATCTGTTGAATCCGATCCTATGAATTCGGCCAAACAGAGATTTTATTCTCCAACCTTTATTTACCAAATTATTTGTAACTCTCTGTTAGGAACTTCAATTCATATGAAATTTATTTTATCTGAAAGTAGGTTGAGATATCATTTTAATGATATATTTCCTAAGTAAATTTGAGCACAATTGATAGTTTGAATCATTTATTTAATATACCACTCGAATTCTATTAGAAATTGAGCTTTGGTTGATTTCGCTTGTTCTTGTTCAATTCCCTTTGTAAATTAATTTCATTTAGCATTTTTTCTTCGATTGAGCATTATATTGCTGTTTTGAATTCTTGTATGATCTTATCCTTAAATTATTTGCATTCTTGAAACCTTTTATGTAAAGTTTATATTGTATCACATTGTTTCGTATGGACATATGTATATTTCGTTGTTCCGTATGTGCTTTCGATATATACCAAAATCCTTGTATACTCTTGCCTTTAGTTCCTTTCAAGTTTGAATGTATTTGTGAAAGATTATGTTTGTATTGTATTGATTCATAAAGGTGTTAGGATCAAGAGCACTAAGAGGGGGGGTGAATTAGTGCAGTGGAAAACTTTCGACGATTTAAAATGACGTTCGTACAATAAAAACAATTTCGGTAAGAAAGCCAATTAGGAAATCACTTTAACTTGTGATCAAACGAGATGCAGTTAAAGTAAAGATATAGAGGCAGTTTGCAGTTAAGATAGAGAATAGAATATAATTACAAACCGAAATACAACGTTCGTACGATAAAAGTGATTTTGGTATGAAAGCCGATTCAGAAATTGCTTTAACTTAGATTAGGTGAAGTGCAGTTAAAGTAAAGCTATGGAGGTAGTTTGCAGTTAAGATAGAAAACAGAAAGTAAATGCAAACCGAGATTTAGAGTGGTTCAGTCAATCTTGACCTACATCTACTTTTGGCTTCCTCCTCCGATGAGGTCACCGACGTCCACTAGAGGCCTTCCTTTAATAAGTGAAGGATAACCACCCTTTTACAGTTTCACTCCTTTTGACGGGCTTAGGAGACAACCCTTACAGAATTTTCTCTCCTCTCTTGAAAGATCAAAACATGGAAGAAAAGAGGGAGGAGAACTTCTAGCCTTTACAATACTTTTGAGCTCTAAAAATCACAGAGTAAGATTGGATTTTCGGTGCCCTTTCATACAAGAAAGGGTGGGGTATATATAAGCCCCAAACTGGTTTGAATTTGGAGCTCAAAAATATCATCTATCACATTTCCGGGGTCCTGGTGGTACGACCGCCAGACTGGGCAGTACAACCGCTTGACAGAGCTCGGAGACCGAGCTCTGGCGGTGCCACCGCCTGGTTGGGGAGGTTCCACCACCTAGTCTTGCTCGGAGACTGAGCCCAAGCGGTGCCACTGCCTGACTGGGGCGGTTCCACTGTCCAGTTTTCCTCTGAGACTGAGCTCCTGGGCGGTGCCACCGCCGACCAGGAAATTTGGGTCCGAATGGGTCGATCCATTTGGCCCAATTTGGGTCTATCAAGGGCCCAATTGCCCCCAGATTAAGTTAATGGGATCACCTCCCATTCCTAGCTTAATCTATATGCTAACTACGATATTTCTTAAGACATTTACTACAACTTGCTCTGGTGCGTCAATCGCTTCTTCCGGTGAGCTTCCGGCGAACTTCCGGCGAACATTCGACGAACCCTTGGCGATGCTCCGGTGGACTTCTGGTAAATCTCTTGGACTTGTGACGATCCACTTGGTGAGTTCCAACGAGCTTCTTTGGCAAACTCCTGGACTTCTTGGATTTGTTCCCGTAGAACCTCCGATGACCGTCTGGACTTCCGTCGAACTCTCAAACCCCAACGTGATCATGGTCTTAACTCTGGCGTAACTCCTGCTGCATGTCTTACTGCCATCGTAATTAATCTTACACACTTATCTCAACATATGGATTAGATAACAAATGACAATTGACTTCATCATCAAAATCCGAGATTCAACAAACTCCCCCTTTTCTATGATGACAATCAATTGATAACGGAGTTAACATTAACTCCCCCTATCTATATGCCATACTTGAGATAAGTCATTCTTGAATTCAAAGCCTTTGAATTCAAGAGATATATTGATAAGTTAAGATCATTTATCCTTATCAATACTCCCATCATGATTCCTATCATGATATATTTCTCTGAAAATGATGTCAAGGCTTGACATCCATTTTTAGGTTTTATATTTCAAATGTGAAAGATAGCAATTATAACAATTCATCATATGGCAAGATATCAACATGTAAAATTACGGTGTAAGTTCTTGATATCTTAATATAATGTAAATATTTCAAGTGTTTAGCAATCATAGCATTTCATTACTTGACAAGATATCAATTTGTAGAATTGTGATGTAAGCTCTAGATATTATAACATAGTACAAATATGGCAATAACATAGTGCAAATATGACAATCATAGCAATTATATCACCAATTTATCATATATTTCGATGCAAGCTTTTGATATCTCAACATAATTCAAAGTATGGCACTCATAGCATCAATTCATATAGCAATAAATTCAAATATGGCACTCATAGCATCAATTCATATATTTCTTATTCAAATATGACACTCATAGTATCAATTCATATATTTCTCCTCCTTTGTCATCAACAAAAAGGAAAACGATATAGGCAAATTTTAACTAGGTTTATGTCATTTTTCAACAATGAGTGATAGGATACCAATTATACAAACATCTCAAGGAAAACATGATATGGAGGTAACTTTCATTACTTCTTCCTCTTTATTTGTTATTATCTTTTTGTATGAAGGAGGAAAGCCATTTGTGAGCTTACTCAAATGAAGTTAAATTTGATAAGATATTAAAGCATGCTTCGTTTTTACAAGGATCAAGATATGTGTGTGAATCAAATCGTAAAACTATTTCTCAAAAGATATAAGAAGGAATCATCAAATCCATTTCTCGAAAGATATTTTTCACATGATAAGTCTATGAGAGATGCATTTGCTAGTTGATTCCATATGTCAAAAATCAATAATGTGAATCAAACTAGATATGACATATGTTTATTAAGTCCGGAAGAGAATAATGTATCGAGAAAATCCAATTGTTAGGATCAAGAAGGTCCGAAAATGAAATTTAACACTTTCATGCATTCAGATAAGGTTTTGCTATAGATTTTCAAATTCAATCATGAAGATAAAACATGCTTATTATCATGAAAATTTTTGTATCCAAAATACATAATTTCCAACATGTAATTAAGGCATGTAATTGTGTAAAATCATCATGGCAATTAAGTGATTTGATCATTAAATAAAAAAAAAAGTCAGAAAAATAATCTTAACAAGTTCATGTATTCGGACATATTAACATTCCTAATTCTCTTCTAATGAAATCAAATTATTCTTCACTTAGAGGTTTTATAAAAATATCAGCTAGTTGATGCTTAGTATCAATGAACTCTATGATTACATCATGATTAGTGACATAATCTCATATAAAGTGATGTCTAATATCAATATATTTTGTTCTTGAGTGTTAAATGAGATTCTTTGTTAAACATATTGCACTTGTGTTATCACATTTAATGGGAATATTTTTAAGATGAACTTTATAATCTTCGATGGTGTTTTTCATCCGTACAACTTGTGCACAGCATACACTAACTATAATATACTTAGCTTCGATTGTTAATAGTGCAACCGAGTTTTGTTTCTTAGATGACCAGGAAACAAAGGAATGTCCCAAAAATTGACATATTCCCGATGTGCTTTTTCTATCTAGTCTACACCCAGCAATATCCGCATCAGCATAAGCAATTAACTCAAAATTCTCGATTTTTGGATACCATAATCCTAGATTTGTGGTACCTTTAAGATATCTAAGTATTCTTTTAACCGCTTTGAGATGAGATATCTTAGGGTTCGATTGAAACCTAGCACAGAGTCCTACACTGAACATGATATCTGGTCTAGTTGTAGTGAGATAAAGTAAACTTCCTATCATTGTTGAATCTCATATTTTGATGATGAAACCACTTGATATATGTTTATGATTTCATCTGCGTTTTGAGTGATGCAGGATACTTCGATCAGGATGAGACAATTAAAGCAGAAAAATTATGTTGGGCCGGAGGAACATGTCAGAAGATTGGACGTTGGGTCGGTGGATCGGTCGACGTATCGACAGAAGGCTTCGGGCCGTGGACTCCGGCATCGGGCCAAGAAGAGTGGGTATTGTGCCAAGGATATCGGAGTTGTGGAGTCAACTGGCCGATTGGGCAATAGGCCGCAGGAGAGGACGATGCGCCGAAGAATCGGATGAAGCGTTGAGGGACAAATGACATGCTGGACAACTTGATTAATGCTTAGTATTAATTGTCTAGATCGAAGTTTGTTTTACATGTACAAGATTAACTACGATGGAAGTAAGACATGCAGTAGGAGTTACACCGGAGTTAAGACCATGATCACATTGGGGGTTCGAGAGTTCGACGGAAGTCCGGACGGTCGTCGGAGGTTCTACAGGAACAAATCCTAGAAGTCCAAGAGTTTGCCAAAGAAGCTCGTCAGAACTCGCCAAGTGGATCGTCGTAAGTCCAGGAGATTTGTCGAAAGTCCGTCGGAGCATCGCCGAGGGTTCATCGGATGTTCGCCAGAAGCTCGCCGGAAGAAGCGATTGACACACCGGAGCAAGTTGTAGTAAATGTCTTAAGAAATATCGTAGTTAGCATGTAGATTAAGCTAGGAATGGGAGGTGATCCCATTAACTTAATCTGGGGGCAATTAGGCTCTTGATAGACCCAAATTGGGCCGAATGGATTAGCCCATTTGGACCTAGATTTCCTGGTTGGTAGTGGAACCGCTTGGGTCGGCGGTGGCACCGCCTAGGAGCTCAGTATCCCAAGAAAACTGGGCAGTGGAACTACCCCAGTCAGGCGGTGACACTACCTAGGCTCAGTCTCCGAGCAAGATTAAGTGGTGGAACCGCCCTAGTCAAGCGGTGGCACCGCCAGAGCTCGGTCTCCGAGCTCTGTTAGGTGGTCGTACCGCTATACCCCACCCTTTCCTGTATGAAAGGGAACCGAAAATCCAATCTTACTCTGTGATTTTTAGAGCTCAAAAGTATTGTATAAGCTAAAAGTTCTCCTCCCTCTTTTCTTCCAAGTTTCGATCATTCAAGAGAGGAGTGAAAATTCTTTAAGGGTTGTCTCCTAAGCCCGTCGGAAGGAGTGAAACTGTAAAAGGGTGGTTGGCCTTCACCTATTGAAGGAAGGCCTCTAGTGGACGTCGGTGATCTCGTCGGAAGAGGAAGCCAAAATTGGATGTAGGTCAAGATTGACCGAACCACTCTAAAATTGCAGTGCTCTCTGGTTTGCATTTCTTCTTACTACTTACCTTACTACAAACCTCCATATGTGCTTTACTTCCTTATTACTTTTGCTGCACTCCCTTACAAACTCGCTTTCAAGTTATGTTTCCGTAAACGGTTTTACGTCGGAAATGATTTCATCGTACGAATACAGTTTTAATCATCGAAAGATTTTTCGCTGCACTAATTCACCCCCCCCCCCCCTCTTAGTGCTCTTGATCGTAACAATTGGTATCAGAATGGGGTTAACTCTCAAACAGATTAAAACCCAAGAGAGATGGCATTCTATCACGGACTTAGCTGGTTTTGCCTAAGTCGTGCGGCACCCTTGCGTGTCCGTCCGTAAAGGTCAGCCTCCCCGAAGCCTCCCATGTCCTGTAGGACCCACAAAAGAGAGAACGGGTTAGAGAAAACGCCTCATTCGGGATCCATAAGTAAACATATCCGAAAACACTTCATAGACAATGCAAATTATAAACAGACTTTACAAGCTCTGAACAGTTGCACAACAAAGGGTAAAATGATCCATTATAGATCAAAAATCTCTCACACATGTCCACATGACACAACCTTTATTTATAAGCCTAAAGCGGCCACCAACCTAACTAAAATGGGACTATTAAGCCTTCGGTCGTCCCTCTACATGTTGTACAAAGCATGAACATACCAAAAGACACGGACATATATAAGCATTACATCAAACATCCTGTTTAGAAGTTTATCCATGACATTCTCCCCCACTTATTCTTTTGACGTCCTCGTCGAAGCCTTTGTCGACACTACAACTCCTCGCTTTTGCTGAGTCTTCAATCTTCTACTCCAGCTACAATGCACCTCCTAGCTCCCAGTTGCTCTCCGCTATTGCTTTTGAGTAGTCGAACCTTTGATCCGCCATGCTGCTTCAACTCGCTAATGATTCTGACTCTAGTGTGGGGTTGGCTGAGTTGCGTTGATCCCTATTGGTTCCTGCGGATCCTTCAAATGAATGAAAAGACCATCCTTACTCTTACTGCACTAGTCTCTCAAATGCCTCATGCTGCTTGAATTGGGTGGATGCTTGTTGGAGCTTTAACGAGCATCGTCTCGTAAACTTCTGAAGTTTTGGGTCCTTCCTCAAATTTGCTCATTGACTCTTCTTTCACTTAGTTGTCACATCCAAGGAGGTTCACATCACTTCCACTTTCGATTGGCATTTCGTTGGGAAATGAAGCGGACAATCTACTCTCAATAGCACTGATTACCGTTAGTGAGGATTTGACAACTATTGTCTTCCATTATCTTCGAAGGGTCTTTAAACTTGTGCAGAGCTCCTCTGCTGGATAGATAAGAGAATTGGGGTACTCGATTTCGCCCATTCTCTTAAGGGTTGAGAAGGCAAAGGTTACTTGACTTCGCCCGCCTCCTCGAGGTTGTACTCCATGCATCGAGATGGTTACTAGCCTTCGCCTGCTCTTTGCTCACACTTCTGAAGCACTTGAAGTGTTTGCACTCCTTGCGTTGAGTAAGTTACTATGATTCACCTTCTCAATGCCATCGAACTTCTGGAATGCAGGAAGTTTTCACCCCAACTTGGAGTAATTCTCTCATAGGCTTGGTCGCCTCTGGGATTGTACCATCTTCTCCATCAACCCTGCCGCCTACTCCATTGAGTAGCAAAGGTACAGCACCGTGTACTGCCTACTTTGTTCCTTGGTCATGCACTCTTGCTTGACCCGAAGTCCTTCACTTTCGGCTATCATGATGAAAAGCTCATTGACACCGGTACTTGGTCATGCAAAATAATTGGACATGCAAAATAAAAATACTTTTTCTTGGGTAAAGGAAGAGATGACTCGATCCATTTCTGTATCGATCATGATATATGTAATAACTCGGGCATCTATTTCAAATGCATATCCCATTTTTGCGCAGCAGGGTTATGAAAACCCGCGAGAAGCAACGGGACGAATTGTATGTGCCAATTGCCATTTAGCTAATAAACCCGTGGATATTGAAGTTCCGCAAGCTGTGCTTCCTGATACTGTATTTGAAGCAGTTGTTCGAATCCCTTATGATAAGCAACTGAAACAAGTTCTTGCTAATGGTAAAAAGGGGACTTTGAATGTGGGGGCTGTTCTCATTTTACCCGACGGATTCGAATTAGCCCCCCTTGATCGTATTTCTCCTGAGTTGAAAGAAAAGATAGGAAATCTGTCTTTTCAGAGTTATCGTCCCAACAAAAGAAATATTATTGTGATAGGTCCTGTTCCCGGTCAGAAATATAGTGAAATCGTCTTTCCCATTCTTTCCCCCGACCCTGCTACGAAGAAAGACGTTCACTTCTTAAAATATCTC
>NW_008991773.1:212993-225105 GCF_000313855.2 Musa acuminata subsp. malaccensis
GATGCACTCTGGCCTCTGCCCTTTAGCTTTGTCTCGGTACTTGGAGTTTGCCTCTACATGCTCTATCTCCTCGGCCCCTTTCATGACCAAATGCTCTCCCTCCATGAGAGCAAGGGATCAATGACTTTCACGGAAGTCCCACCTCTGCGGTACCATGGCGCTGCCATGCCCATGGCACTACTCTCCGTCGCCTCGCATCTACATCCCTTTTCTTCCCAATCAGTAGATATGCCTCTGTGGCACTCCTCTGAGTCCACCTCTATTCTAACTGATGCTTGATTTTGGGTAGCTAAGTCCCTCTAGACTCGTCGTTGCTTCCTCGCCCCTTTCGACCCCCTACTTCAACACCTCTGTGTTCTCCAAGCAGCTCCCTCTAGTCGATAGAAAGACAGATTGTAACTCCCATACGTGGCCTCTATCACCACGTTGTAGGGTTTGCACCAATTTTATTCTCCTTAGCTTCCTTGGTAGCAACGTTCGCTTACTCGACTTTGTTCTCTGACTTTTCGGGCTCCCTTAAGCGAATATGGGCTCTGGAGTAGTCCAACTCTCCAGCTGCTTCGATCATACCTCTACATGATCAAGTCCCTCCCATAGGACTTACTGATACTTGCATTCGAACTTTTTTCTATTGGTGGAACACAGCCCCCACATGCTGATGACCAAGACTTTCATTCGATGCAAAATTTGATGCACGCATGGAAGACCCACCTTTGCGGTACCATGGCCTTCACTCCTTGAATCCATAGCCCTTCTTACCGTCGTGTTGTTCACCGAAGTGGAGCTTCCAGTAGCTCCCGATCATACCTTCGTATGATCTAGTCCCTCACAGGACTATGTCGTGTGTATCGCATTGCCACGAACTGCTCCACCACGATCCGCTGTACCATGTCACCTCCTGGTGACATCTCTATTGCATTCTGATCCTTGTGGCATGAACTCGAATTGTGAACCCTTCATGTGTGGCCTTTGCCAATACATCGCAGGGTCTCTTCCACCTTCGATTTTGTTCGCTCCTTTGGCAATCGACCTTCATACACCCACTCTTGGATCACACCTAGATGAAGCACCGCTCTAGGATAGTCCGTCACCTAGTAGCTCCCGACGTCCCCCGACTTCGCTGCAATTACTGCCCCATTGTCTAGATCCTGGGCCTTTGCCCCTACCAGCACAATCTCCGCTGTGCATCGCTTCCTGCCTAGCAACTTGATTTGCAACACTGTAACATATTCTTCAAGAGTACCCGCCTCTGTGTCCTCTTGCCCCATGCTAAGGCCTTCTGAACCCAATTTCGCCTCCGCAAATTGAGTCACCTTAGTTCCTCCATCAAATGCTTTTCCAAGATAAGGTGCATGTGCCCAGAAGCTCCCTTCGTCTTTGGCACCATGCAAGATGAGTCTACTCCGTCAGAATGAAGGACCCATGGAACAACATGATCCTACTCTTGCCTCTACAAGAGTTCATGTCCTTGACCTCTGTCTAAGGAAAGCACTGTGCCTCTGCTCCATGTTCCAACTTCTATGCTGGCTCCCTTCATGCAGCTTGGGTACTTTGCCAAGTTACACCCAAGTTGCTCCGCTCCTCGTTTTTGCATTGAGTCGATGGTGGCTCTCGCGCCCACCATTTCATGAGTCAGCCCTTCCTTGAGTCCAATCTCCATATCGACTCCAAGTGTGCCTTCATTTGAGTTGCTTTGGGTCGCTCCCTCACTTGATCTCACAATGCATCCACCAATACATTCTCTCGAGCGAGATCATACAACGACTCCTCGCCGCTTGCTCAATCTATTGAGCTTTGTGGAGTTGTTGTTTGTTGATGTACTCCTCCTCAACATGTAAGGTCCGTCCCACATGATTCTCCCTCTGGAGAGCCGAGACTTATCCCTCCTGGATAATTATCCCGTTGGAGCAACATCTCTCTTCGTTTCGGAGACCACCATCCCCTTGGACTACTCCGATCTGCTGAACAAACTATGCATTGTTCTGCCTCCTGCAAACGCACTTGCTAGATTGCGACTCCACGTCAATATAGCCCCCACTACACCACTCAAGGCCTAGCAACATGCTGAACTCGTTGCACCCTTCAGCCTCCTATGGACGTATCCTTCACATGCCGAAGAGAAAGTTTCAATGCTCTATGGCGCCGAGTTTCGGTCGCCTTGGGATGGCCACGAACATTCCATCGTCCGCATACAAGCCCATGCATGAGTACCAAATTCTTCGAGTTAGCAATTCCCCTCAGTTCTGTGAGCTTTGCATAACTCTTTTGGTCGTTGAGCAACTCATTCCACATTGCATGGTCTCATCCTTTACTAAGCGTCTCGCTTGTCTTGAGCACCATCAAGTATAGTTGTCAACGTTGAGCCGTAGCTCAAACTCAGCCATCCCAAACTTTGTGTGCTCCGCATTCTTCCAAGCTTGCCTGTTCTCGTGGTGCCTCTTGCGCAAAGGGTTGGCCATTCTTTTGAATGCCAATGTCAGATGCCCGCTCCTCCGAGCAACTCCTTTTCCCTACATCTCCATGCCTGTTTTCCCCCAAACAGTCACGCGTGTGCTGACTGCCCTCAACACAGCCCCGCTAGGTCTCCCACGTTTACATGCTAAGTGTTTCTATGAGTGCTTGTCCTGCTCTGATACCATCTGTCATGGACTTAGCTGGTTTTGCCTAAGTCGTGCGGCACCCTTGCATGTCCGTCCACAAAGGTCAGCCTCCCCGAAGCCTCCCATGTCCCTTAGGACCCACAAAAGAGAGAACGAGTTAGAGAAAACGCCTCATTCGGGATCTATAAGCAAACATCTCCGAAAATACTTCATAGACAATGCAAATTACAAATAGACTTTACAAGCTCTGAACAGTTGCACAACAAAGGGTAAAATGGCTCATTATAGATCAAAAATCTCTCACACGTGTTCACATAACACAACCTTTATTTATAAGCCTAAAGCGGCCACCAACCTAACTAAAATGGGACTATTAAGCCTTCGGCCGTCCATCTACATGCTGTACAAAGCATGAACATACCAAAAGACACGGACATACATAAGCATTACATCAAACATCCTATTTAGAAGTTTGTCCATGACAATACGTCGGAAACCAAGAGGGCCACTCTATTACACATCCACCCTTGTTCAATGGGACGGACTACACCTATTGGAAGACCCGATTGAGGATCTTCCTTGTTTCAATGGATTTTGAACTTTGGAATCTTGTCGAAAATGGATTTTCGAAGTCTTCTCTTCTAATGATCGATTAGAATGAATTGGAGAAGAAGACTTTCTCTCTTAATGCAAAGGCTATGAATGTCTTATTTTGTGCTCTTGATAAAAATGAGTTCAATCGTGTTTCGGTTTGTGAAACCGCGTTTGATATTTGGCAAGTGACTCACGAAGGCACAAGTAGAGTGAAAGAGTCAAAAATCAATCTTTTGATACATTTTTTTAAACTTTTTCGAATGAAACCGAGCGAGACTATTGGTGACATGTACACCCGTTTCACGGATGTCGTCAATAGTCTAAAAGGACTCGATAAAAGTTTTTCAGATTTTGAGCTCGTAAATAAGATTCTAAGATCCCTTCCTAAGAGTTGGGACCCTAAAGTCACTGCTATTCAAGAGGCTAAAGATTTAAACAACTTCCCTCTTGAAAAACTTATCGGTTCATTGATGACATATGAAATGGTGCACAATACACATGATGAACAAAACAACCTTCCAAAGAACAGGAAGGATTTGGGACATAGAACATTTGAAGACCACTCGAGCATAAGCTCAAGTGATGGTGAACTTAAACTACAAATGAAACAAAAATTAAAAAGCAAAAAGAACGGAACTACATGCTTTGAACGCAAGAAGAAGAACAAAAATTGGGATGAATCGAGCTCCTCTGAAGACGAGGAGAAAATCAAGAATGGCGAGGTGGCAAACTATGCCTTAACGACATTCAACGATGAGGTAATCAAAATACCTTTAATTTATTTCAAAATTACATGATATTTTTCATGATGCATTTTCCTTTTTTATTTAGTTTAGAATTAATTTTCTTAAAAATTACATATTTAAAAATAAAAATACAAAAATTATGATCATGCTAGTAATTTTGAAAATGATAATGAAAATACAAAAATAAAATTGGATCATGCTTACCTTACTAATGATTTTAAAAATAATCATGAAAATTGCATGTCTTATGAAAATACAACAAAATGTAATGATAATCCTATGTATGTTTTTGAAAAATTTCTTTTTGATGATTTCCAATTTTGATTGAAAAATGATTTAAAATACCTTATGAAATCATGCTATATGTGGTTAAGAAGTAATAATGTGTTTCATTGTTATTTCTCGATTTTGATTAAATGAAATCATGTTTGATTTGAAGAAATGCATAATGATATAATATTAAATATTTTGATACCATGATTGACAATTTTATGCATGAGATTTTAAGTTACACATGATGATAAGCATGTGTTATTTTCATGAGTGTATTTGAAAAACATATGGCAAAAATGTGTCCGAATGCATGAACTTATTAAAATCATTTTTCGGACGTTCTTAATTCATTCACTTAATTGTTATGATGAGAACTTTACACTATTACATGCCTTAATAACATATTAGAAATTATGTGTTTTGGATACAAAAATTTCCATGATCATGAGCATGTTTTATCTTCATGATTGTGTTTGAAAATCTATAGCAAAACCATGTCCGAATGCATGAAAGTGTTAAATTTCATTTTTCGATTTTCTTGATCCTAACAATCAGATTTTCTCGATACATTATTCTCTTCCGAACCTAATAAACATTTGTCATATCGAGTTTAATTCATTTCATTGATTTTTGACATATGGAATCATCTAGCAAATGCATTTCTCATAGACTTATCATGTGAAAAATATTTTTTGAGAAATAGATTTGATGATTCCTTCTTATAAACGGAAGATATTTTTACGTATAATGATTTGATTCACATACATATTTTAATCTTTGCAAAAATGAAGCCTGCTTTAATATCTTATCGATTTGAACTTCACAAATGGCTTTCATCCTTCATGCAAAAAGATAACAACAAATAAAAAGGAAGAAGTAATGAAAGCTATCTCCAAGTCATGTTTTCTTGAGATGTTTGTATAGTTGGTATCCTATCACTCATTGTTGAAAAATGACATAAACCTAGTTATGGCATGAATAATTACTGCACTTATATCTAAAATTTGTTTATATCGTTCTCTTTTTTACTGATGACAAAGGGGGAGAAATATATGAATTGATGCTATAAGTGCCATATTATGTTAAGATATCAAAAGAAGCTTGCATTGAAATATATGGTAAATTACACTATGATTATGCCATGTTTGTATCATGTTAAGATATCATGAACTTGCATTGCAATTTTACTTGCTGATATCTTGCAATTTGATGAAATGCTATGATTGCTAAACACTTGAAATGCTTGCATCATGTTAAGATATAAAGAACTTGTATCGCAATTTTACTTATTGATATCTTGCCATGTGATGAAATGCTACAATTGATAAAAACTTGAAATGTTTGCGTTATGATATCAAAAGCTTACATCGTAATTTTACATGTTGATATCTTACCATTTGATGATAGCAAACTTGCATGATGGTAAAAATGGATATTATGTTTTTCATGCAATGAGTTGAACTTATATAACAAACACTGATTGTGGTACTTCTCCTTTTTGTTGATAACAAAGGGGGAGAAGTATGTTGATGACATGACATGTTATGCATAAGTTTATGATGATATGTTGCTTGAATTTTTAAATCCAAGAGTTTCTATCAATATCACATATTGATAGGGGGAGTTTGTTTAAACTCCGGGAGTTAAGGATAACTCTGTCATCAAGTGGTTATCATCATCAAAAAGGGGGAGATTGTTGAATCTCATATTTTGATGATGAAACTACTTGATATATGTTTATGATTTAATCTGCATTTTGAGTGACGTAGGATACTTCGATCAGGATGAGACAATTAAAGGAGAAAAATCATGTTGGGCTGGAGGAACATGTCAGAAGATTGAACGTTGGGCTGGTGGATCGGTCGACATATTGACAGAAGGCTTCGGGCCGTGGACTCGGGCATCGGGCCAAGAAGAGTGGGTATTGCACCAAGGATATCAGAATTGCAGAGTCAACTAGCCAATTGGGCAATAGGCCGTAGGAGAGGACGATGCACCGAAGAATCGGACGAAGCGTTGAGGGACCAATGATATGCCGGACAACTTGATTAATGCTTAGTATTAATTGTCTAGATCGAAGTTTGTTTTACATGTGCATAATTAACTACGATGGAAGTAAGAGATGCGGTAGGAGTTGCGCCGGAGTCAAGACCATGATCACGTTGGGGGTTCGAGAGTTCGACGGAAGTCCGAACGGTCGTCGGAGGTTCTACGGGAACAAATCCGAGAATCCAGGAGTTTGCCAAAGAAGCTCGTCGGAACTCACCAAGTGGATCATTGCAAGTCCAGGAGATTTGCCGGAAGTCTGTCGGAGCATCGCCGAGGGTTTATTGGATGTTCGTCGGAAGCTCACCGGAAGAAGCGATTGACGCACCAGAGCAAGTTGCAGTAAATGTCTTAAGAAATATCGTAGTTAGCATATAGATTAAGCTAGGAATGAGAGGTGATCCCATTAACTTAATCTGGGGGCAATTGGGCTCTTGATAGACCCAAATTGGGCCGAATGGATCAGCCCATTCGGACCCAGATTTCCTGGCCGACGGTGGCACCACCTAAGAGCTTAATCTCCTAGGAAAACTGGGTGGTGGAACCACCCTAGTCAGGCGGTGGCACCACCTGGGCTCAGTCTCCAAGCAAGACTGGGCGGTGGAACCGCCCTAGTCAGGCGGTGGCACCGCTAGAGCTCGATCTCCGAGCTCTGTTAGGCGGTTGTACCGCCCAGTCTGGCAATCGTACCGCTAGGATCCCGGAAATCCAAGAGATGATATTTTTGAGCTCCAAATTCAAACCAGTTTGGGGCCTATATATACCCCACCCTTTTCTGCATGAAAGGGCACCGAAAATCCAATCTTACTCTGTGATTTTTAGAGCTCAAAAGTGTTGTATAAGCTAAAAGTTCTCCTCCCTCTTTTCTTCCAAGTTTCGATCATTCAAGAGAGGAGTGAAAATTTTGTAAGGGTTGTCTCCTAAGTCCGTCAAACGGAGTGAAACTGTAAAAGGGTGATTGGCCTTCGCCTATTAAAAGAATGCCTCTAGTGGACGTCAGTGACCTCATCGGAGGAGGAAGCCAAAAGTGGATGTAGGTCAAGATTGATCGAACCACTCTAAAATTGTGGTGCTCTCTAGTTTGCATTTCTTCTTGCTGCTTACCTTATTGTAAACCTCCATATGTGTTTTACTTCCTTATTACTTTTGCTGCACTCCCTTACGAACTCGCTTTCAAGTTAAGTTTCCGAAAACGATTTTACGTCGGAAACGATTTCATCATACGAACGCAGTTTTAATCGTCGAATGTGTTTTCGCTGCACTAATTCACCCCCCCTCCCTCTTAGTGCTCTTGATCCTAACAATCATACCCCTATAAGTTTTTTGATCGAAGCTTTCTCCACTTTCATCAACTTCTAACTTAGTGGAGGTGCTCATAGGAGTGTTAATAGCTTTTGAGCTATCCATATTAAATCTTTTCAGTAGATCTAAAGCATATTTAGTTGACTAATAAAGATGTCATTGCTTACTTGCTTAATTTGTAAGCCTAAGAAAAAGGTTAATTCTCCCATCAAACTCATTTCAAATTCGAGACTCATAGTTTTAGCAAAAGATTCACAAAGAGATTCATTCGTAGAATCGAAGATAATATTATCAACATAAATCTGAACAATAAGAAAATTAGTTTCAAAATTCTTGATAAACAATGTAGTATCGACCTTGCCTTTTGTGAAATTATTTTCAATAAGAAAAGTACTAAGTCTCTCATACCAAGCCCTTGGGGCTTGTTTTAAACTATAGAGAGCTTTAGTTAATTTAAATACATGATTAGAGAGGTTATTATTTTTAAATCTAGGAGGTTGTTCAACATAAACTTCTTCATAAATAAAGCCATTAAGAAAAACGCTTTTAACATCTATTTGAAATAACTTAAAATTATTATTACTAGCATAGGCAAGGAGCATCCTTATGGCTTCTAATCTAGCCACAGGAGCAAAGGTTTCTTCGTAATCGATACCTTCTTCTTGGTTGAAACCTTTGGCCACTAATCTAGCCTTGTTTCTAACCACGATACCATATTTATCTTGCTTGTTTCTAAAGACCCATTTAGTACCAATAACTAAATGGTCATTTGGCCTAGGAACAAGCTTCCACACCTCATTTCTCTTAAATTGATTTAACTTATCTTGCATTGCGATAATCCATGAATCATCTTTCATGGCTTTGTAAATACATTTAGGTTCAATTTGGGAGAGAAAAGCGGCGTTGGCACAAAAATTTTTAAGAGAAGAACGTGTTTGAACCCCCTTAGATATGTCTCCTAGAATTAGATCCTTAGGATGAGCATCTACATACTTCCAATCCTTGGGTAAGGATGTTTCGGAAGTAGATGCATCCAAGTTGCTAGTTGGAGAAGGGGTTTCATTTAAATTCAAAGAATCAAAATTAACATCCTCATCAAAATTATTTTTCTTAATTTCGGAAATCTCATTGAAAACAACATGAATGGATTCTTCTATAATTAAAGTTCTTTTATTGAAGATAGAAAGGCTTTAGAAACCGAAGAATAACCAAGAAAAATTCTTTCATCGGATTTAGCATCAAATTTTCCTACGGCATCTTTTTCATTCAAGATAAAACACTTACACCCAAAACTTTAAAATATGAAACATTAGGTTTTTTATTGTTCCACAACTCATAGGGAGTTTTGGTGAGTAAGGGTCTTACTAGAACTCTATTCAATATATAGCATACAATGTTTACGGCTTCAGCCCAAAAATATTTGGGTAGGCTATGTTCATTCAACATGGTTCTTGCCATTTCTTGTAAATTTCTATTCTTTCTTTCTACTACTCCATTTTGTTGAGGATTTCTTAGAGTAGAGAAGTTGTGGTTGTATCCATTAGATTCACAAAATTCTTGGAAATCATGGTTTTGAAATTCACAACCATGATCATTTCGAATTGATGAAATCATAAAACCCTTTTCATTTTGAACAAGTTTACAAAACTTGGTGAAATATCGAAAGCATTCATTTTTGTGTTTCAAGAAATAAGCCCATGTATATCTACTATAGTCATCTACAATGACGAAGGCATATTTGCTACCTCCTAGGCTTGATGTAGAGATTGGTCCGAACAAGTACATATGGATCAATTGTAAGGGCCTAGAGGTGCTTATTTGATTCTTAGATTTGAAACTACCCTTAATTTGTTTTCCTAATTGATAAGCATCACACATATTATCTTTAATGAACTTGATATGAGGAATTCCTCGTACAAGTTCTTTGGATGATATTTGAGTGATTAGTTTCATGCTAGTATGACCTAATCTCCTATGCCAAAGCCAAGCATCCTCATTCAAAACCGAGAAACACATTTCATTGCAAAGATCATTGATGTCAATGGTGTATACGTTATTCTGTTTTAATGCAATCATAGATGTGTTTTTGTGTGGTTTTTCAATGATGCAAGTATTAGATTCGAATTTGACGATATATCCTTTATTACATAATTGACTAATGCTCAAGAGGTTATGTTTTAAACCATCAACTAACAAAACATCTTCAATAAAGAAGTTAGGTTTGTTACCTATGGTTCCTTTGCTAATGATTTTACCCTTGTTGTTGTCTCCGAAGGTGACATAGCCTTCGTCTATACTAGTGAGCTTAGAAAATTGAGATGGATCTCCGATCATATGCCTTGAGCATCCACTATCAAGGTACTATCTCTTGCTCCTAGCTTGTGATGGTGTATGTCTCTACAAGAAAATATAATTTTTAGGTACCCATTTACTTTTGGATGCCTCAAAAATTGATCTACATTGTTTATTATATTGCATAGAGTTTATCATGGTTCCTTTAGGAACCCAAATCAGTTTGTTTGGGCTAATTTTCTTGAATGAACAATGATACATTTTATGTCCATGTTTGCAACAAAAGTTGCATTTGCTTTGGTGCCGAACATGTAAGATAAGGCCTTTTATGAAGGTGGTTGGATTTTGGTGAGGACTTCTCATAAATCCGATTCTACTTCTTTTGGGAACGTGACCCTTATTTTTAAGGATCATGTTCAAAGACTTGCTACCAACCTTGAATTTCTTCAAGGCGTCCTTAAGTAGCAAATTCTCTTTTTGGAGAGTTTCTAGATCATAGCATTTTTCACATTGAGCTAAACTATCATGATATTCAGTTTTTAATTTATCAAAATTGCTAACAAGACTATCATGCTTATTTTTCAGCAATTTATATTTTCTACTGATTGTTTTACATTCATCAAATAAGTCATGGAAGGCATTTAATAATTCATCAAATGATAAATCTGCATCAATTAAATTTGTTACCTCCTCTCCGATGGCCATTAGGGTATAATGAGCAACTTGCTCGGTGTTGGACTCCTCTTCTTCAGACGCACTTGAGTCATCCCATGTTGCTTTGAGCGCCTTCTTCTTTGATGTTCTCTTCTTGGCTTGGGGATAATCACTTTTGTAGTGTCCCGGCTTTTTGCACTCGTAGCAAATGACTTGGTCCTTTTTGGGTTATTTTATCTTTTATGTTATTTTTAAACTTGTTTCTCTTAATGAACTTTTTAAATTTCCTTATTAGAAGTGTCAAGTCATCGTCACAGTCCTCATCACTTGAGTTTTCTCTCAAGTGGTCATCTAAAGTAATAAGTGTCATATCCTTCCTGTTTTTTGGAAGGATGTCTTCTTGCTCTTCATGAGCCTTGCAAGTCATTTCATAGGTCATTAATGACCCAATTAGTTCTTCAAGAGGGAAGTTATTTAAGTCTTTAGCCTCTTGAATAGTAGTGACTTTAGGATCCCAACTCTTAGGAAGGGATCTTAGAATCTTATTTACGAGCTCAAAATCCGAAAAACTTTTGCCGAGTCCTTTTAGACCATTGATGACATCCGTGAAACGGGTGTACATATCGCCAATAGTCTCGCTCGGTTTCATTCGGAAAAGTTCAAAAGAATGTATCAAAAGATTGATTTTTGACTCTTTCACTCTACTTGTGCCTTCGTGAGTCACTTCAAGTGTATGCCAAATATCAAACGCGGTTTCACAAATCGAAACACGATTGAACTCATTTTTATCAAGCACATAAAATAAGGCATTCATAACCTTTGCATTAAGAGCGAAAGTCTTCTTTTCCAACTCATTCCAATCGATCATTGGAAGAGAAGACTTCGAAAATCCATTTTCGACAAGATTCCAAAGTTCAAAATCCATTGAAATAAAGAAGATCCTCTATTGGGTCTTCCAATAGGTGTAGTCCGTCCCATTGAACATGGGCGTACGTGTAATAGAGTGCCCCTCTTAGATTCCGGCGTATGCCATCTCTCTTGTGTTTTAATCCATTTGAGAGTTAACCCTGCTCTGATAGCAATTGTTAGGATCAAGAGCACTGAGAGGGGGGGGTGAATTAGTGCAGCGAAAAACTTTCGACGATTTAAAATGATATTCATATGATAAAAATAATTTCGGTAAGAAAGCCGATTCGGAAATCACTTTAACTTGTGATCAAGTGAGATGTAGTTAAAGTAAAGATATAGAGGCAGTTTGCAGTTAAGATAGAGAATAGAATGTAATTGCAAACCGAAATACGACGTTCATACGATAAAAGCGATTTCGGTATGAAAGCTGATTCAGAAATTACTTTAACTTAGATCAGGTGAAGTGTACTTAAAGTAAAGCTATGGAGGCAGTTTGCAGTTAAGATAGAAAACAGAAAGTAAATGCAAACCGAGATTTAGAGTGGTTCAGTCAATCTTGACCTACATCCACTTTTGGCGTCCTTCTCCGATGAGGTCACCGACGTCCACTAGAGGCCTTCCTTCAATAGGTGAAGGCCAACCACCCTTTTACAGTTTCACTCCTTTTGACGGGCTTAGGAGATAATCCTTACAGAA
>NW_008991773.1:231500-248211 GCF_000313855.2 Musa acuminata subsp. malaccensis
AGTAATGCCTTTTAGGTTAACCAATACGCCCTCTACCTTCCAGAGTTTAATGAATGACATATTTCGGGATCATCTCCGTAAGTTTGTTTTGGTTTTCTTTGATGATATTTTAATATACAGTCATTCCCTAGAAAGTCATTTATTACATTTACGAATTGTCTTTAATATTCTTCGTGAGCATGGTCTTTTTGTCAAGAAATCCAAGTGCAGTTTTGGGCAACCTGAGGTTGAGTACCTCGACCATATCATATCTCAAAAGGGTGTTGTAGTTGATCCTTCAAAAATCCAAGTGATGACAGACTGGCCAATTCCAAAGTCAATTAAAGCTTTAAGAGGGTTCTTGGGACTAACAGGCTATTATCGAAAGTTTATGAAGAATTATGGTAAAATTAGTGGCCCCTTGACATCACTTCTAAAGAAAAATGCATTCAGATGGTCAGAAGTGGCAACTCAGGCATTTCAATTCTTAAAAACTGCAATGACTACTACACCCGTGCTTGCTCTATCCGATTTTAATAAGATGTTTATGATTGAATCTGATGCTTCTAGAGCTGGAATAGGGGCTGTATTAATAAAGGAAGATTGGCCTATAGCTTATGCTAGTAAGGCTCTTTCCCCTTCCCATTTGAGTTTATCTATTTATGACAAGGAGATGCTAGCCATAATACATGCAGTCACAAAATGGAGACCCTACCTAATCGATCGACAGTTTCAAATACGCATTGATCACAAAAGCCTCAAATATTTTCTAGAGCAAAAGATTTCTTCTTTAGAGCAGTAGAAATGGGTCACAAAGCTACTGGGATTCGATTATAAGATCGTTTATAAAAAGGGTAGTGAGAATTTAGTAGCAGATGCCCTCTCACGCCTTCCAGAACAAGCTGAACTAGTAGCTATTTCTATTCCTATTTGTGAGACTTTGGAAGTTATCAGGAGAGAATGATCAAATAATCTTGAGATCCAAAGCATCATTAAAAAATTAGAAGAAGCCCCAGGTTCTGTCTCAAATTATAGTTAGGATTCGATGGACTTGCGCTATAAAGGCTGAATAGTGGTTGCCCCACATTCTTCTTGCTAGGCAATAATTCTGAAGGAGTTCCATTCATCACCAATTGCTGGTCACTTGGGATTTCTTCGCACTTATGAGCGAGTTCGATAACTTTTTTACTGGAAAGGTATGAAAAATTTTATCAAAAAATTTGTTACTGAATGTGATGTTTGCCAATGTCACAAAAGTGAGACAATAGGCACCCCAGGTTTACTACAACCCCTCCCTATTCTTAATACTACTTGGATCGACATATCTATGGATTTCATTGACGGTCTCCCATCATCTCAAGGAAAGAGTACTATACTTGTAGTTGTGGATAGACTTACAAAGTATGCTTATTTTTGTGCTTTACGACATCCTTATACTGCTGCAAGTGTTGTTCGTATTTTTGTGAAAAACATAGCTAAATTGCATGGGAGTCCTCGTTCCATTGTTAGTGACAGAGACAAGATTTTTACTAGCTCCTTTTGGACAGAACTTTTTCGTTTACAAGGTACTCAACTGAATATGAGCACTACTTATCATCCACAAATAGATGGGCAAACTGAAGTGGTAAACAGGTGTCTAGAAAATTACCTCCAATGCTTTACTAGCGACAAGCCGAAGGAATGGGTCAAATGGCTTCCCTGGGCAAAGTGGTGGTATAATACCTCTTACCATTCTTCTATTAAAATAACTTCTTTTGAAGTAGTTTATGGTCAACCCCCACCTACAATTACAAAATATGTACCCGGTTCTTCTAAAGTTGACCAAGTGGACAAGGAATTGATGGATAGAAATATGATTATTCAGCTTTTAAATGATAACCTTACAGTCGCACAAGCAAGAATGAAACAATAAGCTGATAAACACCGAAGTGAAAGAGAATTTACTGTGGGTGTTTAGGTTTTCCTTCGTCTTCAACCCTACAAGCAAACTTCCATAAAGGTCCGATCTTCCATGAAGCTATGTCCTCGATTTTTTAGGCCTTATAAGGTATTAGAACACATTGGACCAGTTGCCTACTGCTTGGATTTGCCTGCTAGCTCTAAAATACATCCAGTCTTTCATGTTGCATGCCTTAAAAGAAAATTGGGTGAAGATGCAATAGTGCAGTGCCATTTACCAGACACCTCTACTACTGGAGAAGTTCAAGCTCAACCACAAGCCATATTTGATCGACGAGTTGTAATGTACCGTAGACATCCTATAACTAAAGTGCTGGTGCAATGGGCCAACTTACCAAAGGAAAATGCCACTTGGGAGTCCTACAGCATGCTAAAGGAGAAGTTTTCAGAATTTGATATTGCTCAGCCTTGAGGACAAGGCTGAATTGAAGGAGGTGGGATTGTTAGGATCCTTTTATTTTCTATGATTTAATTTTATTTTCTGCATATTTATTAAGTATGTTTAGTTTAGCTAAAGTCGGAACTCTATAAATAGGGATGTAACTGCTTCTTTTCAATTATCTATGAAAAATACTATTATGTCTTTTGACAAACCTTGGGAGGCCGATCCCCTCGAAGCGATCAAGGAGGGCCGATCCCCTCGAAGCGATCAAGGAGGTCAATCTCCTCGAAGTGATCATCCCCTTTCTCTTCTTCTTTTTTTCGATATGACTTTAGGGTCTTATCAACTTTATCTACTTCTGATTAATTAAGAGAGACAAAAGGGTTGATCAGAGATATTAAATCAAAGTGGCACAACGAAAGCGTGGTGAACCTAATCAATTGGTGGCAAAAAAATGGATGATGCGAATGGAGAAGATATTTGATGTACGAAATTGTTCTGATAATCAAAAAAATTTCTGAAGATCAAGAACAGGAATAGCAAGGATAAGTTTACCAATAAAAATATGATTGGAAATGAATCGGAAAGTGATAACAAAAGGGTTAAAACATTTGGATTTGAAAAGTGAAGTCACCATAAAATACTCAATCCTATGTAAGATGTGGGCTAAATTATGAAACAATTCTGTGTTTTCAAGTGACTGGAGCCTATTTTGCTTGTGGAAAGTTGGATCATAAAATAAAAGACTGCCCTTTGAACAAGAAGAAAGAGTCACTACCTCCTAAATCATCAGCCTATGTCAAAGTATATGTTATCACTGAATATGATTCTAAAGCTTCTAAATTAGTGGTCAAAGGTATTATTCATGTTTTTGAAAGAATGCAAAAAAAAAAATTTGTTTGACCATGGGTCTCATCTATGATTTGATTCATAATATTTTGCTTATCACTTAGGCATTCAACCTAGACCACTAGATTATATGCTATTTGTAAATATGACCGTTGGGGATTCTTTGATAACGAACTTGATCTAGTCATCTTGTTTGATTTCTGTCAGAGAACACGAACTTCTTGCTGATTTGGTTCTCCTAGAGATTTAGAGTTTTGATATTATGCTTGGTATGGATTGACTATCTTCCTATCATACTAGTATAGATTGTTATACACAATGATTAATTTTTGCATACTAGATTAGCCCATCTTTTATTTTAAGAGTATTGGGTATAATTTACCTCCCTATTTGATGTATCCCAAGATGACATGCTAGGATTACCTCTAGATAGAGAGGGTGAATTTTCTTTTGATTTAGTCATTGGGATAATCTCAATACCTAAGTCTCTCTACAGAATGAAACAATTTGAGTGAGTAGAATTGAAAGAGCAACTATAAAGACTATTAGTTAAAGGTTTTATTTGGCCTAGTGTTTCATCATGGGGTGCTTCAGTTGTGTTAGCTAAGAAGATGGATGGAACATTGAAACTTTACATTAGTTGCAGATAATTGAATCAAGTGGCCATAAAAAAAAAAAGTATCCTCTACCTAGGAGTGATGACCTGTTGATCAATTGTAAGGTGCATAAGTATTTTATAAGATTGATCAGAAGTCGGGTTACCACCTATTGAAGATCAAGAAAGAGGATATTTCAGTCACTCTTAGATGATTGTGTAATTGTATTCTATTAATGAAAATATTTGAGAGCTGGAGGAGGAAATAAAGAAAAATGTAATCCTCATCTTTTCATCGATTGAGATATGACAAATTTAGAGGACTAAATTTTATTTTAAGGGGGGGGGGGGGAGAGTGTAATATCCCTCACTTCTGAAATTTATTTATAAGGACATATTTGTAAATCAGATGACCTATATGTAAATATAGCAAATATAGTTATTAACTTGTTAGGCTATAGAAAAAAAAAAAAAATCTGGAAATTATGGTTTTATCCCACCACCTCCCACGTAGAGGATCTATGGGGCATTGGGGAGAAGAAGAGAAGCAGAGAAGAAGGGAAGAAAAGGAGAAGAACATATGAAGAAGAAGAGGAGGAGAAGAGAAGAAAAAGAAGAGAAGAAGAAGAAGAGGGAGAAGAAAGGGAAGAAGAATAAAAGAGGAAGGTGGCTACGGCAAGGGCTATAGTGAGGAGGTGTGAGGCTTCAGGGAAGAGAAGGAGAAGAAGAGGGAGAAGAGAAGAAAAGAAGAAGAAGAAGGAGAAGAGAGGAAAGAGGGAGAGGAAAGGGAGGTGGCTGCAGCTAGGGTGGCAGCACCTCTGTTTCCTGCACGAGGAAACAGAGGAGGTGTGGGGCATCAGGGAGGAGAAGGGAAGAAGAGGAGAAGAAGAAGAAGAGGAAGAGAAGAAGAAGAAGCGAGAGAAGAGGCTACGACACCTATGTTTCCCGTAGGAGGAAACAAAGGAGATGAGAGGCAGTGCAATGGGGAAAATAAGGGGATGATGGAGAAGAAGAAGAAGGGAAGGAGAGGGAAGAAGAGGAGGGAAAGAAGAAGGGGCTGCAGCTGCGGTGGTGGCAACTGCAGCTGGAAGAGAAGAAGGAGAAGAAGAAGAGCAAGGGAGGAAGAAGAGGATGCGGCTATGGTGGCTACGGCTGTTACTGTGACTACGACTGTGACTGCGGCAGTTGCGGATGGGAAAGAAGAGAAAGGATAAAGGAAGTAGTGCAGTGGAAGGGGTTGCGGCGGTGACCACGACTGCGACTGTGGCTGCAGCTACGGTTGGGAAAAAGAAGATCGATATAGAAAATGAAACAGGAAAAAGAGATGGAGAAAAAGTAGAAAAAGATTTGGGCTTATACCTTCTTCGGATCTTAGGATCAAAACCTTTGAAAGGCAAGTGTTTCGATCTTTCCTATTGCAAGTGTTTCGATCTTTCTTATTGTAAGTGTTATGATCTTTCCAATTGCAAGTGTTCTAATCCTTCCTATTTCATGTGTTTCAATCTTTTCTACTGCGATTCCATCTCTACTTTTGCCTTGAATATGAAAAGTTTGAATTGTTATAGCCTTGCATTTGATACATCTCTTGTTTAGACGTAACGATTTGAATATGGAAAACTTCCGAGATTCTAACCCTTCTACCTTTTTGTAGCTATAAATCCCTACATAGATTTCCAATCTAGACAAAACTTCTTTAATCAAAATATAGACTCATAAACCTTTCTTTCTACAGCTTATTTGAATAATTTGGAGTAGATTTGCTTGCCTAAACGTCTATTTTGATTGACCCTATGGATTCTGCAAAATAGAGTCCATACCTTATGACCTTTTGATACTAAACTACTTATAAGTCCATGCTGGGAATTATGATTTATACAAAACTTACTTTGTTGGAATCTAGACACCTAGATTTTTTTTTTTGATACCTAGAATGAAAGATTTGGAGTACAAATACTTCCCCAGCTATCTATTGAATCCGATCCTATGAATTCGGCCAAACAGAGATATTGTTCTCTGACCTTTATTTACTAAATTATTTGTAACTCTCTGTTAGGAACTTCAATTCATATGAAACTTATTTTATCTGAAAGTAGGTTGAGATATAATTTCAATAATATATTTCTTGATTTGTTCAATGTGCCCCTCGAATTCTATCAAAAATCGAGCTTTAGTTAATTTCGCTTATTCTTGTTCAATTCCCTTTGGAAATTGATTTCATTTAGCATTCTTTCTTCAAATGAGCATTATATTGCTGCTTTGAATTCTTGCATGATATTGTCCTTAAATTATTTGTATTCTTGAAACCTTTTATGTAAAGTTTGTATTGTATCGCATTGTTTCGTATGGACACATGTATATTCCGTTGTTCCACATATGCTTTTGATATATGCCAAAATCCTTGTATACTCTTGTCTTTAGTTCCTTTCAAGTTTGAATGCATTTGTAAAAGATTATGTTTGCATCGTATTGACTCATAAAAGCACATGTATGTTTCATTGTTTCACGTATGCTTCCGATATGTGCTAATTTTATTGTTCACACTATCCTTTTGTACTATAGTGTTTGTAGGATATTGTAAACCTTTGCTAGAAATGGTAAAAAGAGTTATGCATAGAGTCTGTGATGCTCTATCGGCCCCCTCTGACTTTACCTAAACATGGGTGGATGGAGCTCCCAAATGTGGGAGACTTCTATCTGGTGGTCATTCAAAAATAGATGAATCACATTCTGTCTGTGGTCCCACTGTACCTTTTGTATGTTTGATATGATATCCATAGCTTTGGTTATATGTTTCTATATATGCTTTGGATAAGAATGATATGAATACAATGTCAAATACGATGTTTGAGCTTATGTTTCATATTTGTTCTTTGATATGCTCCGAAATGGTTCATATGTCGTTGATATGCTCTGAAATATTTCATATGTTATTAATATATTCTGAAATGCTCCCTATGCCTCTGAAATGTTCATACACCATTGATACACTTTGAAATATTTCATATACTATTGATATGTTTCGAAATGTTTCATTTGTCGTTAATATGCTCCAAAACATTTCATACACCATTGAATAGATCCAAAATGTTTCATTCGTTATTGATATGCTCCGAAATATTTAATATAACATTGATATGCTTCGAAATATTTCATCTACCATTGTTATGCTCTGAAATATTCCATATGTCATTGATATGCTCTGGAATATCTCATACGCTATTGATATACTCCAATTACTCTATGCTCTATTTGTTATGAACCAATTATGTTTTGAATGAAATAACATTGATGAATTTGTATCTAATGAGATGTTATCCTTGAATCTCTTGTATTCTGCCTGGCATTGTTATATCTTGTTTGTTTGAAAACTATCCCTTTTTATTCTGGATATGTTTTATCACTTGCTGAGCTATTTTTAGCTCACTCCGTTGTTATATCAATCTTTCAGGTTAGCTTATCACTCTTTAAGATATTTGAATTGGGCTGAGGCAGTGGAGAGCTATTCAGAATTGTGGGCAAGTCTTGTTGGTTGTTATGTTATTGTTGGATAAGCATATTTTGTATGTAATAAAATATTATCGATGAACCTGAATGGATATATCGTGTAAAAGTGTTAAAAGATCTCTCATTTTGAATTTTGAAATCTTAAGTTTAGTTTACAATGATATGAATTGGTGATAAATGATTGGAGTTCTGATTGTATAAATTATTTAGTTTATGGATTTATAAGTGTTGCTAATGTTTTGTTAAGTTAGCTTGGGTTTCTATAAATATGAATTATTGAGTGATGTGATATATAATTATAAACTACACAAGTTATATGGATGTGAATTTGACTGAATATTTCTCAGTGTCCTTAAATATTGGTTTGGATCGTGGATTGATTTGTAATGGAAAATTGTAATATTATCGATATTTTGAGGAGGCGTGACATTGTGTTATTAGTTGATGGCTTAAAACATAATCTTTTGAGCATTAGTCAATTGTATGATAAAGGATTCATCATTATATTTGAATCCAATGCTTGTATTATTGAAAAATCATACAAAAACACATCTATAATTGCCTTAAAATCAAATAATGTATACACTATTGACATTGATGATCTTTGTAATGAAATATGTTTTTTGATTTTGAATGATGATGCTTGGCTTTGGTATAGGAGATTAGGTCATGCTAGCATGAAACTAATCTCTCAAATCTCATTTAAAGAACTTGTAAGAGGTATTCCTAACATTAAGTTTGTTAAAGATAATATGTGTGATGCATGCAACTAGGAAAACAAATAAAAAGTAGTTTCAAACCAAAGAATCAAATAAGCACCTCTAGACTATTGTAATTGATTCATATGGATTTATTTGGACCAATTGATACATCAAGCTTAGGAGATAGCAAATATGCCTTTGTCATTGTGGACGATTATAGTAGATACACATGGACATACTTCTTGGCACACAAAAGTGATTGCTTTAGGTCTTTTTCTAAGTTTTATAAACTTGTTCAAAATGAAAAAGGCTTTATGATTTTATTAATTCAGAGTGATCATGATGGCGAATTTCAAACCGTGATTTTCAAAATTTTTGTGAATCTAATGGATACAACCACAAAATCTTTACTCCGCGAAATCCTCAACAAAATGGAGTTGTAGAAAGAAAAAATAGAAATTTACAAGAAATGACAAGAACCATGTTAAATGAACATAACCTACCCAAATATTTTTGGGCCAAAGCCGTTAATACGATATGCTATTTCATGAATAGGGTTCTAGTAAGATCATTACTTTCAAAAACTCCTTATGAATTGTTGAATAACAAAAAATCCAATGTTTTATAATTTAAAGTTTTTAGTTGTAAATATTTTATCTTGAATGAAAAAGATGCCTTAGGAAAGTTTGATGCAAAATCCGATGAAGGAATTTTTCTTAGCTATTCTTCTATTTCTAAAGCCTTTCGTATCTTTAATAAAAGAACTTTCATTATAGAAGAGTCTATTCATGTTGTGTTTAATGAAATTTTCGAATTTAAGAAAAATGAGTTTGATGATGATCTTAATTTTGATGCTTTGAATTTAAATGAACCCTCTCCTTCAACTAGCAACTTGGATAGATCATCTTCTGAAACATCCTTATCCAAGGAATGGAAGTATTTAGATGCTTATCCTAAGGAGCTAATCATAGGAGACATATCAAAAGGAGTTTAAACTCATTCTTCTCTTAATAGTTTTTGTACTAACACCACTTTTCTTTCTCAAATTAAACCTAAATACGTTGACGAGGCCTTGAAAGATAAATCATGGGTTATCGCAATGCAAGAAGAATTGAACCAATTTGAGAAAAATGATATGTGGAAGCTTGTTCTTAGGCCAAATGACCATTTAGTTATTGGTGTTAGGATCAAGAGTGGCACTAAAAGGGGGGTGAATTAGTACAGCGGTAAAAATTACGTCAGTTGGAAAAACCTTCATACGATAAAATCTTATTTTGACGAAAAGCATTTCGGAAATATCTTTAAATTGAAAGCATATAGAAGTGTAGTTGATGTAAAGCAAGGAAGGCAGTTTGTAGTTAAGATAAATGACAAAATAGAAATGCAAACCGATTTATAGTGGTTCGGTTGTCATGACCTACATCCACTCCTCTGATTCCTCTTCCGTCGAAGCCACCGGTATTCACTATCGATCTTCCTTTAATAGGCGAAGATCGACCTCCTTCTTACACCCCTTTTCTCATTTTACCGGGTTTAGGAGACAACCCTTACAAGCACTCACTCCTCTCTCAAACTATTCTAACACTTAAACTAGAAGAGGAGGATTCTCACAAGAGATTACAATAGCGTTTTTCCCTCTTTAAATTCTCTATGCTTGTGTGTGTTAACCAAGGATGAGAGGGGTATTTATAGGCTTTAAGTTGATTTAAACTTGAAGCCTAAAAAGGTCTCATCCCAGGTTTCCTGGGTACTGGCAGTATCAACACTGTTCCTGGGCGGTATTATCGCTACAGGATCTGGTACTATGCGGTACCACCCCCGAACAAGGGCGGTACCATCGCTGGCAGCATTGATGCCGACGATACCACCACCTAGATTTCTTGGGGTGATGTTCCCCATGCGGTGCCACCGCCGGCCCTAGTGGTGCCACCATTGGTCAGGGTTTCAGCACCCTGGTTGAGCCTTGAATATGACCCAAACCAGCCCACCTTCCGGTCCAATTGGCCCCTAACAGAGTTGATGTAATTACCTCCCAATCACAACTCTAATTATGTGCTAACTATGATTCCTAAGACATAATCTAAGCAATATAAGTCCAGTTTCTTCCGGTGATCTTCCGGCGAACTTCCGACGATCTCTTGGCAATGTTCCGGCGGACTCCCGGCAAGCTCTTGGAGTTAACAACGATCTTTTTGGCAAGTTCCGATGAGCTTCTTTAGCAAGCTCCAGGACTTCTCGGTCAATTCCGGCAGAACTTCTGACGAATGTTCGGACTTCCGATGAACTCTCGAACTCCCAATGAAATCGTGTTCTTGACTCTAGGACTTCATTTTGCTTTATGCCTTACTATCATAGTTAATCATGTACATATAAAAATACACTTCGATCTAGATAATTATTACTAAGCATGAATCATGTCATCTGGCATGTCATTAGTCCATCGACGCTTCGTCCGATTCTTTGGCGCATCGTCCTCTCTTGTGGCTTATTGCCCAATCGACACTTCTGTCAATACGTCGACCGATCCTTCAGCCCGACGTCCAATCTTCTGACATGTTTCTCCGACCCAACATGATTCTTCCTGCTTTAGTTGTCTCTCCCTGATCGAAGCACCCTATGTCACTTAAAATATATATTAAATCATAAATACTATCAATTAGTTTCATCATCAAAATTCGAGATTAACAATAACAATCTCCCCCTTTTTGATGACGACAACCAATTGATGACAGAGTTAATCTTAACTCTTGGGGTTTAACCAAACTCCCCCTATCAATATGTCATATTGATAAAACTCTTGATTCAAAAATCCAAGCAACATATTATTATAAACTTATGCATAAAATTATCATACTTCTCCCCCTTTGTCATCAACAAAAAGGAGAAGTCCACTTATCAAATGTTTAGACATACAAGTTCAAATCATTGCATGAAAAACATAATATCAAGTTTTATCATCATGCAATTTGTAAGCTAGAAATTTAGCAAGTGTTATATCATGCAAGCTATCAAGTTTTAGATATGTAAGGTAATAAGATAGCATGTTCTACATCATATAAGCTAGTGAATCTTATAACATTTATAACATTCATAATCACCAAATCATCATAAATTTTAATGGTGTAAAATTACAAATTTTGCAAGTTTGTATTTGTGCGTCTTGAGATTTGCAAGATAGCACTTCTTGCTTCTCTTTTCAGATTATCAAGCTAGCAAGTTTGCTTCTTTTGCAATGTGCAAGTTTCCAAATTTTGCATCTTGAGCTAGCAATTTTTCTCCCCCTTTGTCATTGTCAAAAAGAAGGGAAGAATACAGTTTTGTATCTCTTTTTCCCTTTACAATAATTTTCAAAGGATGAATAATCAAAAAATCAAGTTATGAATGTCAAAACAATTTTTCATCATGAATATGTTATCATTGCATGCATCATTATCATAAGTTGAAGTATTGCATTCATAATATCAAATCATCATTTATAATTACATTAATGTTTCAATCATTATTTCAATATGTTTGTGCATCATTATGGTTTTAATTTACAACATGCACAATTTCAACACTTTGCATATGGTATCCTTACTTCATGCATGACATAAATAAATCAATCACTATGGGCATATCATACATGATATTCACGCATTCATGATACATCATTTTAGCAACAAATCATAGCATTTCAAATCATGATGGTATCTAAATGTCAAATTATATTACATCCTATCATGCATGATCATAACTTCTCATTTGTTTAAATAAATTCATGAGTATTTCATGCATAATTTCATATCATCATATGAAAAATATCATGAGAATTTTGGTGATGAGATATACAAATCATGAAGACAAATTGTGAATATCAAAAGACATATTATGATTCTTTTTGGATAATTCAAATAGCGAAAAGAAAGAATCATAGTAGATAATCTTGATTTATAAAAAGAATTTTCAAGTTATAATTCCGAGAAATCAAGAGAAACCATGATTCATTTTAACAAATCTCCTCTTAAATAAATAACAAAAAGAATTCTTAGGAAATCATGATATAGATAAGAATTCTTAGGAATTCTTAGGAAATATGGGAGTTCAAAAAACAAGATCTTGATTAATAAACGATTTCAATTTATAAATCATGAGAAATCAAGATCATAATTTCGATAAAATCCATTAAATTTAAATCATTTTCATAATCCATGAGATTTATTAAAGCATAATATACATGGATTCATTAATGAAAAATCAATAAGATGGAAAATGTATTCCTCATTTTTTTATATATTTCATTTGAAGTTGTTTATTTCATACAAGCATGCCTTTGTCTTTTTCATATGAAAACCATACATGAACGTTTAAAATGGAAAGATAAAAAATCATCAAGATCAAAAAGTGTAACACGTAATTTCAAAACATATTATTTCAAATCATTACTTCAAGACCTCTTGCATAAAAATCATCAAGCATGATACAAATATTTATTTTCAAAACATTCATTATGATAAGGCATACAAGCCAAAGAAACCATTAAACATAAAGCATATTCATCAATCTTGGTTTCATTGAGTATAAGACATTTTCAAACAAAATAAAAAATCATCAAGATATACATTATTTCTTCTTAAAAAACATACATAGGATTATCATTAGATTTAAATCTAATATTTTATTTCTTTATTATAAAATATATAATTTTCATTATCATTTTCAAAATTACTAGCATGATAAGCATAATCTTATTTTATTTTTGCATTTTCATTACATCATTAAATATGTAATAAAATATATATATAATTTTTTTAAAACTAAATTAAAAATAACTCATGAAGAACATCAAGTAATTTCAAAGTAAACTAAGGGAGTTTTGTTTGAGTTGTTTACCTCACTGTAGAAAGCCGTTAAGGTGTAGTTTGTCATCTCGCCTTTGTTGATTTTCTTCTCGTCTTCGGATGAGCTTGATTCATCCCAAAGAGCTTCCTTCTTCTTGCGTTCATAGCAAGTGGTTGCATTATTTTTAAATTTATTTTTTATTCTTTAACTCTTGTTAAATGAACGTTTTAAATTTCACAGTGAGAAGTTTATGTTCACCATCACTTGATCTTATGCTCGAGTGGTCTTCAATTGTTCAAAGTCCGAAATCCTTCCTGTTCTTTGGAAGGTTATTCTCGAGTTCTTTTTTTGTCACAATGTTCATTTCATAGGTCATTAAAGACTCAATTAGTTCTTCGAGTGGAAGATTGTTTAGGTTTTTAGCCTCTTGTATGGCAGTTACTTTTGAATTCCAATCTTTAGAAAGAGAACGTAAAATTTTGTTTACAAGTTTAAAATCTGAAAAACTTTTACCAAGTGATTTTAAACCATTGATGACATCCGTAAAACGGGTGTACATGTCTCCAATGGTTTCGCTTGGTTTTATATGAAATAATTCGAAATCATGTATTAAAAGATTAATCTTCAAAACTTTTAATCTACTAGTGCCTTCGTGTGTGATTTCAAGAGTGTGCCATATTTCGAAAGTCGTTTCGCACAAAGAAACCTGATTGAATTCGTTTTTGTCTAAGGCACAAAATAGAGCATTCATAGCTCTAGCATTTAAAGAAAAAAATCTTCTTCTCCAAATCATACCATTCGTTCAATGGTTTAGAAGATTTTTGAAAGCCATTTTCAATAATACTCCATAAATTAAATTCTAAAGAAAGTAAGAAAACTCTCATTCGAGTTTTCCAATATTTGTAGTATGTCCCATTGAACAAGGGAGGACGAATGAGAGAGTGACCCTCTTGAAAACCAAAAAAAGTCATTTCTCATTGGGTGTTAAACCAAATAAGAAAATGAGGCTCTAATACCAACTGTTAGGATCAAGAGCGGCACTAAGAGGGGGGGGTGAATTAGTGCAGCGGTAAAAATTACGTCGGTTAGAAAAACCTTCATATGATAAAATCTGATTTCGATGAAAATCATTTCAGAAAGATCTTTAAATTGAAAGCATATGGAAGTGTAGTTGATGTAAAGCAAGGAAGGCAATTTGTAGTTAAGATAAATGGCAAAACAGAAATGCAAACCGATTTATAGTGGTTCGGTCGTCGTGACCTACATCCATTCCTCCGATTCCTCTTCCATCGAGGCCACTGGCATCCACTATCAATCTTCCTTTAATAGGCGAAGATCAACCTCCTTCTTACACCCCTCTTCTCCTTTTACCGGGTTTAGGAGACAACCCTTACAAGCACTCACTCCTTTCTTAAACTATTCTAACACTTAAGCGAGAAGAGGAGGATTCTCACAAGAGATTACAACAGCATTTTTCCCTCTTTAAATTCTTTATGCTTATGTGTGTTAACTAGGGACGAAAGGGGTATTTACAGGCTTCAAGTTGATTTAAACTTGAAGCCTAAAAAGGTCTCATCCTAGGTCTCTTGGGTACTGGCGGTACCACCGCTATTCCTGGGCGGTATTACCACCACAGGATCTGGTACTAGGTGGTACCACTATCGAACAGGGGCGGTACCACCACTATGTTAGGATCAAGAGCACTAAGAGGGGGTGGGGGTGAATTAGTGCAGCGAAAAACTTTCGACGTTTAAAACTGTGTTCGTATGATGAAATCGTTTCTGACGTAAAACTGTTTTCAGAAACTTAACTTGAAAGCGAGTTCATAAATGAGTGCAGCAAAAGTAATGAGGGAGAAAAGCACATATAGAGGTTTGCAGTAAGGTAAGCAGAAAGAATAAATGCAAACTAGAGAAGACAAGAGTTTATAGTGGTTCGGTCAATCGTGACCTACATCCACTCCTCTGATTCCTCTTTTGTCTAGGCAACCGGCATCCACTAATGATCTTCATTTACTAGGCGAAGATCAACCCTTCTTCTCCTTTTACCAGGTTTAGGAGACAACCCTTACAAGCACTCACTCTCCTCTCTTAAATAGAATTCTAACACTTAAGCTAGAGGAGGGAAATTCTAGAGATTGCAGTAGCATTTTCTCTTTTTAATCTCTCTGTGCTTGTGTGTTTTACCCAGGGATGGGAGGGGTATTTATAGGCTCCAAACTAGTTTGAATTCGGAGCTCAAAAATGTCATCTCCCAGATTTCCGGGGTCCTAGCGGTACTACCTCCTGACTGGGGCAGTACAACCGCTTGGAAGCTCGGAGACTGAGCCTCTGGGTGGTGCCACCGCCTGACAGGGGCAGTTGCACCGCCTGGCAGAGCTCGGAGATCGAGCTCAGGCGATCCCACCGCTTGTCAGGGGCGGTTGCACCGCCTAGTCTCACTCGGAGACTCAGCCCAGGCGGTGCCACCGCCTGACCTGGGTGGTTGCACCGCCGAGCTTTCCTGGGAGACCATCTCCTGGGCGGTGCCACCGCCGACCCTGGCAGTGCCACCGCCTGGCAGGAATTCTAGTCTGAATGGGTTGATCCATTCGGCCCAATTTAGGTCTGTCAAGGGCCCAATTGCCCCCAAATTAAGTTAATGGGATCACCTCCCATTCCTAACTTAATCTACATGCTAACTACGACATTTCTTAAGACATTTACTATAACTTGCTCCGGTGCGTCAATCGCTTCTTCCGGCGAGCTTCCGGCGAACTTCCGTCGATCATCCGATGAACCCTCGGTGATGCTCCTACGGACTTCCGGCAAACTCTTGGACTTGTGACGATCCACTTGGCGAGTTCTGACGAGCTTCGTTTGGCAAGCTCCTGGACTTCTCGGATTTGTCCCGCAAAACCTCCAACGACCGTTCGGACTTCCGTGGAACTCTCGAACTCCCAACGTGATCATAGTCTTGACTCCGGCACAACTC
The DNA here is from genome assembly GCF_000313855.2 of Musa acuminata subsp. malaccensis. NCBI lineage: Eukaryota > Viridiplantae > Streptophyta > Magnoliopsida > Zingiberales > Musaceae > Musa > Musa acuminata. The sequence continues at coordinate 247,264 of NW_008991773.1, forward strand.
CTACTGCATGTCTTACTTCCATCGTAGTTAATCCTGCACATGTAAAACAAAACTTTGATCGAGACAATTAATCCTACGCAATTAACCAAGTTGTCCGGCATGTCATTGGTCCCTTGATGCTTCGTCCGATTATTTGGCGCATCGTCCTTGTTAGGATCAATAGCACTAAGAGGGGGGGGGGGGGTGAATTAGTGCAGCGGAAAACTTTCTACGATTAAAATCGAAAGCTGCGTTCGAACGATAAAAATGATATACGTCTAAATGCCAATTTTAAAGATACTGAACTTTGAGATACGTTTTATAAATGCGCAGAAGGCAGTTTGCAGTTATGTTTGAAATCAAAACGTAAACGTAAACTGAAATGTAATGATCGTACGAAAAAGCCGATTTACGTCTAAACGCAGATTCGGAAATCTCTGAACTTAGAAACTCGTTCGTAAAAGCGCAGAAGGAAGTAGCTATTTAGGAGGTTTGCAGTAAAGATAAAATGCTCAAAGTAAATGCAAACCGAGATTTCGAGTGGTTCGGTCAATCTTGACCTACTCCACTTTTGGCTTCCTCCACCGACGAGGTCACCGACGTCAACTAGAGGCCTTCCTTCAATAGGCGAAGGCCAACCACCCTTTTACAGTTTCACTCCTTTTGACGGGCTTAGGAGACAACCCTTACAGAAATTTTCTCTCCTCTCTTTACAACTCAGAACTTGGAAGAAAAGAGGGAGAAGAACTTTTGGCCTTTACAACAATTTTGAGCTCTAAGAATCACAGAAAAAGATCAAGATTTCGGTGTATGTATGTGTGCTTTCTGTGCTGAATGGGTGGGGTATTTATAGGCCCCAACCCAGTTCAAATTTGGAGCTCAAAACTGTCAATTCCCGGAATTCCAGGATCAGGCGGTTGCACCTCCTGACTGGGGCGGTTGCACCGCTTGGCAGAGCTCGAAGACTAA
>NW_008991773.1:262105-274477 GCF_000313855.2 Musa acuminata subsp. malaccensis
CCAACCCACACACACACACACCCCCCCCCCCCCCCCCGCCCTCTTAGTGCCGACTCGATCCTAACAGATGCAGCAAAAATGCTCCTCAAATCGTTACACGATCTTCCTCTCCACGTGCACCACGTGATCAAGAAGGGCATGCCCTTCTTGCTATCCATATGCCCCAAATGGGTTTGTCGGCTAAAGAGGTCTGAGGGAGGAGAGTATGAGGTGGTAGCTAAAAAAGGGTTTAGCATATGCTGCTTTTGTTCCCTCCTATTTATAGAGGTTCCTATCAACTTAACCATAATGGATCTTGCCCTATTGAGTATTAGATCTTCATCCAACTACTCAAGCCTCTTGGATTAATGGATCTCTAACCAATAATCTCTTATTGACTCTTATTATATCTTATCCAGAAGATCCAATAATTCATGGGCTTATTGGATATCTAATAAGATAGGGGCTCTAACGAATATCTTATATCATAACATCTACTCGTCGTAAAACCTACCATATGTGTGTGACCCTCTAAGCCCAATATCGAGCTAGCCATGAGTTATACCTGTCAAAATTCCTTTTGACTTAGTGAATTATTATCTCTATAATAATTCACTCAGCTTATCGACTACGGACGTACTATACCACTATGCCATAGTTCCCAACCAATATAGGGGGATCCAATCTATTAGACTTGTTTATCCTCAATTACCAAGTATCTATAGTCTCTCGTCCATCTAATATCCCAGAGTCTATATCTTAGGTATGGTGTTGTCAGGCCCATGCGAAATCTACTTGAATCTAACTCTAATCAGATTCTTCCGGAGAACTCTTTCTCTTTCAACTCGAATGACCTTAGTTAGGGATTTTCCTAAGAAAGAATACATAGGATATTTCTCTCATGACATCGAGAGTAGATGATACTCTATTGACACTTAATTGCCCTCGTGAGGTTGGCTGCCACTCCTAATGATCGGTTGTGCTAGATTTGGAACTTCCAAACTTATAAGTCTGATATCAAAGAGTGGAGTACTCAGATAAGATATCCTTGATGTCTTAAGTCTAAGAACCATATACATAACTAGGACCACAGAATCGTTATTTGATAATGAGGTATCATCAACCATCTAGCATTCCGTGAGCAGATCAATTAGTGAACTCATTCTCCAATGAGCATCTACATTGTATCCTTACTATCTCCACATGAGTGGCTATGAGACCAGCCACCTCCATTATATAAATGGGTATATAGCACACTTGTCTGTCCAATTATCTCGATATCCCTCTTGAGTAACATATAATCAAGATTATTTAGGGTCTATGTTTAAAGGCGAATCAATCTCATTATCATGATATTTTCACGATCCGATTTCCATTGCACAGATCTGTGGACATCACAATATATGTAACATGCAATATAAAGTGAGAAAATAATAATAATAATAATAATAATAAGAAAAAAGATTATATAGTATGTCACATATGTCATCACTCATGTGATTAACTTGCAAGGTACCTATGACTAGCAATCTTCTACGTGGCCTAAAGCTAATCACCTATGTGTTTGATCCTCATCAGACTCTTGTGAAACTAAAAACTAATATGAGATAATGGCTTTGTTAGTGGATCTATGATGTTATCTTTGTTAGGATCTTGAATAGCACTAAGAGGAGAGGGTGAATTAGTGCTCACTAAGATGAGAGGATGAATTAGTGCTATCGCAAAAATTAAGTCGATTCGAAACTTTCGGCTTGATAAAAATATATCGGAGAAGATATTGAAAGTGTGCTTGACTTAGAATAAGAGTGATAAGTAATTAAGGCAGAAAACAATAGTAATGAAGAGCAACAAGAAATTGCACACCAATTTTATAGTGGTTCGGTCGTCGTGACCTATGTCCACTTCGATTCCTCCTCCATTGAGGCCACCGACATCCACTATCGATCTTCCTTCAATGGGCAAAGATCAACCACCCTCTTACAACACTTTCTCTTTTTTATAGGTTTTGGAAACAATCTTTTACAAGCCTCACACATCTCTTAGATTGATAATAAATCTAAAGGAGGAGGAGGAGGATACTTAGAACTTTTTCAATAATTTTATAACCAAATTCTCAAGACTTTTTTTCACACTTTTTATACTTTTTTATGCAGGAAAGAGTGGGGTATTTATTGGCCCCAATGACTTCAAAAATGGAGCTAAAAATTATCTCTTCCCGGGTTTCTAAAGTACTAGCGGTACCACCGCTAGTATTAGATGGTACTACCACCTGCAAACTAATATTGGGTGGTACCACCACCTAGTTTAGGTGGTACGATCACCTGACAGAGCCTCAAAGATCGGGCTATAGTGGTACCACTACCTAATAGGGTGGTACCATCGCTTGATAGTATTAATAAGTAGATCAATCAGTGAACTTATTCTCCAATTAGCCCCTGCATTGTATCCCTAATATCCCTACATGAGCAACTATGAAATCAGTTACCTCCATCATATGGATGGATATATAATATACTAGTCTATCCAATTATCTCGATATCCCTCTTTAGTAACCTATGACCGGGATTATTTAGGATATGTATTTAAAGACGAATCGATTTCATCATAGTAATCTCATCACGATCTAATTCACATTACACAGATCCATGGACATCACAATATATATAGTATGCAACATAAAGTGAGAAAATATCAATAATAATAATAAAGACTATGCAGCATATCACACATGTCATCACTCACATGATTGGCTTGTAGGGCACTTATGACTAGCACTTATTACCACGTTTTTCCTTTAGGATCACTTACTTTTCATTGATAAAAAATTCATAATTAATTTAAATTTTTTTTAAGAAATATCACTCAAATTTAATAATCACTTACTTCTAAGCACAACCTCATAGTTCTACAATGATAGCAAGAAAAATCCATGAGCAACTCTTGGCCCTACATAACAAGCTTCACTTTGAAACACTTACTATCACTAGTGAAAATTTGTTCATCAGTAACCTTCACCTCGAACTTATCACAACATTCAATATGATAGGACAATCGCACAGCAATCTTGCTATCCATAAAATTATTGGTACTATCAATATCAATCAAAATAATAACATACTAACATTTCAAAAGCCCTTCAACTTTCCTAATTTGAGGATTAGAATGGCCAACTAATGCATGAATAACATGTGTGATAGGTTCAGTAATCTCATCATTATTGGTACTTTTATGATTAGAGTCTACAGCCTCAATCTTTGATTCATCCTCAATCGGTTCAATCATCCAAAGTTTATTGCTTACAATGATACTCTCTACTACACTTTTTAATATAATGCTAGCACAAACCCTTTATTGATAGTTCTTTGAGTTCATATTAGATCTGTCTTCTAGTATTATGATTTCAAATATGAATGATTATATTAGTTGACTTACAAATCACATATTTATTAACATTCCTGATTCGATGGTTTTTTATGTTAATTTTTTCTTCCTGCATTCATGTAAAAGAAATTGTAGTTGTTATAATGTGAGGTTGGTGAATCTTAACTTCACAATCAATGTTTGAATTAAGACCTTTAAAGAATGTTCCCACTAATTGCCATTTAGCCTAATTGTTGAATATCGGATTTTAATAATGAAATCAATTGATAAATTATTTGATCTCATCCATGTGTTGAGATAAGTGTGCAAGATTAATTACGATAGCAGTAAGGCGTAAAGTAGATGATGGGCCGGAGTTGAAAACTCGGACGATATACTGGGAGCTTGCCGAGAGTTCATCGTGAGATCACCAGAAGCACGCTGGAAGACTCGTCGAAAGCTTGTGGGGAGATCACCGGAAGTACGCTGAAAGACTAGCTAAGAGTTGGTCGGGAGTTCGCCGGAAGACTCGTCGAGAAGTTCGTCGAAGGATCGCTGAATGAAAAATCGACATACCGGACCATGCTTGCCTTAATCGTAGTTAGAATGATAATTAGAGTTGATTTGGGAGGTAATCCCATCAACTCTGTTAAGGGCCAACTGGGCTCGAAGCTAAGACAGTTTGGGCCGAATACAAGGCCCAACCAGGTTGCTGGACTTTGACCGACGGTGGCACCGCCTGGAAAACAGTGCCCCCAGGATATCTAGGTGGTGGTACCACCCAGACTGGGCGGTGGTACCGCTAGCAGTATTAACTGCCAACGGTGGTATCGCTGGCAGTATTAACTGCCAACGGTGGTATCACCCCTGTCAGGCGATGGTACCGGCAGAGCTCGGTCTCCGAGCTCTGTCAAGCGATGGTACTGCCCAGACTAGGCGGTGGTACCATCTAGTGTCAGGTGTCAAGCGGTGGTACCGCCTAGTAATGGCGGTGGTGTTGAATCTCGTATTTTGATGATGAAACCAATTGATAGTGTTTATGATTTGATCTGTGTTTTAATTGACGTAGGATGCTTCGATCAGGGAGAGACATTTAAAGCAGGAAGAATCATGTTGGGCCAGAGAAACATGTCAGAAGATTGGACGTCACACTGGAGGATCAGTCGACGTATCGACAAAAGGCTTCGGGCCATGGATTCGGGCATCGGACCAAGAAGAGTAGATATTACGTCAAGGATATCGGAGTTGCAGAGGTCAACTGGCCGATTGGACAATAGGCTGTAAGAGAGGACGATGTGCCGAAGAATCGGACGAAGCGTCGATGGACCAATGACATGCCAAACAACATGATTCATACTTAGTATTAATTATCTAGATCGAAGTATATTTTTTACATGTGCAAGATTAACTACAATAGCAAGGCATAAAGCAAAATGAAGTCCTGGAGTCAAGAACGTGATTTCATTAGGAGTTCGAGAGTTCGTTGGAAGTCCGAACGTTCGTTGGAAGTCCAAACGTTCGTTGGAAGTTCTGTCGGAATTGACCAAGAAGTCCCGCTGCTTGCCAAAGAAGCTCATCGAAACTCACCAAAAAGATCATCATGAAGTCCCGGAGCTTGCCAGGAGTCCGTTGGAACATTGCCGAGAGATCATCGAAAGCTCGCCAGAAGATCGCCGGAAGCTCGCCAGAAGAAACCAAGACCTAGGGACTTGTTTAGCTTAAGTATGCCTTAGATTTCATAGTTAGCATGTAATTGGGATTGGATTTGGGTCAACCCAATTATGAGCCAATTGGGCCCATGTAAGGACTATGTTGGGCCCAATGAAAGGCCCAAACAATGACCCAAGAGATGGCACAGTCTTCGAGACTATGTTAAGCAGTGGTACCATTAGTCTGGGCGGTGGTACCGCCCAGTGGCCCAGTGCCAGGCGGTGGTACCGCCAAACTGGGCGGTGGTACTGCCCAGTGCAATGTCAGTGTCAGACTGACATTGGCGGTGGTACCGCTCGAACTCAGGAAACCCGGGATGAGATGTTTTTAGGTTCTAAGTTTGAATCAACTTGAGGCCTATAAATACCCCTCTCATCCTTGGTTAAGAAACACAAGCACAGAGAGTCTAAAAGTGAAGAAACGCTATTACAATCACTTAAGAAATCCCCTCCTCTAGTCTAAGTTTAGAATTCTGTTTAGGAGGAGTGAGCGCTTGTAAAGGTTGTCTCCTAAACCTGTGAAAAAGAGAAGAGAGGTGTAAGAAGGAGGTTGATCTTCGCTTATTAAAGGAAGATCAATAGTAGATGCTAGTAGTATCGACGGAAGAGGAATCGACGGAGTGGATGTAGGTAATGACGATCGAACCACTATAAAATTGGCGTGTTCTCTAGTTTGCATATACTTCTTGCAATTTACATTAACTGCAAACTGCCATCAATATGCTCTTACTTCACTTTCAAATTTAAGCATTTTCGAGTTCGATTTTATTGTATGAAAGGATTTTCCGAAATCGACATTTTTACTGCTGCATTAATTCACCCCCCCTCTTAGTGCCGACTCATTCCTAACAGTTGGTCTTAGAGTCTCATTTTTTATATTTGGTTTAACACCGAAATAGAAATGGCTCTTTTCGACTTTCAAGAGGGTCATACTCTCATTCGTCCTCCCTTGTTCAATGGAACGGACAACACATATTGGAAAACTCGAATGAGAGTTTTCTTACTTTCGTTAGATTTAAACCGAAAACGGATTTGAAAGGTCTTCTCTTCCAATGAACCATTGGAATAATTTGGAGAAGAAGATTTTTTTCCTTAAATGCTAGAGCTATGAATGCTCTATTTTGCGCTTTGGATAAAACTGAGCTTAATTACGTTTCTATGTGCGAAACGACTTTCCATATTTGGCACACTCTTGAAATCACACATAAAGGCACTAATAGAGCTAAAGATTTTAAAGTCAATCTTTTAATGCACGATTTTAAACTTTTTCGAATGAAGCCAAGTGAAACCGTTGTTGACATGTACACCTGTTTTACGGATGTCATTAATGGTTTAAAAGCTCTTGGCAAATGCTTTTCTAATTTTGAACTCGTTAACAAGATTTTACGATTGCTTTCTAAATATTGGGATTTGAAAATAATGGCTATTCAAGAATAAAAAAATTTAAATATTTTTTTGATTGAAGAACTTATCGGGTCCCTAATGACCTATGAAATGACGTGCAATGCACGTGAAGAATTTGAAAACCACCTTCCAAAGAACAAGAAGGATTTCGGACTAAAAACAAACGAAGACCACTCGAGTATAAGCTCAAGTGATGGTAAACTTGAACTCATCACTATGAAATTTAAAAGTTTAATGAAACAAAAATTAAAGAATAAAAAGAACACAACTACTTACTATGAACGTAAGAAGAGGGAAGCACTTTGGGATGAATCGAGCTCCTCCGAAGACGAGGAGAAAATCAACAAAGGCGAGGTGGCAAATTATGCCTTAATGGCTTTCGACGATGAGGTAATAAAAATGCCCTTAGTTTATTTCAAAATTACATGATGCTTTTCATGAGTTATTTTTAATTTAAAAAAATTATTTTTTAAAAAAAATTACATGTTTAATAAAATGTAAAAAATTAGGAACCATGCTTATCTATTAATTTTGAAAATAATCATGAAAATTATATATGTTATGATAAAGGAACAAAATGTTAGACTTAAATCATGCTAGATGTTTTAATAATAATGTGTATCTTAATGATTTCCGTATTATTGAAAACACTTTATAAAATCATGCTTGATAAAATAATGTAATGATGCATAATGATCGTGCTTAATAAATTTATCTTTTGAAATGATGCATGATGATTTGAAATAATGATGATTTTTGGGTGATTTATGCCTTATTGATCTTTGTCGTAATAAATCTTGCACTTTCGGTTTTAAATATGATACATGTTTTTATTTGGCATAAATGAAATAAAATCATATGAATTGAAACAACTAAAAAGAGGAAAATATTTTTCTTAAAATTTATTTTTCTCTATCTTATTGATTTTGATGAATCTATTTGTATCATTTTTACGAATCTCTTGGACTTTGAAAATGATTTTGATGATTTAAATTTGAATAATTTTTTATCCAAGTCATGATCTTGATTCCTTGATATTTACAAATTAAGATTTATTATGAATCAAGATTTTTCATTAATCGTTCTCCTACGATTCTTCTTGGTATTTTACTTAAAGAAAAGATTAACTATATGAATCATATCTTTTGGTATTTAAGTGATCTTATCTTTGATGACATGATTTCTTTGTATTTATAGCATGAATGCCTTGAAATGATTGAAATATTTTACACTATTATGTTCTTCCCTTATTCTTTCTTATTTACAATAATAAAATGGGGGAAAGTTATGATCATGCATGGTAGGATGTAATTTGACAAATTGATACCATCATGATGTGAAATATTTATGATTTAGAATGATGCATGCAATACTTCTGTTTTTTATTATGATGATGTATGTGATGTATTACATATGATGATTGAAATTGCTTTGATTTGAATTCAAGGTTTATCTCAATTATGGTATTTTGAAATAAGAATGAATTCTTTACCTTTGTCATGATTTGAAAATTATTGTAAAGGGAAAAAAAATTATAACATTGTATTCTTCCCTTCTTTTTGACAATGACAAAGGGGGAGAAAAATTGCTAGCTCAAAATACAAAATTTGGAAACTTGCACATTGCAAAAGAAGCAAACTTGCTAGCTTGCTCATCAAAAAAGAGAAGCAAGAAGTGCTATCTTGTAAATCTCAAGACGCACAAATACAAACTGACAAAATTTGTAATTTTGCACATCTTTAAAATTTATGATGATTTGGTGATTATGCATGTTCTAAAATGTTATAAGATTTACTAGCTTGCATGATGTAGAACTTGCTATCTTGAACATCACCAAGAAGTGCTATCTTGCCTATCTCAAGAAGCAAAAAATGTTAACTTGCACCTCTAGCAAAATTTACAAACTTGTATATTTCAAGAAGCAAGAGTTGCTTTCTTGAACATCTCAAAATTACTAGCTTGCATGTTTTAAAATGTTGTAAAATTATTACTAGCTTGCATGATGATAAAACTAAAGATTATGTTTATTATGCAATAATTTGAACTTGAATGTCCAAATATTTGAAAGTTACACTTCTCCTTTTTGTTGATGACAAAGGGGGAGAAGTATGATGTTATGCATAAGTTTATGATAACATGTTGCTTGGATTTTGGATTTTTGAATTAATGCAGTGGTAAAATCACGTCTTCAAAACTTTTTGTTTCGATTAAAACTGTTTCCGATGAAAAACCGATTTCGGAAACTTCTCTTGAAAGCGTACGTAATGAATTGAAGGCAGTAAGCACTTAAGGAGGTTTGCAGTAAAGTAATAGCAAAAATAAATACCCCTCTCATCTATGGTTAACTAATACAAGCACAAAGAGTTTTAAAGTGAGAAAACGCTGTAGAAATCACTTGTGAAATCCCTCCTCTTGATCTAACTTTAGAATTTTGTTTAGAAAGGAGTGTGTGTGCTTGTAAGGGTTGTCTCTTAAACCCGATAAAAGGAGAAGAAGATTGTAAGAAGGAGGTTGATCTTTGCCTATTAAAAGAAGATGCCGGTGGCCTCGACGGAAGAGGAATCGGAGAAGTGGATGTAGACGACCGAACCACTATAAATTAGTTTACATTTCTGTTTTGCTATTTATCTTAACTGCAAACTGCCTTCCTTGATTTACATCAACTACACTTCTGTATACTTTCAATTTAAAGATCTTTCCGAAATGAATTTCGTACAAATCATATTTTATCGTACGAAGGTTTTTCTAACCGACATAATTTTTACCGCTGCACTAATTCACCCCCCCTCTTAGTGCCAACTCGTTCCTAACAGTTGGTATAAGAGCCTTGTTTTCTCATTTTGTTTAACACCTAAAGAGAAATGGCTCTTTTCGGCTTTCAAGAGGGTCACTCTCTCATTCATCCTCCCTTTTTCAATGGGACGGACAACACTTCTTGGAAAACTCGAATAAGAGTTTTCTTGCTTTCATTGAATCTCGATTTATGGCACATAGTCAAATTTGGTTTTCAAATGTCTTCTCTTCCAATGAACCATTAGAATGATTTGGAGAAGAAGACTTTTTCTCTAATTGCAAAGGCTATGAATGTCTTATTTTACGCCTTAGATAAAATTGAGTTTAATCGGGTTTCTATGTGTGAAACAGCTTTTAATATATGGCGCACTCTCGAAATCACACATGAAGGCACTAGTAAAGTTAAAAATTTGAAAATCAACTTTTTAATGTATGATTTTTAACTTTTTCGAATGAAGCGTAGTGAAACCATTGTTGACATGTACACCCATTTTACGGATGTTGTTAATGGTTTAAAAGCTCTTGGTAAAAGTTTTTCAAATCTTGAACTTGTGAATAAAGTTTTATGCTCACTCTCCAAAACTTGGGATTCGAAAATAACTGCTATACAAAAATCAAAAAATTTGAATACTTTTTTTATCGAAGAACTCATCGGGTCTCTAATGACCTATGAAATGACGTGCAATGCACGTAAAGAACTCAAGAACAACCTTCCAAAGAACAAGAAAGATTTAGCACTTAGAACACATGAAGACCACTTGAGCATAAGCTCAAGTGATGGTGAACTTGAACTACTCATGAAATTTATAAAGTTAATAAAACAAAAATTAAAGAACAAAAAGAACGCAACTACTTGCTATGAACGCAAGAAGAGGAAAGAACTTTGGGATGAATCGAGCTCCTCCGAAGACGAGGAGAAAATCAACAAAGGCGAGGTCGCAAACTACGCCTTAACAGCTTTCTACAATGAGGTAAATAACTCAAATGAAACTCCTTTAATTTATTTCAAAATTACATAATACTTTTAATGAGTTATTTTTAATTTAGTTTAATTATTTTTCTTAAAATTTGCATGTTTAATGATGTAATGAAAAATGCCAAAAATAAAATAGGATCATGCTTATCATGCTTGTAATTTTAAAAATGATAATGAAAATTACATGTTTTATGTTAAAGGAATAAAATATTAGATTTAAATCTAATGATAATCCTATATATGTTTTTCAAGAAGAAATAATGTATATCTTGATGATTTTCATATTGATTTTTGATTTTGTTTGAAAATACTTTATGCTCAATGAAACCATGATTGATAAATATGCTTTATGTTTTCTTTGGCTTGTATGCCTTATCATGATGAATGTTTTGAAAATAAATATTTGCATCATGTTTGATGATTTTTATGCATGAGAACTTGAAATAGATCCTAAACGTTGATGCATGTTTTTATTTGGCAAAAATGAAAAAGGCATGCATCTATGAAATCAATCTTATGAATTGAATCACTAAAAAGAAGAAAGCTTTCTCCTTAAAAAGTTTCTCTACTTTATCGATTTTTCAAAAATGAGAGACTAATGAACCTATCTTTATTCTTAGAATCTATTGAAAATGATTTTGATTTAACGGTTTGAATTTGAATGAGCTTTATCTTGATTTTTTGATATTTATAACTTGAGATTTCTTATGCATGAATCAAGATATTGTTTCATTTGATCTCCTATGTTTCTTTTTGCTATTTATAAAAAGAAGAGATTTGATGAAATAAATTATGTCTTGTGGCATTCATGATTTGATATTATTATCTTTCATGACATGATGCGTAAAATCTAACATGTATTTGTATTCTTCAACTCTACTTCTTTCTTGTCTAAAATAACAAAGGGGAGAAAGAAAATTGCTAGCTTAATTGAGAAACTTAGACATGTTAGATCCTCCAAATGCATAAATTCTTCTTATACATTTTCCGGATTATAATCTTGATCTTTCATTTTTTATGATTGAAATAATGATTGAAACATTGATGATATGAATGCATGAAACACTCATGATATTGTTTTGATGCTTTAAAATGATATAAATTTGCTAGCTTGTGTAAAATGTATGATATGATGATTGATTTATTTTAAGTATCATGCATAGAGTAAGGATGATATGTAAAGTTTTAAAATTGTGCATATTGTAAATTGAAACTATAATGATGCACAAACATATTGAAATAATGATTGAAACATTAATGTAATTATAAATGATGATTTGATATTATGCATGCAACACTTCAACTTATGAAAATGATGCATGTAATGATAAAATATTCATGATGAAAAATTGTTTTGATATTCATAACTTGATTTTTTGATTATCCATCCTTTGTCATGATTTAAAAATTATAGTAAAGGAAAAAAGAGATACAAAACTGTATTCTTCCCATCTTTTTGACAATGACAAAGGGGGAGAAAAATTGCTAGCTCAAGATGCAAAATTTGGAAACTTGCACATTGCAAAAGAAACAAACTTGCTAGCTTGCTCATCTCAAAAAAGAAGCAAGAAGTGCTATCTTACAAATCTCAAGACGCACAAATGTAAACTTGCAAAATTTATAATTTTGCACATCATTAAAATTTATGATGATTTGGTGATTATGCATGTTCTAAATATTATAAGATTCACTAGCTTGTATGATATAGAACATGCTATCTTACTACCTTGCATATCTACAATTTGATAGCTTGAATATTCTAAATATGATGTAACACTTGCTAAATTTTCTAGCTTACAAATTACATGATAAAACTTGATATTATATTTTTTTATGCAATGATTTGAACTTGTACGTCTAAACATTTGATAAGTGGACTTCTCCTTTTTGTTGATGAGAAAGGGGGAGAAGTATGATGATGTTATGCATAAGTTTATGATAACATGTTGCTTGGATTTTTTAATCCAAGAGTTCTATCGATATGGCATATTGATAGGGGAGTTTGGTTAAACTCCGGGAGTTAAGATTAACTTCGTCATCAATTGGTTGTCATCATCAAAAAAGGGGAGATTGTTGAATCTCGAATTTTGATGATGAAACCAATTGATAGTGTTTATGATTTAATCTGTGTTTTGAGTGACGTAGTGACAT
>NW_008991773.1:276830-312008 GCF_000313855.2 Musa acuminata subsp. malaccensis
CTTCATCCACCCACTCTTGGGTCACACCTAGATGAAGCACCGCTCTAGGACAATCCATCGCCTAGTAGTTCCCGAAGTCCACCGACTTCACTGTAATTTGTGCACCATTGTCTGGATCCTGGGCCTCTGCCCCTACCAGCACAATCTCTGCTGCGCACCGCTTCCTTCATAGCAACTCGAATGGCAACACTGTGGCATATTCTTCAAGAGTACCCACCTCTGCGTCCTCTTGCCCCGTGCTAAGGCCTTCTGAACTCAACTTCGCCTTCGCAAATTGAGTCGCCTTAGTTCCTCCATCAAATGCTCCTCCGAGATAAGGTGCATGTGCCCCGAAGCTCCCTTCGTCTTTGGCACCATGCAAGATGAGTCCGCTCCATCAGAAAGAAGGAACCCATGGAACAACATGATCCTACTCTTGCCTCTGCAAGAGTTCATGTCCTTGACCTCTGTCTAAGGAAAGCACTGTGCCTCTGCTCCATGTTCCAACTTCTATGCTAGCTCCCTTCATGCGGCTTGGGTACTTCGCCAAGTTACACCCAAGTTGCTCTGCTCCTCGTTTCTGCATTGAGTCGATGGTGGCCCTCGTGCCCACCATTCCACGGGTCAGCCCTCCCTTGAGTCCGATCTCCACATCGACTCCAAGTGTGCCTTCATTTAAGTTGCTTTAGGTCGCTCCCCCACTTGATCTCGCAATGCATCCACCAATGCATTCTCTCGAGCGAGATCATGCGACAACTCCTCGCCGCTTGCTCAGTCCATCGAGCTTCGTGGAGTTGTTGTTTGTTGAGGTACTCCTCCTCAACATGTGAGGTCCGTCTCACATGATTCTCCCTCTGGAGAGCCGAGACTTATCCCTCCTGGATAACTATCCCGTTGGAGCAACATCTCTCTTCATTTCGGAGACCACCATCCCCTTGGACTACTCCGAACTACTGAACAAACTGTGCACTGTTCTGCCTCCTGCAAACGCACTTGCTAGATTGCGACTCCATGTCAATACAACCCCCGCTGCACCCCTCAAGGCCTAGCAACATGCTGAACTCGTTGCACACTTTAGCCTCCGACGGACGTATCCTTCACATGCCGAAGAGAAAGTTTCAATGCTCCATGGCGCCGAGTTTCGGTCGCCTTGGGATGGCCACGAACATTCCGTCGTCCGCATACAAGCCCATGCATGAGTACCAAATTCTTCGAGTTAGCAATTCCCCTCACCTCTGTGAGCTTTGCATAACTCTTTTGGTCGTTGAACAACTCATTCCACCTTGCATGGTCTCATTCTTGCCAAGCGCCTCGCTTGCCTAGAGCACCATCAAGTATAGTTGTCAACGTTGAGCCGTAGCTCAAACTCAGCCATCCCAACCTTTGTGCGCTCCACATTCTTCCAAGCTTGCCTGTTCTCGTGGTGCCTCTTACGCGAAGGGTTGGCCATTCCTCTGAATGCCAATCTCAGATGCCCGCTCCTCTGAGCGACTCCTTTTCCCTACATCTCCATGCCCGTTGTCCCCCAAACGGTCGCGCGTCTGCTGACTGCCCTCAACGCAGCCCCGCTAGGTCCCCCACGTTTGTATGCTAAGTGTTTCTATGAGTGCTTGTCCCGCTCTGATACCATATGACACGAACTTAGCTGGTTTTGCATAAGTCGTGCGGCACCCTTGCGTGTCCGTCCACAAAGGTCAGCCTCCCCGAAGCCTCCCCTTGTCCCTTAGGACCACCAAAAGAGAGAACGGGTTGGAGAGAACGCCTCAATCGGGATCCACAAGCAAACATCTCCGAAAAACACTTCATAGACAATGCAAATTACAAACAGACTTTACAAGCTCTGAACAGTGGCACAACAAAGGGTAAAATGGTCCATTACAGACCGAAAAGCTCTCTCACGTGTCCACATGACACAACCTTTATTTACAAGCCTAAAGAGGCTACCAACCCAACTAAAGTGGGACTATTAAGCCTTCGGCCGCCCCTCTACATTCTGTACAAGGCATGAACATGCCAATAGACACGGACATATATAAGCATTACATCAAACATCCTGTTTCAAAGTTTGTTCGTGACAGTAGGGTGCTTCGATCAAGGAGAGACAACTAAAGCAGGAAGAATCATGTTGGGCCAGAGAAACATGTCAGAAGATTGGACGTCAGGCCAAAGGATCGATCGACGTATCGACAGAAGGCTGGGGCCATGGATTCAGGCATCAAGCCAAGAAGAGTAGATATTGTGCTAAGGATATCGGAGTTGCGGAGGTCAACTAGCTGATTGGGCAATAGGTCGTAAGAGAGGATGATGCGCCGAAGAATCGAACGAAGTGTCGATGGACCAATGACATACCGGACGACATGATTCATGCTTAGTAATAATTGTCTAGATCAAAGTGTATTTTTATATGTGCAGGATTAACTATGATAGTAAGGCATAAAGCAAAATGAAGTCTCAGAGTCAAGAATGCGATTTCATTGGGAGTTCGAGAGTTCATCGGAAGTCCGAACATTCATCGGAAGTTCTGCCAGAATTGACCGAGAAGTCCTGGAGCTTGCTAAAGAAGCTCGTCGAAACTCGCCAAGAAGATCGTCGTGAAGTCCAAGAGGTTGCCGGGAGTCCACCGGAACATTGCCGAGAGATCGTCGAAAGTTCGCTAGAAGATCGCCGGAAGCTCACCAGAAGAAACCGGACTTATCTTAAATTATGTCTTAAGAATCATAGTTAGCACATAATTATAATTGGGATTGGGAGATAATCCCATCAACTTTGTTAGGGGCCAACTAGGCTCAAAGTTGGGCTAGTTTGGGCCGGACTCAAGGCCCAACCAGGGTGCTGAAAGCTTGGCCGGCGGTGGCATCGCTGGGGGAACATCACCCCAGGAAATCTGGGTGGTGGTACCGCCCAAGCTTGGCTATGGTACCACCCAGGCTTGGCGGTGGTACCACCGGTAGCAATGTTGCCAATGGTTGTACCGCTCAACTGCAGATCCTGCGGTAGTAGTATCGCCCAGGAATAGCGATGGTACCATAGTACCTAGGAAATATGGGATGAGACTTTTTTAGGCTCCAAGTTTGAATCAACTTGAAGCCTATAAATACCCCTCTCATCCCTGGTTAACCAATACAAGCACAAAAAGTTTTAAAGTGAGAAAACACTATAGAAATCATTTGAGTAATCCCTCCTCTAGATCTAACTTTAGAATTCTGTTTAGAGAAGAGTGTGTGTGCTTGTAAGAGTTGTCTCCTAAACTCGGTAAAAGGAGAAAAGGGGTGTAAGAAGGAGGTTAATCTTTGCCTATTAAAGGAAGATTGATAGTGGATGCCAGTGGCCTCAACGGAAAAGGAATCGGGGGAGTGGATGTAGGTCACGACGATCTAACCACTATAAATCAGTTTGCATTTCTGTTTTGCCATTTATCTTAACTATAAACTGCCTTTCCGGATCTTTCCAAAATGGTTTTCATAGAAATCATATTTTATCGTACGAAGGTTTTTCTAATCGACGTAATTTTTACCGCTGTACTAATTCACCCTCCCTTTTAGTGCCGACTCGTTCCTAATAGTTTTTTAGTCTTCCAAGAAATAAAACTCGGTTGTATTATCTACAACCGAAGCTGAGTACATAGTTGCAAGTGCATGTTGTGCTCAAGTTATATAGATGAAAAACACTTTAAAGGATTATGAAATTGACTTGAAAAACATACCTATAAAGTGTGATAACACTAGTGCAATATGCTTAGCAAAAAATTCTATTCAACACTCTAGAACTAAACACATTGACTTTAGGCATCACTTCATACGAGATATTATTAAAAATCATTATGTAATATTAGAGTTTATTAATACGAAACTTCAATTAGCCGATATCTTTACAAACCATTAAATGAAGAATAATTTAATTTCATTAGAAGGGAATTAAGGATGTTAAATTATCCAAATGTATGAATATTGTTAAATTTTATTTTTGAACTTTCTCGATTTTTATCTTACAAGTTCGCTCACTTGATTCATGAACTTATAGTATGCATTTTATGAGTTTTGGATGATGAATCATGAACTTGTGGTATACATTTTACGAGTTTTACATAATGTTTTGATATGGATCTGCTCCTCTTGTGATATAAATTTTACATGATGATGATATGTGTGTGTGTGTGTGTGTGCGCGCTTTGTGAGCAGTGCTCACTGCCTATAGGCAGTGGCACTGCCTAGCTGGCGGTGGCACTACTAGTTGTCACATGTTATAGATGGTAGCACCGCCCAGCCAGTGGTGCCACCGCCCGCAACATGCCCCCTTATAAACACAAGTTAGGGTCGACAGTAGAACCGATCCCAACATATTCTGCACTCCTCCAAACAGCTCTAAACCTATTGCTCTCCCTCTAGCAACTCAAAAATCTCCACTTCCCACTAGATCAAGGATCAATCTCTGACATTCTTTTAAAGATCACTAGAAAGGAGAACTACTAAGGTAATCTCTACACCAAATTGTTTCCCCTTTGTATTACTTATTCTTGTTCCTTATTTGCCTTCATTATTATAGTCTCAATGGATTCTAGAAGATCCTCTAGGGACAAAGGGAAGAGGAGATTAGATGAAAATTATAACTCCCTACTTTTCGATTTTAATCAACGTGTCCTAAAATTTTTATCCATAGAGTCTAGACATGTTCATAAGGGTAAATATATTGATTTAGACTAATTAAGTGATTTAGAACCTATTCAATAGTTTGCTAATCTAGACATTCTCCCAATCCTTCAAATGAGTGAACCTATCTACCCTAAACTTGTTAGGCTATTTTACAATAATTTACATGTAGATGAAGATGAAAGGGTATCTACCTATCTATTAGGACATCATATACCCATTACGGATAAAACAATTTGTAACATCATAGGAATTCAGGTAAAAGAAAGAGGGTGTTATTTTAGAGGACAATGGGATGAAGAAACAGTTGGGACTACTTACGTTGATGCCTTAGGAACAATTTTTGGTAATTCTAACTTAACTATTCTTCCAAAAAGTTACGAACATTTACTACCCTTAAGCACCAAAATACTTCATCACATCCTGATAAGTATCATTCTCCCAAAACAATATCATCATGATGAAGTAAGCCAAATGGAATTAGATACTATGTATTGGATTATAAAGGGACATAATAATTATTTTGGTTACCTAATCCAATAAAATATGATTGAACTATTAAAAAAGAAAATGATGCTTCCATATGGTGGCTTAATCACAAGACTACTTCATACCTATGATATTGCTATTCCACCCGAAGAAGAAGTTATAAAACTAGATAGATTTAGTATCATAAATAGAAATCTACTTCGATGGATAAGATGTATATTCAGAAATGGTATATGGACTAAACTACCTAGAAGGACTAATCACCTGAACAAGAACCTGAAACATCAATTTTTAAGGGTAATTAATCTCCTCCAACTGGTCCCTTTGAGGAATCACCTCCAATAGAGCAAGCATCTCCCTCATCTATCAACGACATAGGGACTCAGATGGATCGATTTGAATAATGTCAAGATCGACTTGAACAATGCCAAGATCAAATTTTGATTGAGTTGCAGTAGATTCATCAATAACTCAATACCCTGTTTAGACATTTTGATTGGCCACACCAATGAATAATTAATTATGACTTTTTGTTGATGACAAAGGGGGAGAAATGGATGAAATCCCTTTCTTTTATTCTGTTTACTTTGATGTTGTAATCCTATGTTGTTTACCTTTGATGTTGTAAACTTAAAATGCTACTTACTTTGATAATTGTAATTCTATACTTTGATTTTCATGTTATCTCTTCAAATGATGAGTATGATAATGCAATATCATGCTTACTTTGATGCTAAAATTTTTTATGATTTTGACTCGAAAATGGATGTCATGCCTTGACATCATTTCTATCGACGAATACGTGTTATCATCTTTAGATTTGGTAAATCATGATGTGCATGATGATAATAAGTTTAAATTATCAATTTGATACTTGAATTCAAAGGCGTTGAATTTAAGAGTGTCTTTTCTCAATTATGGCATATAGATAAGGGAAGTTAAGATTAACTCCATCACCAATTGGTTGTCATCATCAAAAAGGGGGAGATTGTTGAATCTTGGATTTTGATGATGAAATCAATTGGTAAACTATTTGATCTAATCCATGTGTTGAGATAAGTGTGTAGGATTAACTACAATAGCAGTAAGGCGTAAAGCAGATGATAGGCCAGAGTTGAAGACTCGGACGATATACTAGGAGCTTGCTGAGAGTTCATAGTGAGATCACCGGAAGCATGCTAGAAGACTCGCTGAGAGCTCGTCGGGAGATCGCCGGAAGCACGCCGGAAGACTAGCCAAGAGTTGGTCGGGAGTTTGTCGGAAGCTCGCCGGAAGACTCGCCAAGAAGTTCGCCAAAGGATCGCCGAGTGAAAAATCGGCGTACCGGACCATGCTTGCCTTAATCGTAGTTATAACGATAATAAGAGTTGATTTGGGAGGTAATCCCATCAACTCTGTTAGGGGCCAACTAGGCTCGGAGCTAAGATGGTTTGGGTCGAATACACGGCCCAACCAGGTTGTTGGACTCTGACTGACGATGGCACCGCTAGGGCCGGCGGTGGCATTGCTTGGAAAGTAGTGCCCCTAGAATTTATGAGTGGTGGTACCGCCCAGACTGGGCAGTGGTACCGTTGGCAATTAATGCTGCCAGCGGTGGTACCGCCTAGTGTCAGGTGTCAGGTGGTGGTACCGCCAATACCCCAGAAATCCTAGATGAGACACTTTTTTGCTCCATTTTTTAAAGCTATTGGGGCCTATAAATACCCTACCCTTTTCTATATGAAAGGACATCGAAGTGTGATTATAATCTTTGGGGTGTAAAAGTGCTAGAGTTTTCCTCCTCCCTCTCTTAGCTTTGTAATCATTCAAGAAAGAGGAGTAAGGCTTGTAAGGGTTCTCTCCTAAACCCGATAAAAGGAGAAAAAGCTGTAAAAGGTGGTTGGTCTTCACCTATTGAAGAAAAACCTTTAGTGGACGCCGGTGACCTCGACGGAAGACGAATCTGAAAGTGGATGTAGGTCACATTGACCGAACCACTCTAAATTTTGTTTTGCATTTCGTTTTGAGCAATTTATTTTAACTGCAAATCATTTCTTAGCAAACTGCTTCTCCTCATCTTGCTTTCACTATGCTTATGCTCTCATATGTTTCAAGTTGCTATCTTTCCAAATCGATTTTCATCTAACGTACGAAATATTTTACGAAATCGAAGAATTTTTTGCTGTACTAATTTACCCCCCCCTCTTAGTGCCACTCTTGATCCTAACACTAATCTCTAGCCCAATTTGGTAGTCATTTAAATTGACTTTAATACTCTGACATAGTAGAAGTCTGTGAATCTTTACAAGCTACCTATCAAATTCTCATATTTTGATGGTCCAAAATGAACAAGAAGTCCTTTCTTAAACATTTCCCATGTGAGAACTTCATAATCAGTTTTATACCTATCATATCATTGAATAGCATCCCTATCTAGTTAGATTGAAGCTATTTCCACTTTAGAATATTTTGGAGTTTTATGAAAATGAAGAAAAAAAAATCTTTGCTCTAAAATTTAACCAATCGAATCTCCATCTTTCTATCTAGGAAATTCTACTTTCATGTGAGGATAGCCACTATCACGCTCTTGGTAACCTCTGACTTTCGATCGATCTAGTTATTTACTATAGAAATCGAACTTCTATCTTGTTGATTTTTGCTCAAACTCTCAAACAAACCCTTTTTAAAATCATTGAGAGTTACTTGTAGCTTGTTAATTTACTTTCAAGGCTTCAAATTGAGATTTCATAGAATTATCAGTAGTCATTACGTGTGATTATAGATTTATAATTTTTAAATTTTATTTTTAATTTCAAGTCAAGAACATAAGCACTACTTACTAAATATTGAAGGTGAAGTCATCATTAGTCATGCGAGCACCTGTGGCGGCATTAGGGAGAAGATTGAAGAAATGCTAAGGAAATACCATAAGAACTTTGGGAACCCATTAGCGATGCAACCGTTGAGGCCTATGGCGATGCCGAAGAAGAGATTAAGGAAACACCGCAAGAACTTTAAGAACGTTGCTTTGATAGAAAATATTACTATGATACTAAATGATAAAATCCTAAAGCTTTATCTAAGAAAAGATATAGGGATTTGATCACTTTGAGGGGATCAACCTCATTTTGATCACTTCAAGAGGATCAACATTCAAATTGGTCAAAAGTTTTGAGTTATATTTCATTGATCGAAAAAAATAGTCAAAGACAATATATTTATATATATAGCTATTTAATCCTTAATCAACTAGGATTATGATTTTTGATAAAAAAAATAAAAATAAAAATGATAATCCCTAATTTGCAACATCAAAGAACTCCTATCATAATTAAAAAAAATTAAAAATAGATCTAAAACTAGATCAGTTCAATAGTAAGCCGCAAGCTCTAAGCTTATTCCTTCTTTGTTTTGTTTGAGTACGAGTTAAGTTTCAAGAGAAGGTTGGCTTTCCCGTTTGCATGCTTAACGTGCAGTGCTTTGCTTTCCCTTTGCCCTTTACCCTTTACCTACCAAGTTCTATAAGTTTTACCTCTGTAGTAAGCATTAGCACAAGGGAATAAATCTTGACTTTCAAAGAAGAACAAACAAATAGAAAAGCGTAAACAAAACTGCTGCCTGCTGGCTCTAAACAAAAAAAGTTAGTGCACTCAGTACTTTAGCAATCGGTACCGTTATTCATATTGAAAAGAATCTGACTGACTTATGAGTTGACATCTCATGTGATTGATTAAACTCACCACTGTTTACTTTATCCTTTAATTATCTAAAATTAAATTAAAAATAAAAATTAATATCAAATTCAGGATTATCACAATGAATTTGATATAAGTGAAGCTGGTTCTAATTCTCATCGCTTCTTTCTTTACCGTTCAAGAAATCACGCGTTTCTTATCTGAGAAGCTTCGCATATATCTAAGCTTGCATTGCCATCGCTCGAAAAACCTTGACCTTATTGAATCCTAAAGGTCAACCAATTTGAAGAGAACAAAAATCTTTTTGAGTAGTGGATAGCATTGACTTTATTAGTATTGGAATGATATGCTTAATGTTAAAGTTTATGAATTCCTTCCACCTGGTCCTATCAGTCGACAGAAGATAAGTAGATTGCTCAAGGACTCGGAATATATGTTTCCACTTTAGGCAAGATCATGGCACTTTTTATTCGGTGTAAGAAGAGCTCAAAGCATGTGATAAGAGAGGGCTCAAACAGTGTAAAATTTAGCATTAAATGAAACCAGTGGAATCACTTGGTGTGCAATTAGGAAGAAACTACAAGCCTAATGAAATGTATCTCTCTTTTTTTGCTTTCTGGAAGTATATGACTGCTTGCCGATGCCCATGATAAATATGTGTAAAATGAACGTCCACAAAGCAACTGCCCTGACAAACCAGGAGAATATATTCTGCATGGAGAAAAGGAGTTGTGGATTAGGCAATCTGGTGTTGAAATTTAATCCAATCTCTTCTCCTTCCTGCGCTATAAATAGGACTAATTCTATCAGAAACTATGCCATTTCCTGAAGCAACAAGCAAGCAGAAGGGTGGCCTCACATGATGATAAGATCCTGTCTTTGATAGCCAAGGATGACTTGCCTATGATCTCTTCAAGATCTCCATTCGTTGAATCAAAATCTTTGTGTTGTTTCTAGGCAATCTCCTTGGCTAATCTAAGTGGCTCTTATCCTCTCATGCTAGACCAGTTACCCTTGTATAGAACTTCGTATCACATCAAACAAGAAAAGGTACATCATTCTTATCTTAACTTAGCTGTATCATTTATTTAATTTTGTCCATGTTCATGCATTATTTTTCTGCGACCACCCTGCACAGGAATGACAGACTGCGTCATACCCACATCGAATAGAAATTAATGCTTGCTGATAACTATGATCGATTACTGCATTACAAGTAATTGACACCTCAATATTCAGAACTTTCTCAACATCAGCGAATCAGTCTCAATAACATTCAAATAAAAATGATTAGTGTTATTACATGAGATTTTAGGTTTAATGATATTTTTAATTATTATTTTTTTAAAAAAAAATTTAGAGAATCAGATTTCAATTTCTTAGTTTCAACTCCTTATTTATCGAATCAAGGCAATAAACAGCAAATTAAAGCTGACATAAGTTTTCCACTGAATACAAAACAATTCAGAAGAAAATTATAATTCCATATTGAAAAAATATATATATTACTCCATCAGTCAGCATAACTATGTTTCGTCTGCTGTTATCAGCAAGCAGTGTTCAGCCAAACAAACTCCTCTCTAACTCTACACATGTCAATCTGCACACGTTCCCAATAAGCAATCTTCATCATATTTCAGGTCAACTAAAGCAGTAATGTTATTTGTTTCATTCTCACACCATCGGCCATACCAATCCATCGTGAAGTAATCTTAAAACTCAACTAAAGTCGTAGCTTAAGTCGCGACTATGCGCTGGACCAACGTAGAATTGCCACCTAGTAGCTCGTGTGTTCCGTTATTGTCGAGGGTTTCCCTGCCATCGATTCTTCCGGATTCAGGTTACGTGGCGTCGTCTGAGCCGCACATATCCCCCATGCCCAGGATAAGGCCTAGCCGTCCGTCCGATCCCGACGGCGGTCCGGTCTCGATTCTCAAACCGATCCATTTCCCGGTTCGACTTAACCCGGTCTTAAAGTCGTGTTGCCCTCTTCGTAATTTCGAGGACCTGGTAGACGACGCGACCGAGGGAGCAAGAGAAGGGCGACCGCGAGAGGGAAGGGGACGAACTCTGCAACTAGGGTTTTGGAATCGATTCAAATCACTTGCTGCATCCTTTTCTCCGTCTGAGGCCGTCCCCGAAATCGGCGGCGGCTACTGAAATCGACGACGAATAATTGTTTTTGGATCCGTAGTGGCTTTGAACAAGGGTTGTATACGTCGTCGGATGTCAGCCGTTTATTTCCCTTATTAATGAGAAGGAAATCTCCTGTTCATGTATGATATTATGGAAGAAGAAGACGAAGATAAGCTTTTGTTAAGTAGCCTGGGCATCACATCGGCGAATCCGGAAGATATCGAGCGTAAAATTCTGTCGCAGGTAATAACATACCTGATCCGGTGGCCTTTGTCGACTTTCTATGTACGATTGCTTCGCCATTTAATTCGAATGTGCAAACCAAATCTGTTCACAAATTGAAATATCCATTGTTGAGAGGAAGATTATCTGAGACGTGCTTTTCAATAGAAACAAGACATATTGGGAAATTGTAGTACTAATATATCCATTTTATAATTTATATAGGATGAATGACTCCATTGTATTTATCGATATTGATGCTCTTGTATTTATAACAATTTGCGTGATGAACTGTTTTATAGAATTTGAATTTTGCAATGGAATGTTGTTTATAAGACTCAGGCTGAGCAGCTCTAATGCAGGCCAGGTGTCAAACATTTGCCTGATCCTCATGTTGACACAGGCTGCCTTCAGGAATAGGAAACAAAGAAGGGAAAAAAGAAGAACATTAAATAGAATCTCAATTGGACGTAAACCCTTGGGCTGACATAGGCAAAGTCTATCTACAAGGTCTTCAAAATCAAATTAATCCATAAATTCGTTGAACTATGTTTGTCTGTCAAATAGATGACAGCCACTGTAGCTTGTCTTATTTTAATATAATTATTTTTTGTTGTGATGTAATAGAAATTGCAGGCTTTATTTTCATCACTATTCATCAAAATTAATAAAATGGCACATGACATAATTGATTTTTTTGTAATGGTTTCATGGTAATAATAAAATCATTTCCCATATAAAGCTCAGTAGAGTTTGTAATGATAATGTTTTTAAAATTCGTCTATAAATATATTACTGGATAAAGATGGTCTTTTTGCATCCATGGTAAGTGCTCATAACACTTTTGGATGTCATTCGTTGCAAACTTTAATCCTTCGATGCTGATTTTTGGTGACCAATCGGACCAGTATAGTGTTGGCATACTGGGAGACATACAAGCCTGTCTTATCCAGCATGACCAAAAAGGATAAAAGATTAAATATGAATCAGTGCTAACCTATATGGTCTGGTCCAATACCAGTTCTTGGACTGGTAAATACCAGCCAGTATGTTATTGGTCCAACCTGTATTTGGTCCCTTGGTCTTTTAAACCTTGATTTGGCATGAAATGATCATAATCATCATTGAGTGAGGGACCTAAATATTGGTAGATCTAGCTTAATTCAATGTTCTTGAGTATTCAGCTTTGTAGCAAGCTGACTCTGCATATTTGATGTCAGTAGTTTTATCTTTTGCTGGATGCTAAGCATTTAACTATAAAGTAGAAGGAAAGTGCTACGTGTTGCATAGCAGGTATACGACAAGTTGACAAGATCCATTTTTGTATGCAGGCAAAGAATGACACCAATTATGCAAGTGAGCCTGGGGAGAGCTCCCATGACTATGAGCCTGATGAAACTGGACCATTGCCTACCCGAGTTAAACTCTACAATAAATTGCGTGCATTGGAAGTTGAAATTGATGCTGTAGCTTCTAGCATTGGAAGTGCTAAATGCATTGAAGTTGATGGAAGTGGCAATTCTGATAGCACAAGTGTCAGAGGGGATAAACCTGTGGAGAATATTGGGTATGATGTTCATGCTCCTTCTAGCAATTTGTGTCTGGAACAGGCACTTGCAACAGATCGTCTAAGAGATCTTAAGAAAGCAAAGGCTCAGCTGCAAAAAGAAATTTCTCTGTTTGGTGACTATGCTTTTGCTAATGACATTGAGCATGAAAAACACAATGTGGAGCTGCTTGATGAGTTGGTCAAAGAAAGACCAAAACAAAAACCAAAGCATAAGCAGAAACTAAAATCAAATGGACACTCAAAACGACCTCTGAAAGCTGTTGCCTATGATGAAGATGCTGATTTTGATACAGTTCTTGATGCAGCCTCTGCTGGGTTTATGGAAACTGTAATACCTTTTTTATCTGTTTTTATATTAACTCAGTACATCTTTGTGTTTTTGCAGTTACTGGAAAGGTCTTTTTCGTTCTTATTTCTGCACTTACAATTAGATTATTTTCTTACATCAAATGAATAATATGACATTGATTGAGAACCTTGGCATCATGTTAAGGTTTTTCCTTGTAACCTGGTTACCAGGGTTCTTAGAAAAGTCTTCCTGCTTGCAGGGACCTCAAACTTCACTTTAAGGGAATCCTTCTTCACTAGGCTCCCCCTTTTAAGTGAATAATGTAATATGATTGCAAAATCTTGATCAGCTATCTATGTTGTAGGAGAGAGATAAATTGGTTCGAAGGGGTATCTTAACACCATTTCATAAGCTTAAAGGCTTTGAACGTCGTGTCCAAGAACGTGGACCTCCAATCAGGCAAGATGTACCTGAGGAAGACTCAACTGAAAATCTTGCATCAACCAGCATTGCTAGAGCTGCTCAATCAATTTCCCAGATTGCATTGGCTCGACCAACAACCAAATTGCTAGATGCAGAGGCTTTGCCTGCACTGGAACCACCTACTCGCCCGTTTCAAAGACTTCAAGGTCCTCTAAAACGCGCAAGATCCTCAAGAAAAAAAGAATTGGATAAGAATGAAAGAAATATAAAGAGGACAAGAAGGCCTGGACCTGAGAAAAGATGGAGAAAGGATGATTTAACCAATGAGTCACTGGATGGAAGTGGTATGATTTCTGGCCTATATTATTTACAGATACTCTTAATTCTTTTAATTCTTTTGTTTCAAGAATCATCATGTAATATTTTAATAGTCATGTATGGTTTTGTTGGCCGGAAGAAGTGTGACTTTGTTGTGTGGTAAAAGAAAACATAGTTTTTTTTTTATGAACAAATTAGGTCTATGATATTTCTTACCGTTTAGCACTTTCAGGTATAACTGTAACTTTATAGTTTCCCTTGAATTTAGGAGCAAGTGAACATACTCCATGTTGCTTAGTAATCTTAAATCTATACACTTGCTTTGAGTTAAAAACATGTCTTGCACATAGGTAAAATGCAGTGATGTTGACAAAAATGCATGCTAGAGTACTGGTTAGGGCCTTAGGGGGGAAGAGCAAAAGAATCCAAGTTCATTTATATGTAAAGTTAATTTTACAAAACTAAATGAAAAATAAGAGATATAATGATATAAACATGCTAAACATACAAAAACTTGAAAAGAACTAAAATGATGGTTTTCTGGGTAAACAGGTTATTACTTCCGGAGAGTGATTCATTTTCAAGATATAGGAAACATAAAAAAGGTGATTTGTGGAAGTCATGCTTAGGACTCCCGTCACAGACTTATAGATCAAAATGGAAGTGGTTCTTTGTTCCTCGCCTCTCATCTCACTTCCTTTTCCATTTTTTTTCTCTTCAAGTGGCAACAGTAGTTAGCAATCAGTCCCTTTGTCCTTTTCATGCAGCTCCTCCTCGATGATGATGAATTTGTTCAAATCAGTCAGATTCTCAGAATTAAGCAATTATGTTATTAATCGATTAAGGCTGGGTGAGTGAATGCTGATACAAGTTTGATACACTGTGATGCAATCATTTATTGTTGCACACAATGTCTGCATTCTCAGTAATAGCTTCAAATTTAGACACCATAAATTCTATGGCTAATGCTAGTTAAAAAACCATAAATTATATGGCAAATGCTAGTTAAAAAACCAAAGTATTGCTGAGTTAATTTTAAGCCTTAAGGTGCTACGCTGTATTTGCATTTTCTTTCATGATAGCCTAAGATGTTTCTGTATATTATCATTAAATGCCTCTTCTTTGTTGATTGCGTAGATGATCAAAGTGGTTTGCAACTGTATTGCCAATTGTATTATGTAGCTTATAAGATTACAAGGACAGAGTTCTGGAGACAAGTGAAACCTGGAAAGATTCACCAAGATATAGATCGAGGTCTAGAATCTAGAAATCTAGTACTGTTTTGCTATTTTTTCATTATTTCAACATACATCTAGCATGAAGCATTATGAAAACAGTTGTGGTGGATTCTCTGATAAACATTGGTTTTGTGTGCTGGAATGCAACCTCATTATCTCTTCAGGTTTACATGTCATTTAATTTTTTCAGGGAGATAATATATCATGGGTACGTTAGCTGCTATGTTCTGTTGATAAACTGCTTTTGTTAATAGATGCCTTATTATTGTAGTTATAGGTTGCTGTATTCAGTTGGCAGTCTCTTGCACTAAACATGATTCAATTTCTATTGCTAAAAATTTAGCTTGTTATGATCATTCAACTGTGGTATTAGTATATCATGCATGCACGAGCATTTTGATTCTGCAGACATGAATACACAGGATCAGGACATTTCATTGTTGTAATAATGTGATTTGATTGTCATTATCTCATAATGCTTCAGAGGAAGACACAAGGAGAGGTTCGAGTGCCTCTGATTGTGAGGAAGAATTGCAAGATGAGGCAGAAAACAAGGACCAGTCATCTGTAGTCTTTGAAGGAGGCTTGAAAATGCCTGGTGCTATTTATTCAAAACTTTTTGATTATCAAAAGGTAGGAGTTCAGTGGCTGTGGGAATTGCATTGCCAAAGAGCTGGTGGCATCATTGGAGATGAGATGGGTCTGGGTAAGACCATCCAGGTCATCTCATTTCTTGGCGCTCTTCATTTTAGTAAAATGTATAAAACCAGTATTGTTGTTTGTCCTGTGACCCTTCTGAGACAATGGCAACGGGAGGTTAAGAAATGGTACCCTGACTTTAAAGTTGAGATACTGCATGATTCTGCGCATGCTATAACTAAACAGAAATTGGTCAAATCTAGTGAAAGTGATTATGATAGTGAATCTTCATTAGGTAGTGATAGTGAAAGACCTTGCCCTGTAAAATCAACAGAAAAATGGGATTATATGATTGATCGGATTGTGAAATCTGAATCAGGATTGCTTCTGACTACATACGAGCAATTACGCCTTATGGGTGAGAAGTTGCTTGATATAGAATGGGGATATGCAGTTTTGGATGAGGGTCATCGAATAAGAAATCCAAATGCTGAGATAACTTTAGTTTGTAAACAACTACAGACTGTGCATCGCATAATTATGACTGGTGCACCAATTCAAAACAAATTAGGAGAATTGTGGTCTCTTTTTGATTTTGTATTCCCTGGGAAATTAGGTGTCTTGCCTGTGTTTGAGACAGAGTTTGCAGTTCCAATTACAGTGGGTGGATATGCTAATGCTACACCACTGCAGGTGTCAACAGCTTATAGATGTGCAGTTGTCTTACGTGATTTGATCATGCCATACCTTCTTAGGCGTATGAAAGCTGATGTGAATGCTCAGCTACCCAAGAAAACTGAACATGTCCTTTTCTGCAGCCTAACCCCAGACCAGCGATCTGTGTATCGGGCATTTCTTGCTAGCTCTGAGGTGGAGCAAATTTTTGATGGAATAAAAAACTCGTTATATGGGATAGATGTTATGCGGAAGATCTGCAATCATCCTGATCTATTGGAAAGAGAACATGCTGCTCAGAATCCAGATTATGGGAATATTGAACGAAGTGGAAAGATGAAAGTTGTTTCGCGGATTCTTAACGTTTGGAAGGAGCAAGGACATCGTGTTCTTCTTTTTGCACAAACTCAACAAATGCTAGATATTATAGAGAGCTTTCTTACTGCAAGTGGTTATAGCTATAGAAGAATGGATGGATTTACTGCAGTAAAGCAGCGGATGGCACTTATAGATGAATTTAATAACTCTGAGGAGGTCTTCGTCTTCATCTTAACTACTAAAGTTGGTGGTTTGGGAACAAATTTGACAGGCGCTGACAGGGTCATTATATATGATCCTGACTGGAATCCTTCAACTGATATGCAGGTAAAGTGATCTAGCATCAACTTTCTGTAGATTTGCTCTAATCAAGAAAGTTACTTTGATGATTTCTATGCTGTCTTTGGTGTTTCATGTTAGTCTAGAATGTATGCTTCTTGTTAGCCATTTCCTTTCCTTCTCCAAAGGCCAACAAGATGGTACTTCTGTGTACAATAATTGTGAAAGCATTAGTTGCTAGTTTTATGAATGCCATAAATATTTTTGGGCAATCCCCATGCTGGCTGGCTGCTAGAACCGGAAATGTCATTCCCTGCTGGCACTCAGCATGGTGTGTTGAGTGTCATGTGTCACAAATAAGGTGAATGAAAAGAAAAAGGAGAAGAAAAAATAGGCAATGTCAGAATATTGTGAACTACTGTTCAAATTTCAAAATAATTTTTAACTTTTTTTGTTACTTTTACAAAATATTTTCAATGAATTAACAATTCATCTCATTTTATTGTAGTTTTTCACATCAATATTTTGATTTCTGTCAATCACATAACATCTTATTGTATGCTGAGTGTTTCTACTTTATAAGGGAGATGCTTCATTTGGTATTTAAGCAATTGTATATTTTGCCTGTTTCTTGATTTATTGTTTAGAATAGAACTTTGAAATTTTTTCTTTACTGTTGCCATTTAACATTTATAAAACGTTCACAGCAAAGTAGCTTAGTGAATCCTGAGTCTAGTTTTCGTGCATAACAGGCAAGAGAACGGGCTTGGCGGATTGGACAGAAACGGGATGTAACAGTTTACAGATTGATAACACGTGGAACCATAGAGGAGAAGGTATACCACAGGCAAATCTACAAGCATTTTCTCACCAACAAGATCTTGAAGAATCCTCAACAAAGGCGATTCTTCAAAGCAAGAGACATGAAGGATCTATTCACCTTGCAAGACGATCAAGGGGATTTGACCGAGACATCAAATATTTTCAGTCAGTTATCCGAAGAGATCCATGTAGGTGTTACCGATGGTTACCAAGGAAAACAAGGATCTAGCCCAAGTGGCATAAGGGAGAGCACTAATCAAATTGATGGCGGTAAAGATGAGGAAATAAATATTTTGAAAAGTCTTTTCGATGTCCATGGTATTCATGTAAGTGCTAATTTGCTCACCTTCTCTGCAATTTTGATTTGGCTAACAGTGATCATCACTTTGGGTTTGATTTTTCTTCTTAGAGTGCAATGAACCATGATGCCATTATGAATGCTAATGAGGATTTTAAGATGAAGATGGAGGAGCAAGCTTCCCAAGTAGCACAGAGGGCAGCTCAAGCCTTGCGGGAGTCACGAATGCTTCGAAGTCGTGAAAGTTTTGCTGTTCCCACATGGACTGGAAGAGCTGGCGCTGCTGGGGCTCCATCATCTACCCGTAATAGGTTTGGATCTACTTTAAATACACAGCTGCTGGGTCCTGGGAAGCCCAGTGAAGGATCTGCTAGTAGGCCTCCTGGTTTCTCAGCTGGAGCTTCAACTGGTAAAGCACTATCATCAGTTGAACTCTTGGCTAGGATTCGTGGAACTCAAGAGAGGGCTGTTAGTGATGCCCTCGAGCAAGATCTGGATTTGGCTTCTACGTCCAATCACCAACATGGAAAGCCAGAAAGCAGTCATTCAACAAAGCCGCCCAGTAAACTCGTGATAGCACAGCCTGAGGTCCTGATCCGGCAGCTCTGCACTTTCATACAGCAGAGAGGTGGGAGCACCGATTCTGCAAGCATAACACAACATTTCAAGGACAAGATACAATCAAAAGATTTGCCTCTCTTCAAAAATCTTCTCAAGGAAATAGCAACATTGGAGAAGGATGCCAGTGGATCCAGATGGGTTTTGAAATCAGAGTATCAGTGATAGTAGTTGAAGAAGGATTACCATTTTTCTTTAGATTCCTTTAACCATAAAGTGCAAGTAACAAAGGATTCATTTGTTGGCTCACCGTTCATCACTTTTGTGTGACATCTGTGATTATATAAAGCGTCGTTGTCGTCGAGTCTTAACCACAAGTTCTGGTAAAAGCAATTGGGTTCAATTTATTTTTGTCAATATGAAACCTTTAGTCGGACACTTTTGTCTTTGTACATATCTAGAAGAGAAACAAATGCCAACGGAGAAATATATTCATTCTTGATTGTGATCTCCATCCAATTGAAGAACACATATCTTTGATTGTGATCTTTATTTCTTCTAATCATCTTTATCGTGTACTGAAAGAATCAATGAAGCTGTTCATCCTGTTTGCTGTTGGACTCACTTGAAATCTTGACAGAATTGTCATAGCATTGCCCTTCATTGACCAATCACAAGTTTGCATGATATGATCAAGAAGAGCTTCACTGAGATGATGCTACAGTACTTGTGTTGTAGACCTCCATTGGAAGAACTCTTTTTCAAGACGGTATAAACATGAGATGAAAACGGAACGATGCTGCTGCGTGTCAATAATAATTTACACGGATATACATACACCCAAACAGCCACTGATGGATGTGTATCCATGTCCTTTTTCTCGACTCGAGCCATTTCTCACGAGCTTCCTTCCTATCATAAGCCAACAATATTAAATATGTGCCGAGCGGTGCAAGTTTTCTCCATCTATTATAACAACAAGCCTTTTATTTGTTTCATACGAAGATTCATTAGGCAAGTATCATTTTACAGAAAACCTTTCAGCAGCGCACAACACATTAACAATGTGCTAGAGACTCATCCCCTCTACCCTTGAGACACCTAGGAATTCTTTCTCACATGTATTCTTTTGCTTTCTTCCAAAGGAAAGTAATAGTTGATGTTTTCAAAGTGGTATTTTATTTCTATGGAGCAAGCACAGAGCTTGTAGGTGGTTCTTCTGTCTTTATTTTCTTACTTCACTGATGAACACCCTCCACCAACTCCCCTGACACGGTTTCAACTTCACTAATCTATTTGTTTAGTAGGACATACTATTTTTATGGAGTTCTACTTATCTCCTAAATTTTTTATCCATTCCATGGATGATCTAGAAGCGTCTTGTGAAATCTAGATAACCATGGGAAGAACTTTTGAGTATCTGACTTATGGGTCTCTTGGTTGAAATTTTACCTAGAAAATGAGATGGAATATATACTGATATTGATGACTCACAATTCATGTAAGCTTTAACTATTTGGTTGAACGATGGAATCAATAGATCATTTTACATGGTTACCATAGCATGTTGAATTGTCACCTGGAATAGTGCAAGCAAAAGCTTAGTGTGAGTGGGTTTCTTCTTTACAAGCAGTTTACTGGTCCATATGTTTGTCCTCACTCTGTCTCATTGCTGTTTGCTGCTGCTGTCTGCTGGAGATGGAGAAGTGATGCTACCAGAGACAGTTTTGCTGCTAAAGGCTGTGCTCTATCATATCCCTTCTCCAAATCCTTAGTTGCTCATATCTTACAATCTCCTTTGCATGGTTTTCAATCATGGTTGATATCAGTTTGGATAATCTATCAGACCAATATGGTGTTTATTAGACTATATATACCATCACTTGTTTCAACCGATACCAATAAAAAATAATACCAACAAATACCTTATCATCTCTTGTCAGATTGTCATTTGAAATCTCATTTGAAACAGATGTGATTTACTTTTACCACACAAGAAAAATCATCAATGAAGAATTAAGTATGATTTTAACAAGATAAAATGATAAAACAAGTGAGAATTAATTAACATAATATGAAATCTATAATTAGTAATATTAATAGTAAAAGGAGAGATAGAGGAATAGAACTAAAAATAATTTTAATGACATTATCATGAGTCCATCCAAATAGTTGGAACTTTTATCTGTAATGGTTCCCATAGCAAATATCACATTTCCACCACCACAGTGCAGGGTTAAAGATGCAGCAGTTTCTACAAAGGAAAGGCCAAAAGAACATGGACATAGTCAGAAAAGCTGGTCATCTTCTGGGACCACACTGCAGAAAAGGCAGAGAGAGTGATGACCAGACACAGGAAAGATGAAGAAAGATAGTGGGAGGAATGATCAGTCTAATAAGAGTAGAACAAACACAGGGAGGTTTGCTCTACACAGAATGAATGATTCATCAACCAATCTTATCCCCATTCCCACACTCCCTCTTTACTAAAGTAATTAATATTTAAAGCTGCGCATGTGAAATGCCATGGTAGGGCAGATGACGAATTTCCAAAGTGGCTTCCCCTTATATGCTGCATAGAATCAAACTCAGTTTTTACATTGGGACCAACTGAGCATGGAGGGGTAATCAGTTGAAAGAAAGTCTGGTCAATATCAAGGAAATGAAAAACATAAGTCTGTTGTTATGAAATTTTTGTTTCATAAACATTTTAAAAATAATGTCTTCGCCAGAACTCGATAGCGAAAGCAACCATGAAGAAGCTCAAATGACAATGGCCTAATCATCGTTTCGACCTACAAGTAGTACAGAACAGCAAAACCTACATGTCTAGGAAATCACTTTGGCCATGCTAGTTCGGTTTCAGTCTACAAAACCAGTCTAAATATAATAGGGACTTTTTAACTAAGTCAAAACAAATAAACATCAGCCAACTTAATTACATTACCTTGCACAACACAAGCTGTTCCAGCCAACCCTATAGTGTCCAAACAAAATCTGGTGCATCATTTCTTGGCCCAGCCACGGTCCGATAAAAGTACATCTTCTCCACCTTGTGGAGATCACTAAGATTTTCCTTGGATTCACAGGTGCCATTGTTTTCATTTATAATCTCCACATTAAGCCTCGGCATTTTTGCTGCAAGAGCCTTGCAACCTCCTAAGGTAACATCACAGGACGACATCCAAAGGGATCGCATTGTCTCATACTTGGCCACGTCCTTCAGAAGTGCAGCATCTCCGAATGGGCAATCCCTTATTTCAAGTTTTCTGAGATTCTTGCATCCGTTGAGCACGTATACCATCCCCTTGTCACTATCTCCAGCAAATGCAATCGACAGCATCTCCAGACGTTCGGCATACATGCCAATATATAGGAAAACCTGATCTGTTAAAAGACCAGATACCGACAACCTCCTGAGATTTTTACACGAACGGACAATTGCCCCAAAACCTTCATCAAGTGGCTGATTAGTGACAGGGTCTGGCTTCTCCGGTTCGAGGATGCATAATCTGAATCGAGTGAAATGCGGGCAATTCTTTGCAACAGTTGTAAGTGCAGAATTTGTCATTTGGTAGCAAAAGTACAGCAATGAGTTAAGCTTTGGACATCCTGAAGATATAGCAACCAGACCCTCTTCGGTCACAGCAGTGATTCCAGCACCATAGATATCAGATGGAAATACCCTCAGCTCCTGCAACTCTTTACAAGTGGATGCCACAACTGCTAATCCTTTGTCCCCAATGCAATCCAACACCTGTGGAAGAATCAGCCCATGGTTAATGAATGTCACTGATATGACCTCAGCAATGAATCAACAAAATCTCACCCAAAGCTTCTGAAGCTTAAAACAAAGGCCAATCAGCTTGGTAAGATCAGCACTCTGAATTGCTGGAGCATAGCTCAAATTGAGAACAGTGAGGTTAGTACAGACGGGATACAGTGCCTGCAGGCAGAAAGGAGAAGCATCCCAAAAACCTGACAAGCTCCTCAACGACTTGCATTTAAAGAAGGAATTGATCAGCCTGTGATAAGTTTCGCTACGGTTGTCGATTGCGAACGAACCAGTTCCAAGATCAACCAAATGAGGCGCACGAGCAAGGATCTTGTTCAGTGACTCCACAGATATTGAATGATTAAGCTTCAAGCTCCTGAGGTTTGGGCACCTAGCGACGAGCCTCTCCAGGGCGCTTGCATTGACCTCTCCTTTGAGGCAGGCAAAGTTCAGGGACACGAGAGAGGTACAGGAATCAGGGAAGCAACTCAGCCATTGGCGCCCATGGTCTTCCACCTCATTTTCCTGTAAATCCAACTCCCTAAGACCTCTAATAAGCAGCATAAAAACAAAGTCAGATGAAACAAGTGTTATAAGCAATACTCGTGCATTTGAATCAAGTGGAAAAAATAGAATTACTTCATAATCACAAAATTTAAGTTTACTATATCAGACAAATAAGCAGTCCAACATCCATAACTCATACATATCAGCCTTATAAAAATGAGGCCAATTTGTTTCAAGAAACATATGGGAAAAAGAAACAACAAAACAATTTGAATTCCCAATCGGCAAAAATAAAAAATAAAAAGGATCCAGATCAGTGTCCCCATGAAGCAAAGATGAATGTTTAGCAGAACAATAAGAGTCACTGCTTGAGGAAAAAAAAAAATTGATTCATATTCAACACAACAACTACACCAACAAACTTATGAACCTAACTACATGAAGAAACATAATAAAAATTCAACCTTTATCACAACTCGTCGCACAAAATCCCAAAGAACATCCTCAGCAGAGAGTACAACACCATGATAGTCCTTGTAGCCTAACGTTCAATAAATGGATGGACAGCTCACCTGCAATAAGTGGCAATCGCAGCGAGCCCGTCGGTACTAAACCCCTCGCAGCTGACGAGAACAAGAGATTTGAAGTTGGGGAAGGAACGTGCAAGGAGCTCAAGGTCATCATCAGTGACCACCATCCTTTTGAGCCGCAGCTCCTCGAGGCCCGGGCAGCCTCGTGCGGCGGCCTCGATCCACGGCTGCGCGAAGCCGCCCCAATCATAGGGGACCAGGTTGAAATCGGCGAAATGGGGCTTCCCCTTGACAGTCAGCGACTTCATCTCAGGGAACCTCGTCACCACTCGCTCGGGCCGGATGGCATAGCAGTTGCCGACGAATACGCTCCGGCGGCTAAGCCGATCCACCTGATACCACGCCTTGCACACCGTCGACACCGCGTTGCGGTCCCCGTGTGAGCCAAGGAAGTCGACGATGTGCTCCACCACCTCCTCCGGGAAATAAGTCATGGTTATAGACTACGATTAATTCGATCTTTCGTCACTCCCCCTTCCTTCCAACTTAGGGTAAGCAGAAAAAGCAAGAAATCGATCAGATCTGTAGATCAACTCCAGCAGTAGCTAACGAAAATAGCAAGAACAAGGTAAGAAAAGGCTTCAACCTTCCATCTACCGCCCCTTTCTATTCGTTTCACATGGCAGCAGGCTTAGATCTACACCATAAGTGCTAATAAAAACCCTCTTCTCTTGGACAAATCAACGGAAGATGAGGTTTTGACAACAATGAACCAAGAAAAAACCCATATTTCTTCCACGGATCACGTCGGACAGAACCAAGGAGAACATTTGGCCAAAAATCACCCGAACCACATGGAAAGAAAAGGAAAAAAAAAAAATCAAAGCAAAACCTAACAAATCAAGTGAGAACAACACATCCAGAACTCCCAGTTATCGATCTAAACTATCACATAAAATATGAGCTTTGATCTCAAGAGCCAAGGAAGCAGGAGGGGGGAGGGAGGGGAAGAGGAGCTCCGCTTCTACTCTCATTTTCGTGGTATCTTCTAAGCCTATCTAACCAGAGTTAACATTCAGGTATGGTTACTCTAACCCCGGTCATCCAATCCGACGGTCAATAGAAGCTCGTCGGTTCCCCATGTGGAAACACGAACCGTCGGATCGCAGCCCCGGTCCTTATCCGCCAGTTGAGGATAAGGGAGGGCAGGGGATAAAAATGAGACGAAACCGTAGCCCAGAATCCACTAAAGCCCATATATTTGGTGAAATTTACGTTTTCTGCCATCAAACCGCTGCTTCAATTTGTTTCAATGATTTGGTGCGACAAGATAAAACAATTATATAATATTTTTCTACTGCTTTGAGGGACGAATATTTGGAGGCGGTACGGTAGGACGGACGGCCCTGATTGAGTGGACCGAGTGACCAGATCGGTGGTGATGACATCAGAGGGTGGGACGGGAGATCACGCCTTTCGGTTCTCCCAATAATTAGCTGCTGATTGATGGAACAGTCACGTCGACATGTGTCAGGCATTGGACGGCATCTGATGTGATGAATGGCGCCCCGATGGACGGCTGCTGATGGAGTCGTGGGGGGTTGGGGCGGGGGATGCGTGGGCGTGGGACGGGACGACGACGACGACGACGACGACGACGATGACGATGACGATGATGATGCGGATGAGGCTGATGGTGGGAAGAGCGTGATTTTGGGGGATTTGTGGGTCCCTTCGTCTTTTGTCGTTTAGACAGGAGAGGGAGAGAGGAATTGGGTACGTTCGTTTTCTGGTGTCATTTCATTGGCTATAATGGACCAATTATGTTTCGGTCAAAGCGAGACAGTGCTCACACATCGCTGCACCCGACGTGTGGCACTGGTGGGGCCAACCAAATTAACATTTCAGACAAATAAATAAGCTAATCAAAGCTTCTAATTTCTCACATAAAAGATGGTGAAAGCCAATCCCAGGTTTATATGGAGGATGATGGCTCATTCGACTCCCCCGTCATTTGCTAGACTTGTGTTCTACTGAGAAGCATGTCGAGTAGGAAACAAGTGAGGAGAATCCCAACGTATAGCTCAAGATTGCAGCCACCAAGTCTCTCTTGGAGGATGAACACTTGTCATGCTGTGATATGGAAGTGAAGAAGATGATCCTTGTAGCTTTTGAGACATCCTTTAATCCGTTTGGGATGAGTTCGAGGTAAGAAGTAGAAATAAAATATTTTTTTAGATGGTAGAATGATGTGGCGTGTCTGTCTAAATGGCGCATTATAATGTTCGAGTTGATTGAATTTAACGTGTTGAGTCCCCGATTCATCAAAAACAATGATGATATCAGTTAGACAGCTAATACTGAATAATTTATTAGGTTCAAGTCTTGATGCAAATGGCAAGAACGCACAAGGGCTTCATCATTTAATTTCATATGGCTCTAACTTCGTAATGAGGAACCAAACCATGCTTCAACATGACAAAGGTTGCGCTGGTTGACCAAAGGAATGCAATTCGACGAGTCGGATGAAAAAAGAAGGCGTCGTCGTCCTCACGCACGCACGGTCATCACCCGTGCACCGCTCGCGTTATAATGGCATGAGAGCTACAACATTGGCTCTCACAATTGACAGTAAAATGGACAGCTTACCAGCAGCTACTCTTTCTACAGTGATCTTTTTATCTCAATCTCCTCTATAGACTTGTGATATGTTTCGTGGTGAACATTCATGGAATGAGTGGAATCAATGCTGTTGGAGAACTATACAAGATGGACAGTTTGACCACTTAAACAGCCTTCAAAGAGTTGTGAGATTTTGAAGCTTGTTAGTGTTGTGATTGCAGACATACAGGTGACGAGGCACATCTGTGACCTTGTCCTCTAATGTTGCATGACTTCTAATCCTAAGTCTTAATCAAGATGACTGCTGCAGTATTGTATTATTTTTCTTCTTGAAATATCACAAGTGTACTCGGTAAAGGTGACATTAGAGAACGAGTAGGCTTCCATCGTCATGCACCATCATCACCTTCGTCGTTCATATGACAAATTATGGACTCCATCGTCATGCACCATCATCACCTTCGTTGTTGATATGATAAATTATGGACCCAAGGCACGTCACCACATCTCATACGCAAAGTCAGAA
Source organism: Musa acuminata subsp. malaccensis (assembly GCF_000313855.2). Taxonomy (NCBI): domain Eukaryota; kingdom Viridiplantae; phylum Streptophyta; class Magnoliopsida; order Zingiberales; family Musaceae; genus Musa; species Musa acuminata. The sequence continues at coordinate 303,364 of NW_008991773.1, forward strand.
TCAATACCAAAATGTCACACATCATGACATCCCACACGCCTCATTCCGATAAATCCAGGACGTCACCACCCTCGCACGCAAGGTCAGAGCTCATGCGTGCTGAGACACTATCCGACACGCCCATCACCTCGAACCATGTACGACCCACCCTCATGTCATAGTATAAGAACCCTTCGTGGATACCCACCAAAGGGGGATCTCGGGAGGGGAAAAACATTCAGCTAACTCGCTCGTCGGAGGGGCCACGGTCGGGGATCACCCGGCGAAGGCCTTTTTCTGTAGGAAAGCGGCCACCCACGATTCACGAGCGCCCTAACCTCGAAAGCCGCCGACCGATGACCTCGCAGGCGAGCCATCGACTATTCAGCCTCCAGGCTAAGGAACGCTGACCAAGAACCCAACACCGAGGGCCGATCGACGTTTCGGCGTCCAGTTCAGCCGACGGGACACTCTCGACATCGACCCATGGACCAGGCCGTGCTGACTAACGAGCCACGACACATCCGTTCACAAACAGTTTGGCGCTAGAAGGAGGGCCATGTCGCAGGAGTTCCCCGCAGGAGTTTCCCCGAAAGGAGAGCTGCCGACCGGTTTCCTCCCGACCCGACCTAGGGATCAGCCTCCCCCAGGAGGCGGAGGGGTTTCAGCCTCGACGCCAGATCGCTACTAGCGCATGTTCAATGACTCGGGACTGTCGCCCCTCGAACCTGCCGACGGGCCTTCAGCTGTGTCACCCGAGGTGTTCCTCGGCCTGACCAAGCAGGTCCAGGCGATGGCAGGAATGATGCAGACGCTCATCCCACTCATACCCCAAATTGTACGTCTAGCAGCTCCCCCGACCAATCCGGTAACACAAAGATCGAGCAGGGAGCAAGCCGGGACTGAAGAGGCCCGAGACCGTGCAACAGGCCCGAGAGGCCCGCTTGAGCGGGACACACCCGCACCCTGCCAAGTCATGCCACCCTGCGCCAAGCCCGATCTCTTGTCGCCAGACTCGGTGAATGACTCGCTCAGGATCCAGTTGTCCCGGGTCAACCAACGCCTGGACAAGTTCCAACGCGAGTTCCAAAAGTTGCGGAGCGAGTCGGGCGAAGATGGCTCGGGCAGATCCCCCTTTGTTCAGGAAATACAAGAAATGCTCGTACCCCTCAACTTCAGGTTGCCCGCGCTGGAGACATATGATGGCGTCTCCGACCCCGCGGAACATGTCGTCGCGTTTCGGGCTCAAATGACCCTCTACGATACTTCCGATGCATTAATGTGTCAGGCGCTTCCAACCACCTTCCGGGGACCAGCGCGTGCATGGTTCAGCCGGCTACCCCCGTCCTCAGTCTCATCTTTCGATCAGCTCGCCAGGGAGTTCGAGTAGAATTTCGTCGCTAGCATGCGACCCAAGCCTTCCGTGGCCACCCTGCTCGCGCTATCCCAGAGTGAGGACGAGTCGCTCTCCCAATTTGTGACACGTTTTGCCGTTGAAATCCGGGGATTCCCAGACGCTCACCCTTCCCTGATCATGCAGGCATTCCTAAGAGGATTGAAGCCCTTAAGGTTCTTCTGGTCACTGATTGAGAAGCCGCCGACAACCATCCCCGAGACGTTCCAACGCGCCAACCAGTACGTCGCCGCCGAAGCCCTAATGGCGGGAAGGCGCACAGACGGAAAGAAGCCGAGGGTCGAGCGGCCCCGAGATGCTACCTCTGCCACTCCGGAGCAACCCCGCCGGAGGCCCGCCCGACTTGAGCCGCTCTCAAGGCCTCCACCTCTCCCACTAAACACGTCTCGGACCGAAATCTTCCTCCAAATCCGGGAAAAGGGTCTTTTACGGCACCCCAACCCCATGAAAGCCACCCGTAAGGACCGATCAAAATACTGTAGGTTCCATCGGGACTACGGTCACGACACCGAAGCCTGCCATGACCTTCAAAACCAAATTGAGGACCTGATTCGTAGGGGACACCTCGGTCACTATCTCAAGGAGTCCAAGGAAGTAACCCCATGTCCTAGAGGTCCCGTGGAAAAACAAATCGACGTCATCTCGGGAGGACTGGCGGCGGGCGGCAATAGTTCAATGGCAAGGAAGGCCTATGCTCGGAGCACGGTCAAGAAACGTCCCCGACCAGAGCTCGAGCCAGAAATCACTTTCGGAGCCGAGGAGGTTGAACGTTCCCACCACGACGACGCCTTGGTGATCTCCATCCGGATCGCTAACGCTCAGGTAAAAAGGGTAATGATTGACACTGGAAGCTCTACCGATGTGCTGTACTTCGACATCTTCAAAAAGCTTGGGCTGACCGGGGAGGACCTCGCTCCAATGAGCTTGACCCTCACCGGGTTCACCGGGGACTCCATCTTTCCGCTCGGCACCACCACGCTACCCGTTACCATCGAGGAAGAACCAAGGGGCAAGACAACATTGACTACCTTTATGGTGGTCGACCTGTCCTCAGCCTATAACGTCATCCTCGGCCTCCCGATGCTCAACAAGCTGAAAGCAATCGTTTCTACCTACCATCGGGCCATCAAGTTTCCAACTGCGGAAGGAATCGGGGAATTGTGAAGCGACCTAGGAGAATCAAGGCGATGCTATCTTGCAGCGGTCGCTCTCCCGAAGAAGTCGCACCTCTGAGATCAAGATCCCCGAGGAGGAGCTATACCCCCGGTACACCTTGAGCCTCCAGAACCACTCATCGAGGTACCGTTGAAAAGAAATCGGCCCGACCTGACCGTGAAAGTCGGTGCGGCGCAACTCGAAGGAAATCAGCTCCAACTCATCGACTTCCCGAAAGAGAATGCCGACGTATTCGCCTGGTCCCCTGGGGAAATGCCAGGGATTGACCAGGAGGTGGCCCAACACCAGCTTAGCATCGACCCCGGGGCTAGGCCAGTGAAGCAAAGGCCGAGGAAGTTCGCCCCCGACAAACAAAAGGTGATTAACGATGAGGTCGACCGCCTTAAAGAGGCTGGGTTCATTATCGAGGTAAAATATCCCCAATGGCTGTCGAATGTAGTCCTCATTAAAAAGACCAATGGAAGTTGGCGGATGTGTGTTGACTATACCGATCTCAACCGGGCATGCCCCAAAGACTGCTATCCACTTCCAAGGATAGACCAGCTGGTCGACGCCACTACAGGCTATGAACTCCTAACCTTTATGGACACATTCTCAGGCCACAACCAAATCCGAATGGCATCAAAAGATCAAGGGAGCACCGCCTTTGTCACCAACAGAGGGGTATACTACTACAAAGTAATGCCCTTCGGCCTTAAAAACGCTGGCGCAACCTACCAAAGAATGGTGGACAAGTTGTTTAAGCACCAGCTCGGGAGGAACATGGAAGTGTATGTGGACGACATGATCGTGAAAAGCAAAACCGCAAGCGCACACATAGCCGACCTGACGGAAACTTTCCAAACTCTCAGGCGATTCAACATGCGCCTCAATCCCGCCAAGTGCGTCTTCAGGGTTAACTCGGGAAAGTTCCTCGGTTTCATCATCCACCAGAGAGGACGCCAACCCAGAGAAGGTCCGGGCAATAACCGAGATGCACCTGCCCCATTCCCTCAAAGAGGTGCAGCGCCTCACTGGAAAGTTGGCGGCACTCAGCAGATTTGTTTCACGATCGGGCGACAAGTGCCTCCCCTTCTTCCGGGCACTACGACAGGTCGAAAGCTTTGAGTGGACCCCAGAATATGAAGAAGCGTTCAAAAGATTAAAGGCGTGCCTACACCGCTTGCCACGACTCGCCTCCCCCGAACCAGGAGAAATCCTTGGTCTTTACTTGGCGGCCTTAGCACAGGCGGTTACCTCCGTGTTAGTTCGGGAAACATCACCTATGCAACTACCTATCTACTACGTCAGCCACATCCTCAATGGGGCCAAAGTACGGTATTCCCCGATCGAGAAGCTGACCCTCACACTGATGAAGATGGCCCGAAAGCTGCGACCATACTTCCAATCTCACACGATCAGGGTCATCACCGACCAGTCGTTGCGACAAATCCTGTCCAAGTTCGACGCGTCAGGGTGAATGCTACAGTGGTTGGTCGAGCTCGGCGAGTTCGACATTCTGTACTCCCCCAAGACCACCATCAAAGCTCAAGTGCTGACCGATTTCATATCCGAACTAACCCCGGAAGATCATGAGGAAAACAATGGTCGTTCGTGGACCCTACACGTGGATGGCTCGGCCACTGCCGAGGCCGCAAGGATCGGGATCATCCTTAGAGACCCAGCTGGAGAAACCTATGAGAGATCACTCCGGCTGCAATTCCGAGCCAACAACAATGAACCCGAGTACGAAGCACTACTTCACGGCCTACGCCTCGCCTTGGAGATGCGGGTGGCCGACCTCGAGGTTTTCACCGACTCCCAACTGGTCACGAGGCACATCAACGGGAACTATGAAGCCCAAGATTCGACCATGGCGTTATACTTGGCGGAGGCACGACGGCTCGCCCATCTCTTCAACTGGCTTTCAGTCACTCGAATACCTCGGGCTCAAAACGCACTTGCCGACGTTCTGGCTAAGTTAGTCACCGCCCGCAGCCTGGAAGCAACCCCGGCGACCGAGTTCGTAATGGCACCGACAATACCATCATGCGACATTGCTGAAACTCGGGTGTCCCCAAACTGGATGGAAGAGATCCTCCACTTCAAGAAAGACGGCACGAAGCCTACCGATCCATTGGCCGTAAACCGACTAAGACGAACCCAAGCCTGGTATTGCATGGTGGCCATAAAATTGTATCGCAGGGGCTTTTCTCAACCCCTTCTGCGTTGCCTCGCGCCATCGTAAGCTACAACGATCCTCGCTGAGCTCCACGAGGGAATCTGCGAAGAACATATCGGGGGATGAACCTTAGCCTTCAAAGCTCTTAGGCAAGGGTATTACTGGCCGACAATGCGTCAAGATGCCACATCATATGTACAACAATGTCAACAATGCCAAAGGCACGCTCGATTACACCACCAACCGGCGGTCCCACTCATCCCGATGGAATTGGCCTGGCCCTTCGCCCAGTGGGGACTCGATCTCCTCGGCCCTTTCCCCCCGGCTTTGGGACAACGACGCTTCCTTATAGTGGGGGTCGACTACTTCACAAAATGGGTTGAGGCTGAACCTTTAGCCTCCATCACCGAGAAACAAGTCAGAAGTTTCATCTGGAAGAACATTATCACACGATTCGGAATTCCGAGAGCCATCGTCACCGATAATGGAGCTCAGTTTAACAACGCCAAGTTCAAGGCCTATTGCCAGTCATACGGGATACAGTTAAGGTTCAGCTCGGTTGTGCACCCCCAAACCAACGGTCAAGCCAAAATAATGAATCGGGCGATCCTAGAGGGCCTCAAAAAGAGAGTCACGGGAGCGCACGGAGCTTGGGCGGACGAGCTCCCTAGCGTCCTATGGGCGATGCGGACGACTCCAAAGGTTGCCTCGGGAGAGTCTCCATTTAGCCTCATGTTTGGAACCGAAGCAGTCCTTCCTCCGGATATGGTGTTCCCGACCTTGCGCACCTCCGACTACAAACAGGTAGACTCCGAGGAAGGTCTGCGAGCGAACCTGGATCTCCTTAAAGAAAGAAGAGCTGTGACACACCTTCGCACCTTGGCGTACAAGAAGGCTGTGGCTCGGATATACAACCGCAAGGTTTGCTCGCTGTCGCTCAAGGTCAGGGACCTCGTCCTTCGAAAGACCGAGATAAGCAACCCAACCCAAGCAAGGGGAAAACTTGCACCCAACTAGGAAGGCCCCTATCGGGTATACGACGTAGTCTGGGAAGGGACTTATCAACTCGAAACGATGGAAGGAAACCCTCTGCCCAGGACATGGAATGCAGCAAATCTAAGGAAATTCTACCCGTAAGAGAAGCAAGGCAAGTTCTTAAAACATATGCGCATATAGAACCAGGAAAGACGGCCAAATCCAAAACTCAGATTTTCTTATTAAAGAAAAAAAGTACATGTGGCGATCGAACAAAACAATCTCGAGGGCCAACCCCACCAAAATCGAGAAAAGCAAATACAGGTCAGCTCGGAGGTGGAGTCTCAGGCCCGTCGTCGAAGGGGACGCTCGCCTGCATGTTCATAGATTAATCCGTAGGGTGGTCGGCGAAAGGGTCCGGCTCTAATACCAGTTCCGAATGCTCGGCCTGAGTGCGAGCACAAGCCACTCGGTACCCGAACTCGTACGTCACCCGTCCCAACCTCACCAACCCGTGCTCAAAGTCAGCGGACGACTTGTACTCTGTGAGCGCCTCCTTTATTCTCTTGGGCAGCGCCTGTTGCTCCTCCTTCAGAACCTCTTCGGCAGCCCAAGCTATGGATCTAGCGGTCTCGACATCATGCGAAAGCGTCTGCAGCTCATCGTCCAAGGTGTGGATGCGAGCTCGGCTCTCCTCCAGCTCGGCCTTCAAATGCGTCACCTCTGTGTCAAGAGCGGAGGCATGCTCCTCGACCGCAGCGACAGCTGCCGGGCCACCAAGAGTCTTCAACTCCTGGATCTCCAACTGTTGGGAGGCATGAGTAGCCGACTAGCGCTCGATCACCCGGCCGGCGTCGAGAGCCCGATCAATCAGCGCCATGGTATAATGGTGGCCCTGTACAGAGAGCGGTGTCAGCCCCTATGCAAGGTAAGGTTATAGAAAACCGATCACTCACCCAAACGAATGACTTGGTCGTCCAGTCCACCAGCGCTTCCGTAGGGGTGCAGTAAAGTTCTTTCGCCATGGTCGGGTGCAGTGCCCCCCGGAGGAACTCCCGAGCGGTCGGGCCGTCGCCCCAGAGGCGACTGTTGGTCTTGAGAGACGGCCACCGAGGGGTGTAAGCTGCTCCCGGCTCCCCAGCTGGGAGGTCAGCCATTGCCAGGGCCTCAAAATCTCCGCCTTCGGTCCGAGCCCAGACACGTCACAGCTAGCGCATCGATGCCGGACGCACAGGCGCCCTCCGGAAGGAATCACCGCCCGATGTCCCGGGCATCCCTTTTCCTTGTGCGCGCTCCACGCCACTGCCTTGAGGAACGACCTCGGTCAACCCCAGCACGGTGCCCCCACAAGCGGTTGACCCCGCGGGCTCCTTCTGGGCCAAGACCTTTCTCCTCTTCGAAGGGCAGCTCGCCTCCGGTGACCCAGACGGCCTCTTCGGTGAACCCTTCTGTGAGGCGCCCCCCGCTCCAGAGCTACCGCCACCCCGAGTCGATGGCGCTGCGGTTCTACCACAAGGCGCCCCCTTCACCCGCTGAAGGTCCACCATCTCTGTAAGTAGACAATAAATTGGTCAGGTGTCTCGGGGCGGGAGGTCGACCTATAACACACCAGTGGCCATACCCCGAGCAGTCGGACTCAGCCCTGCTTTAACCAGCCATTCCTCGGTCATCGCCCCGATTGCCCGAGAGGTAGACAAGACACCCCTCAGCCGATCTACGCCCGTTGCTTCTTCGACAGAAAGCAACGAGGGAGTGTTTCGATAGTTCGAGAGGACCTCCCAGTACTAAAGCCCAACCCCCGACTACAACTGATGAAAAAGAAGTGGTTCTTCCAACCTTTGTTGTTGGAAGGAGCACCACTAATCTTAAAGCCACTGCGGGCGGTTAGGTAATATCCACCTCGGCATTTACATAAATGAAAATAGGCCAAGAAGAGAGCCCTGGTCGGCTCGATTCCAGCCCCCCGACATTCTCCGATAAAGACCACAAGATAGCGCCAAGAGTTTGGCGCCATCTGAGACGGTGATATGCCTCATTTCCGGAGACATTCACCGATGATAGGATGCAGCGGGAACCGTAGTCCCGCCTCGAGTGCCCCCACGGTCAGGCTGAACCCATCAGGAAACTGATCGTACGGTCGCTGACCCGGCCGAAGAGCGTGAATGATATAGCACTCCGGGATGCGATAATGATCTCAGAGTACCTTTAGAAGGTCCTCGGTTACCACCGAGTCCACATCATGCCACGACTTAAGGGTCGCAAGCGCGGCAGAGCACCCTGCGGCCTCTGGCAAAGCACCATCGGAGGACACTCCGACCACCCGTACTTCTCCGGAGGAAGATGAAGAAGAAGATGAAGGAGAAGAAGAGGACGGAGACATCTCAACCTTAGGGTTGGAAGCAAGAAGCCGAGGCGCAAGTTGAGGGAACGAAGAAGAAGTGGTCACAAGGGCTCTGGAGGAAGCTTATAAAGAACAAGTCGCACAGCTGCAGGCCGACGGTTGGGCTCTCCAAGGAGAAAAGCGGTTGCAACCATTTAAAACCCATCATGATCCCCTGGATTCGCCAAGATCCGTCGGCTTGGGAATCCCCGTTAGAGACGTCTTGTCATCCAGATCTCCCGCCAGAGGCATCGAATCGTCCTAGATCTCCCGCCAAAGGTCGGGCGAAACCAGGAGTCTCCCACCAGACACAGCCCACGAGGTTCGGCTCATGCCCGGGTCACTACAGATCGCTCTTGACTTGCGACCCGTCGGCACCAAAACCTGAGCTCGAGCATAGTCACTCGACCCACAAGGTTCAGCTCATGCCCGGGTCGCTACAGATCGCTCTCGACTTGTGACCCGTTGGCACCAAAACCTGAGCCCGAGCATAGTCGCTCGACCCACAAGGTTCAGTTCGCGCCCGGGTCGCTACAAATCGCTCTCGACTTGCGACCCAT
>NW_008991773.1:316443-330221 GCF_000313855.2 Musa acuminata subsp. malaccensis
CTGCACAAGTTCAAAGACCCTTCGAAGATAAAGGAAGACAATAGTTGTCAAATCCTCACCAATGGTGATCAGTGCTACTGAGAGTAGATTGTCCGCTTCATTTCCCAACGAAATACCAATCGAAAGCGGAAGTGATGCGAACCTACTTGGATGTGACAACTAACTGAAAGAAGAGTCAATGAGCAGATTTTGTGGAGGAAGGACCCAAAACTTCAGAAGTTTGCGAGACGATGCTCGTTAAAGCTCCAACAAGCATCCACCCAGTTCAAGCAGCATGTGGAATCTTGAGAGACTGGCGCAGTAAGGATGGTCTTTTCCTTCATCTGGAAGATCCGCAGGAATCAACAAGGATCAACACAACTCAACCAACCCCACACCAGAGTCAGAGTCATTGGTGAGTTGCAGCAGCATGGCGGATCAAAGGTTCAACTACTCAAAAACAGCAGCGGAGAGCAGCTGGGAGCCAGGAGGCGCATTGCAGCTGGAGCGGAAGATTGAAGACTCAGCAAAGGCGGAGAGTTGCAGTGTTCACAAAGGCTTCGACGAGGACGTCGAAGGGATAAGTGGGGGAGAATGTAACGGACAAACTTCGAAACAAGATGTTCATGTAATGCTTATGTCTGTCCGTTGTCTTTTGGCATGTTCATGCCTTGTACAGCATGTAGAGGGGCGGCCGAAGGCTCAATAGTCCTATTTTAGTTGGGTTGGTGGCCTCTTTAGGCTTGTAAATAAAGGTTGTGTCATGTGGACACGTTCGAGAGCTTTTCGGTCTGTAATGAACCATTTTACCCTTTGTTGTGCAACTGTTCAGAGCTTGTAAAGTCTGTTTGTAATTTGCATTGTCTATGAAGTGTTTTTCGGACATGTTTGCTTGTGGATCCCGATTGAGGCGTTCTCTTTAACCCGTTCTCTCTTTTGTTGGTCCTAAGGGACAATAGGAGGCTTCGGGGAGGCTGACCTTTGCGGACGGACGCGCGAGGGTACCGCACGACTTAGGCAAAACCAGCTAAGTCCGTGACACGTCGGCACCAAAACCTGATCCCGAGCATAGTCGCTCGGCCCACAAGGTTCAGCTCATGCCCGGGTCGCTACAGATCGCTCCCGACTTGCGACCCGTTGACCCCGAGCACAGCCACCCGATCGATCCAACACCCGATCAGCAGAATCAATCCCGCCCAGGGCGCGGGGTGCTGCCTCTCTAGATCATCTCACGACGAGTCAATCCAACCTAGGCATCACTCTGACACCGACATGCCTCCTGGCCCTCTGAGGACCCCGCGGCACGCCTTGGAGGGGAGGGAGAAGTGATATGACAAATTATGGACCCAAGGCACGTCACCACATCCCACACGTAAAGTCAGAATCCATACCAAAATATCACACGTCATGACATCCCACACACCTCATTCCGATAAGTCCAGGACATCACCACCCTCGCATGCATGGTCAGAGCCCATGCGTGCTGAGACACTGTTCGACACACCCATCACCTCGAACCACGTACGACCCACCCTTATGCCATAATATAAGAACCCTTCGTGGATACCCACAGAAGGGGAATTTCGGGAGGGGAAAAACATTCAACTAAGAGGGGCCACGGCCGGGGATCACCCGACGAAGGCCTTTTTCTACAGGAAAGCGGCCACCCACGATTCACGGACACCCCAACCTCGAAAGCCGCCGACCGACGACCTCGTAGGCGAGCCATCGACTATTCAACCTCCAGGCTGAGGAACGTGACCAAGAACCCGACACCGAGGGCCGGTCGACATTTTGATGTCCAGTTCAACCGACGGGACACTCTTGACATCGACGCGTGGGCCAGACCGTGCTGATTAAGGAGTCACGGTACATCCGTTCACAAACGATCGTAACCGCAACACTTATGAGTAGAGACAAAGGATATGATGGAGAAAGGAGCGTGGTGGGAAGAAGAAGATAACAAAACTATATTTGGTTCAAGTGAACGGCATGCGAGTGATCGGGAGTTGAAAACTCCAACACATCAAATGAGAGAGAGAGAGAGAGAGAGAGAGAGAGAGAGAAAATATGAGAAGCTCAACACAAGACTGATGATTGACACTTCATGCATGAATTTGTCTGCAGAGTGGGTTAGTGGCAAATGTTGCGCGCAGATGATGCTATTTAGTTCTCTGTCGCATGACTGCATTCGACTTACGCACTAGCGTAAGATGTTATCATAATCATCAATAAGGCAAATGTTGCTTGCGGATGATGCTATTTAGTTTCCATCTTGTTTTAAATATTCAGAGTAATATGGAAAAATATTAATGAATGGAGTAAGATTTTCCCGATACATCAATAAGGCCTTATCTATGGATCCATTTTGTCAGTGATATATGTTTTAATCAATTTATCAGAAACCGAAAAACTTAAATTATTAGAAAAAACTCATATATATATATATATATAATTTTAATTTTTTTTCTCACGTACAAAAGAGATTGGGCTTGACATGCATGTGGAAGTAAACCGAAGCGTATTGGATAAATGATTTAGTTAAATATTATATGAAATAAAAAAAATAAATACAGGTTTTGAATACATGATTGGTTTTAGTACCATGATAAAACTTTGAATTAGGAATAAGATAATTCTATCATATGACTAGTATTTCATCAAGCTTAAGTTCTTAGGAAAAGATCCCACATATATATAATGTGTGGAAGTCAAATACTCAAAAATTATAATAAAATATTGTTGATTAAAAGGTGTCTAGTGACACGAGTTAATGGATTTGTTAGTTATGCCAAAAAAAAAAAAAGTTTGTTCTCCCAACAATCTTTTATTTTGCGTAGTTATTTTCTTAAATGAAGTTTAAATTCGAAATAGTAGAAGAGAGGAAATTTCTTTCTATGGAAACAGAAGGATGTCAAGCCATGCTTTTGCAAACTCTATAACATATTAAATTGATCTTTAGGCCTTGAAAAGATGCTCAGTAAGAAGCTGAGCTTTTTGTTGCTATGTGATGCAGCAAGGAAGCCGAGTTATGTCAGTACTGCTCAGGTCCTCTTTCTTTGTTTGTCAATGCCAACTTTCTTCGCTAGGAAAAAGTATTAACTTTTAGGAAAGGAGGAAAAAGAGATATTCTGATGTTTGAGTTAAGTGCAACTCATCATGTTTATCTTCCTTCGGACAATGATTTTAATTCATTTTCTGTAAGCATAAAAAAATTATAATATAGATTAAATTTAATATAAAATTATAAAATTAAATAATAATATATCAAAAATAGAATGTGTGTCTTTCGGTATCATTTATAATATTTTTGTTTAATTCATTAAATATAATTTATAGTTTTGATGCATGATTTTGTTTATTATGTAAGAAATTATCTATCGTTTTTCTAGTGTATAAGTTTTATGATGAATTGATATATTATCATTTTTTATTGAATTATTGATATTTATTTATATTTTATGAATATTAAAGATTATTTTTATGATTTTATTTTATATTATTGATATATTTTATTTTATATTTATTTTCAGAGTATTCTACTACTTTGTAATAGATTTGAAGCTTGGGTTAAATAGATTTATGACCCTACGAAGAAGATATGATCAATTTTTTTAATTAATAAAAATATTTAATATTGTAAAGATAAGGATTTGAATTCTAAAAAACAAAAGAGGAAGTTTATTATGTAAATTATGGATAATAAAATTTTGATTTATTATTTTTTTATAAATCTGGACGTGACATTTTTTTTACTGTGTTCCACGCGATACATAATTTTGTTGATCTTTTAAGTTTCTAACATAAAAGAGTTATTTGATCACATAAATTAAATAAAAAATTTAAAACACAAAGAACCTAAGCGAAATCCAAACACTGTTTGTGAAACCACAAATTATCACGAAGCTCTCACAATAATATAATTATCCTTTTTCTAAGTGAACTAAACTAGATGGAAACCACTTTCATGCGCTTGTGTAGCGAAACATCAACCGATCGTTTGTGTAAACTGTACATACGTGATTTATCATCATTAAATTTATAAGAATAAATATAATTGTTTTTTTTTTTTTTGGCCACCATTTGGATACATCATACCCCATTTGAGAAAGAACAACTCGTCTAGACAGATGAGTGGATATTTTGTCAGATATGGAGATAGTTTTCAGTAAAAACAAATTAAAAAAAACCTTAACGAAATGAAATTAAATATAGTTGAGTCCGTCGATCAAGGAGCCGACGCAGTGAACGTATCTGTACCGTCCCCGAAGGAACAACACTACCTGTGCACGTGATCCGCAACCCATTGCTTCTACCCTCACGGGGCCCACGAAGCAGGGTTACTCTTCCGAGTCACAAGCTTTGGTGGGATGACGGGTAACTCGCTGGCGGTGTAAAAATGTACTTATTTTATTAACCTGCTCCCAGGGGCGCGAAGCCCCACCAGAGTAAAACCTACGCCGTGGGAAGAGCCACGGCTGCCGTTGACGTGTACGGTCGAGATGCAATGCCTTGCGGTGTAACACTTGATCGCCTGATCGCCTCCGCTCGCCACCCTCGTCGTTCCCCTAATCTCCCTTTTGTCCATTGGTTGCGCTCTCGTTCCTCCTCACCTTCTCGTGCTCGGTCGCCACAACCGTCTCACGGATTCCATCCGAAAGAGTGAGATTTACACCGATTGATCACACCTCGATTGGTCGCCCTCGCTGAGCGCTTTCAGACGATCTCTGATTCGCCGTAGAAGGTGGCCTTCAACCCCGGAATCGAATCCTAGAAAACCTCGATCAAAAACCTAACCTTAGGAGCGGTGAGATTACTCCATCCGTTCGGAAGAACTCCGCAGAGGCCGCCGGCCATATGCGCGTCCCTGGATCCAGTCGATTCTTCTTGAACCCCAGCGAGAAGGAAACCCTAGCTCGGATGGCGAGGGACCGCCCCCGCGGAGGCCGCGCGACGGAAGGGGAGGCGTCCGACGGCGACTCGTCGGAGTCGCTGGAGGAGATCTCTGCTGATGATTTCAAAAAGGACACGAGGACCGGGAGATCTGGGGTTTGGATGGGGTACCGCATGTCGAACAACTACGGACCCAGCCTCTACAGCTTTGCGTGGGCGCAGGCCGTGCAGAACAAGCCGCTGGGGTTGGATTTGATGCCAATGACGGGTGGTGATCTCGCCTCGAAGAATGACACTAGTGATAGGTCCGCGAAGGAGGAATCTTGTGATGTGATTGTAGAGGATATCAGTCAGGATGGCGATGATGGAATGGAGTTGGAGGAAGGGGAGTTGGAGGAAGGGGAGATTGAGCTTGGGATGGAGCCCGTGGCTGATGAAATGACAGAGGTTTCTTCTGATAAACTGGAGAATGAGCCAGAAAAGAAGGAAACTGATGGGGAGGAATCAGAAGATATGGGGGATTTTGACAGGCGTGTGAGCCTAATTCTGGAGGAGTTAGAGACCATAACCATCGATGAGGCATTGGCGTAAGTTTTTAGCATTTAAAGAACTTTAGAGAAGAAGGAACTGTAATGCCAAACTGCAGAGTTTGTTTTTGCAGTAATTAGAACCAGAAGCGAAATCAAAGATATTTAAATTTTCATCTAAAAGAAAGATCAATACATAAGTTTCGGAGATTTTCTGAAATCATTGCAGCTTTTGTGTATTGAAAGAACCATTTTAATGATGTTGGTTTTCTTCATACGTGTAGATCCTTCGAGGATGTATGTTTGCGATTGCGTAAGTCTTTTGAAGACTTGAAACCAATGTTTACAGGGATAGAGAGCTCAGACACAGTGCTAAATGCTCTTGTCCAACAGGCTTTTATGGGAATTCAAACAGCTTATTCTGTAAGAGCAATGAAAAATTTGACATTTGCTATTCAGCAGTAGTATTTTAAGTCTTTGTGGTTGATTCTTATTCTAAGTTTTCGAACACAGGTGCTTAATTCAGATACTTTTCAGAGAAAGGAGCTGAATCAACAATTGTTGTTGAGGTCTGTTCTCTTTTCTTTTCTCCTATCAATCCTGGCTACCTGATATTATGAACTAAAGCTAGCTCTTTTCCATTTGTTGTAGGTTGCTGATTCACATAAAAAACCAGTATTCTGTTCTTTTAACATCTGAACAAGTAAAAGAGGTCCATAATTCATTCCATTTATCTTAGTTAAGTTATCATCGGTAGAATTTATGTAAAACTTCGAATTATTCTTTTTCTTTGGCAGATCGATACTCTAGTTAATTTATTAGTTTTTGAGGATCATAATAAAAAGAAAGAGCAGCATGGTGGGATTGGGAACAACAATTTGAATTTGTCTAAAGAACCTGGCGTCTCTTCTGATGGTTTAGTTTCTTTGGGAAAACCATATTTGGCTCCAAAAGCAGTTAGTTTGCCAATGCTGGGGTTACCTATGCCCCCTAGGAATAGAGTGGAGTTTAGTCCATTGCTGGATCTTCATGCAGATTATGATGAAGATAGTCTTCCTTCTCCCACACGAGAGACCATGCCACGATTTCCTGTACCAAAGCCCGTTGGTCATGCAATGGTGCCAGTTTTATCTTCTCAGTCATTAACTGCCAAAAGTGAAGAAGCTGAAGGTGCCACGTCACAATTATACGTAACTGATGCTCTTAAGGCTGTCTCATTTTACCAACAGAAATATGGAAAGAATTCCATTTTGTCAAATAACCGGCTTCCAAGCCCAACTCCCTCAGAGGAGGGTGACAAAGATGATGATTCTCATGAAGAAGTATCCAGTTCTTCAGTTGCTGGTAATGCCAAAACTTTTTATACAGCAACACAACAGGTTTCCAAGTCCAGCAGCAATGCTACCCATACAAATAGCTCACCTGTGGATCGTTGTCCTGTTAAGCTGGCTGAGCAAGTTCAGTCCGGAACTAAACCTGCTGTAAAGCCTGCATTAAAGAGGAGAGATCCAAGGCTTAGGTTCATGAATAATGAAGTCAGAGGCCCTTCAGAAGAAAGGAGTGGTATCAGATGTAATGCCCCAGATGATGGTTTTTTGGGAGGAACAATTAATGCTAGGAAGCACAAGATTGCTGATGAGTCTGCTGCTGTGGTGGACCAGACCATGAAAAGACAGAGAAATGGATCTATGAGCTCCAGAAATATGCATGTAATATCAGGTAGCAGTGAGTGGTTAGAAGGCGATAGTATTATTCCTCAACCAAGTGAAAGGAGTCAAGTAAATGAAAATTTACATGCTGATATTAGAAAAGCAGGAACTGGAGAAGTTGGTTTTGATAAAGAACCCAATTCCAATGCTAATTTCAGCATGTTGAATGGACTTAAACCAAATTCTTCAAGTAATCCTGCTGGTCCTATTTCTTTGCCTTCATTGCTGAAGGCTGTAAACCCAACAATCCTTGTGCAGCTACTTAAAATGGAACAACAGAGACTAGCAGCAGAGAATCAACAGAATGTTACTACCTCAACAAGTGATATAACAAATGTTTCAAGTGTCAGTGGATTACCTGGGGCAGTTTCTTCAGTAATTTCTACTCCAGTTAGGTCCAATGAACCTGGACAAAACCAACTAGGAATATCTCAGGTTTCTCCACAATCAGCTTCCATGGTGAGGCCTAGCATTCAGTTGCTTGTTCTGTGACTTGTTTTCTGCACTTCTATTACTATGGTCCTTATCTTTATTTGATTTACTTTTTTTCTTCGTTGTCTCATTTGTTCCTACTGTTAGCCAGTTGTAATTGCTGTATGAAGTCACTCATTTAATATTCTGATTGAATTATCTTTTATTGTGCACAAATATAACTTAATGATTTCTGAAATATGATAACATTCTTATGCTTTTTGCCACCTTAAGATTTTGTGTTTGCTTTGAGACTTTTGTATTTAAATTTTAATTTCGTCCTCATAATGCTATTTGAATGACCATCAATCATGATGTTTTGTTATATATTTACAGAGCTCTCAAAATGACCTGGGGAGGATTCG
Source organism: Musa acuminata subsp. malaccensis (assembly GCF_000313855.2). NCBI lineage: Eukaryota > Viridiplantae > Streptophyta > Magnoliopsida > Zingiberales > Musaceae > Musa > Musa acuminata. The sequence goes on from NW_008991773.1 coordinate 324,388, forward strand.
CATGAAACCTCGTGATCCTCGCCGTATTTTGCATAATAATATCGTTCAGAAGAATGAGGTTGTTGCGTCTGAACAGAACAATATAAATGGAGCCACTGCTGGTCCTCAGGGCACCATGGGACATTTAACTGCCAGGGAGGCAGGAGAGCAGGCACAGTCCAACATTTTGCCTACTCAATTTAGTCCCCCACCTGATAGGTCTGAGGAGTTAACCAAGAATCTTCCAACCATTGTTTCTAGTTTACAGCTAACTACCACTTCCCCAACAATCCCCCACGGTAACAGCCAACCAATCTCAAGTAAAGGTAATCAGATGGATGTAAAGTTGGCTTTGGCAGAGGTGAATGACCCAAAGACCGTGTCTGATGTGCTTTCCGAAAGAAGTGCAGGAGTTTCAGAATCAACTAACCTTTGGGGGGATGTAGATCATCTACTTGATGGGTATAATGATGAACAAAAAGCAGCTATCCAGAGAGAGAGAGCAAGAAGGATTGTGGAACAGAATAAAATGTTTGCTGCTAGGAAGCTTTGTCTTGTCCTTGATCTGGACCACACACTCCTTAATTCAGCTAAGGTAAAATACAAAAATTCTAAATCTCGAGTGTATATACATAGTGACTTCTGAATGTCTATCTACCCTTCTAGTTTGTAGAAGTTGATCCAGTTCATGAAGAGGTTTTGAGGAGGAAAGAAGAACAAGACAGGGAGAAGCCACAACGACATATTTACTGTTTCCAGCATATGGGAATGTGGACAAAATTGAGACCAGGCATCTGGAATTTTCTGGAGAAGGTCAAGTCTTGATGAACTTGTTTTTGCAAACATTCTTTTCTAGATTTTATTTGAGTTCCAAATCATTTTATATTCTGAAGTAAATTCCTTGACCCCATATAGGCTAGCAAGCTCTATGAACTGCATTTATATACCATGGGGAACAAGTTGTATGCCACTGAGATGGCAAAGGTGCTTGATCCAACTGGATCTTTGTTTTCTGGACGTGTCATCTCAAGGGGAGATGATGGTGATCCATTGAATGGTGATGAAAGGGTTCCCAAAAGCAAGGATCTTGATGGGGTTTTGGGTATGGAATCTGCTGTGGTGATTATTGATGATTCTGTGAGGGTCTGGCCGCATAACAAACTCAACTTGATTGTTGTAGAGAGGTTTGGGCAATCATATTTTTGATCGATTAGCATGTTAGTTTTTAAATTATGAGCTTGACATTGTTTCTGTATTTTACAATTTATTTCAGATATACTTTCTTCCCCAGTAGTAGGCGTCAATTTGGACTTCTCGGGCCTTCACTTCTTGAAATTGATCATGATGAAAGGCCAGAAGATGGGACTCTTGCTTCTTCGTTGGCGGTATTAACTTTGTGGAATTTTATGCATCAAACACTTCCTAGTCTTTTCATCTGATGCGTTGCTTTTTCTTTGACCAGGTCATCGAACGAATTCACCAGAACTTCTTCTCACATCACTCCATAAAAGATGCTGATGTTAGAAATATACTTGCCTCAGAGCAGCGCAAGATTCTCACTGGTTGTCGTATTGTTTTCAGCCGGGTTTTCCCAGTTGGGGAAGCCAATCCACATCTACACCCCCTTTGGCAGACAGCCGAGCAGTTTGGTGCTGTCTGCACTAGCCAGATTGACGAACAGGTTACTCATGTTGTTGCCAATTCTCTTGGAACCGACAAGGTATTGATTCTTTTCTGTTCCTTATTTGACACCAAAAGCATTTTCCCTTTTGAACATGATTTAATGTGTGAAGCAATAAAAAGATTGATCTTTTAGATGATTATCCTGCTTCTCATCTGCTAATGGATCCCAGGTGAATTGGGCTCTCTCTACTGGAAGATTTGTTGTTCATCCTGGCTGGTGAGAAATGAATGCCTCTTTTCAAAATTTCATTGAACATATGCTTCCCGCAACGAAGTAAAATGGAGCCACAAATGTTGGCTGCTGGTGGGTTGGTCATCCACCGGGAGAACATTTTGTGCACCAATGCAAGCTCATGTTACCGTAATGGATAATTTATTTTTCAAGTGGTTTTATGGACTAAGCTGATGTCTGTGTCAACAGGGTAGAAGCTTCAGCCCTTCTCTATCGGCGGGTGAACGAGCATGACTTTGCAGTCAAAGCTGTGACATGATAAGCTCATCATACACAAACACAGAAACACACTCGGCCTTTGTTATCTAAAGATCAGGGTAGAATCTTCACCCCTTCTCTACTGGTGGGCGAATGAACATGAGTTTGCGGTTAACGCTGTGACATGATCAGCTCATCATACACAAATCCAGAAGCACACTTGGCCTTCGTTATATAAAAATCAGCTCATCATACACAAATCCAGAAGCACACTTGGCCTTCGTTATATAAAAATCTCCGATCAGAGGCAGTTCACAAACTGGGAACGCACACGGCTAAACTGACCTTTGGTTCCAAGAAAAGCTGTGAATACCAATAATCAATTCCAAAAGCTGAAGGGAGTAATTTTGGTGGGAAAACCAAGGGGCAGAGTGAGGAAGACGAGGATGATGGAAGGGTGGTGAAATGTGTGAATGCAGGGCTAGAAAAGTTGGTCTTCCTTCCACTGCAGTTCGGTTATGGATCGAAAGAAGTCTTGCGTTTTATAGCATTTAAGCAACGTTCCCAATGTAGAGCTTCAAAAAATGTAACAGTCTGTGTCTCTTAAAATCGAGGGTCTTAGTTTGAAGGAACAATTGAGAAAAGGCGCTGGGGTATGTGAATAATCTTGGTGTACCAAAGTAACAGGTAGATTCCCCAGGGTTGATATGGTCACCTAATTCAATGATTCGAGGTTGCATCAGCCAGTGATTGTTAATGGGAAACATCCTTGTCTGGGTCTCAGCACCCGTGGCTCTCTCTATAGGAAGGGGTATCAGACAATGTGGAGACAGAATTGAGCGGCCGATCTTCACTGTAAGCATTTGGCATGCCCCTTTCTTTCTTGGATTTACTGTTGAGAAGTTTGTAAGCTAGAAGTAAATGGCACCTCAAGGAATAGCATTTTTTTTTTATACATGGATTAATATAAAAAGAAGAAAATGCTAAAGAATTTGGGGGGGAAAGAAGTTCCATCAGTTTCTTGAATCTAGAAAGTCTAATTGAGTGCTTTTTCTTATAAAGGTATTTGTATTTTTTTTGGTTTTCTAAGTGATCTATAATCGAGAATTGTCAAATTTTTTATATATATTTTTTTCTTGTCTCTTATTTTTATGAAGCAATGACCAGCCGAAGAGACGGGCATCGAGAACGGTTGGGACAGGAATGAGATCGGGCACATGTCATCGCGTAGAATCCGACCCAATTCTTCGAACAAAGGTGAGCGTGGTCTGACAAATTCACAAACCTCAGCCCACAATTGCCATTGGTACGAGGCCGGTCCCATTCGGACCGACGAGCATCGGATCACAATGCAATCCTTTCTGCTTCCTCATCCGCTCACTCTGCTCACTCTTCACAATTTACCTCCCAATGCCCCTTGATTTAATATCACATGTTAGATGAAATTTTTGGAAGAGTTTATCTTTATTATAATAAATATAATTTTTTAAAAAATAATCTAATTTTGTTATAAATTTAAAATTTGTAAAATAGGAAACTAAAGTAAAAAAAAGTTCTCGATGATAGCTCGGAAGTTTTTACACAATTTTTACACAACAAGCGCGGATAAACTATGGCAAAACGTTTTGTCGTCAATTCTTCCCTTCTTTTCTCGTCTCTCTAATCTAATAGCACCTTTGATGTGGTTGTTATTTGTTGAGATTACTTTTGTGTATTTGGATATCGAGATGTTGAGGACGAAGCTGAAGTTGTTGGTTCATGTTGGTTCTATGGTGCAGAATTACATCGCAAGCTGGATAGGAAGAAGACGGGTGTTGTTGCTATGCGTTTCTCTTTCTCCTTTCTTCTTAGCATAATAGGGCTGGTTGAGGCACTACTTGGATTGCTTTGGGGTGCTCTTCCCTCTTTTATAGTTAAGGGGTGGAGTTCTAACTAAGTTAAAACTTAGAGAGTCCTAAGGTAGTCAAAAACTTGGGAAAGTCTTAATGCTTTTAGGAGTTAAATAGTTCTAATGCTTTTCGGACTAAGAGCTAGACAATTTTGGTTGAACCTTGTCTCTTTGGATTTGATTGAGCTCGAGTTGAGTTTAGCCATATTGGATTTGTATTAGAGTTTTGAGTCGAGGATAGGTTGAGATGAATTGGACTTTGATTGGAACTCAATTTGAGCCATATTTGAGTAAGGCTTGAGTCGACTTTGAATATGGTCTTTGAGCTTGAGATTAACCTTAGTCTTTGTTTGGTTTAATCAGAATCATATTGAAGTCTGATTGAAACTCTAGTTGAGTTGAATTAGAGTTTGACTAAAACTATGCTAGGTCATCCTTGATCATGGTTCATCTAATTGGGTGATTCATGTCTTGTTAAATCTTACTTTGAGATTTCTTATCTCTTCATCTTCATCTGTATATTGAAAGTTTTATTTTGGTGGTTAGTGTCACGCCCTCAAAAAATATTCATGATATTATTAAAATTTTCATCACAAACTAATCCAGGATCCAAACAAACATTTGAGGACACTAAAAAAACATTCTATCAAATTTATATCTATAAAACCTTATAATCATATATCACATCACTCGATAATTCATATTTATGGCAACCCAAGCCAACTTAACAAACATGAACAACATTTATAAATTCACAAGCTATGTAATTTATACAATCATAACTCTAACCATTTACCACAAGTTCATAACATCGTAAACTAGACTTAACATTCCGAAATTCCAAATAAGAGAGATCTTCTAACACTTTTATAAGGTATATCCATTTCGGTATATTCATTTCGGTTCATCGACAACATTTCATTACATACAAAATATACTTATACAACAATAACATAATAACCAACAAGACTTGCCCATAATTCTGAATAGCTCTCCACTGCCACAGCCCAATACAAACATATCAAAGAGTGACAAGCTGACCTGAAAGATTTTATATAACAACGGAGTGAGCTAAAAATAGCTCAGCAAGTGACAAAGCATATTCAGAACAAAAGGAATGATTTCAAACAAGTAAGATATCATAATGCAAGACAGAATACAAGAATTTTCAAGATACCATATCATTAGATACAAAATCATATGTGTCATGTCATTCAAAACCTATTTGGCTCATAACAAATGGAGCATAGAGTAATTGGAACATATCAATAGCGTATGAAATGTTTCGGAGCATATCAACGACATATGGAACATTTAGGAGCATAACAATAGCAAATGAAACATTTCGGAGTATATCAAAGGCGTATGAAATGTTTCGGAGCATATCAATGACAAATGAAACATTTCGGAACATATCAATGGTATGTGAAGCATTTTGAAGTATATATCAATGGCATAGGAAACATTTTGGTGCATATCAATAACGAATGAAACATTTCAGAGCTTATCAACGGTGTATGAAATGTTTCGGAGCATATCAATGACAAATGAAACATTTCGAAACATATCAATGGTATGTGAAGCATTTTGAAGTATATATCAATGGCATAGGAAACATTTTGGTGCATATCAATAACGAATGAAACATTTCAGAGCTTATCAACGGCGTATGAAATGTTTCGGAGCATATCAATGACAAATGAAACATTTTGGAACATATCAATGGTATTTGAGGCATTTTGAAGTATATATCAATGGCATAGGAAACATTTTGGAGCATATCAATAACGAATGAAACATTTCAGAGCTTATCAACGGCGTATGAAATGTTTCGGAGCATATCAATGACAAATG
>NW_008991774.1:0-12464 GCF_000313855.2 Musa acuminata subsp. malaccensis
ATCACGATAGATGTTTACAACTCTACATATGCTCAAAATATATCAGGTAACCATATCAAGGATCAAGTCAAAGCACATCATGGTGAGTAACATAAGGAGTTTACAATAACAACAGATGATTGTGTTCATACAAGCTCATTCATGAGGTGAAAAATTAAAGTGCCTAAACAAGGAGTCAAATTGACGATGAATTTGCTGCAGCTCAGATAGGATTTGATATTGTTGTTGTTCAAGTCGTTCTTGTCTTTGTTCGAATCGGTCCATCCGAATCCCAATATCTTCGACAGATGATGTATGAGTTTGCTCAAATGGATGTGTTTCCTCAAAGGGACAGATCGGAGGAGATTGGGTATCCCTAAATACTGGTGTTTCTGGTTCTGGTTCTGGTTGAGGGGGATCAGTTCTTCTTGGCATTCTAACCCAGTTACTGTTTCTATAAAAACATCTTAATCGGTGAAGTAGATTTTTATTAATTATGCTAAATCTATCTACTTTTATTACTTCTTCTTCCGGTGGTATTAGAATATCGTAGGCTTTCATTATTCTAATTATTATACTACCATATGGGAGCATCATGTCTTTCTTAGATAGTTCTAACATGTTTTATTGGATAAGATAACCAAGACAGATGTCATGTCCTTTCATGATCAAATACATAGTTCCTAATTCTAATTGGCTTACTTCATCATGATGGTATTGTTTAGGGAGAATGATGCTAGTTAAGATATGATGAAGTACCTTAGTGTTTAGAGGCAGTAGATGTTCACAACTTTTAGGAACAAATGCTAAGTTGGGATTGGCAAAAATTGTTCCTAGGGCTTCAACGTATGTTGTTCCAACAGTTTCATCATCCTATGATCCTCTAAAGTAAAGTCCTCTACTTTTCATGGGAATGCCTATCATGTCGCAAATGAATCTATCCGTAATTGAGATGTGTTGTCCTAAAAGATAGGTGGACATTCTTTCTTCTTCATCTACTTGTATGTTGTTGTAAAATAATCTAACAAGTCTTGGATGGATGGGTTCGTTAATTTGCAAAATTGGAAGTAGATCTAAGTTTGCAAACCATTGGATTATCTCTAAGTCTCTTAGTTCATTTAAGTCTATGTATTTTCCCTTATTGACACTCCTAAGTTCGAAAGAGGAAAATTTTTCAGCATGGTATTTTGAATCGAAAAGGGTGAGATCAAAATCTTCTACTAATCTCCTCTTTCCTATGTCCCTTGAGGATCTTCTAGATCCCATAACTACTGCTGTTTAGAACAATAGTGATGAGCAAGAGTAAATGAATCAAAAAACAGAGTTTAAGGGCTTCTTAGAGAGTACCTTAGTGAGATCTTCAAGGGAGGGAAGGATTGTTGATGCTTTGCTTCGAAATGAGGGGTATTTTGGGATGCTAAGATGGGAGAAATGGGGATGGAGGAGGCTTGGAAGAGCAGAGGAGGGAAGGGAGTAAGTTGGGGTCGGTTTCACCGCCGGCCCTAGCTTGGGTTAAAAAGGGGCAGAGTTACGGGCGGTTGCACCTCTGGTTGGAGCGGTGCAACCGCTTGCAACACGTGACAGCTGGAGGTGCTACCTCCAGCTGGGGCGGTGAGCACTTGTTCTGATCAGTGTGATCTGATCTGAGAGTTTTTCTGTCTTGAGGAGAATTTTCATTCAGAGCAATCAACTTTACTTACGTAATTACGTAAGAATTTTCATTTTAAGACAAGGACTTTGCACGATCAAGATAGATTTTTAACGTGCATACTCTCAATGTCGTACGCATGTTTGTGATAGTTTCTTCAAGTTGGTAAGTCTTGCAAGTTCATGACAGACTTAGTCACTTCATGATACAGAGTTAGATTCGAAGGTTATGAACGGATGAAATTGATGGGTTCGAAAATCCAGGGGATATGTGAATTTGGGAATCATACGTTTCTAATTCTGAAAAGTCAAATAAGGTTGTATCTAAGTCGCATTTGTGATTTTAAATTTATAATCTCCGTTTGTAATTTAGGCTAGAGAGCATTGCGAGTTCCTTTTTGGATCTTGGGTTATGAATATCGAGAATCAAGGAGCAGAATATTATTTCTTGCTCTAGCCTAAAATTTTTTATGTTTTTAATGTTTTTACAGGAAGGTATAATTTTTAGGTACCCATTTGCTTTTGGGTGCCTCACAAATAGATCGACATTGTCTATCATGTTGCATAGAATTTATCATGGTTCCTTTAAGAACCCAAATCAATTTGTTTGAACTAATTTTCTTGAATGGACAATGATGCGTCTTGTGTCCAAATTTGTAACAAAAGTTGCATTTGTTTTGGTGTCGAACATGTAGAATGGTGCCTTTCATGAAGGTGGTTGGATTTTGGTGAGAACTTTTCACAAATCCAATTCCACTTCTTTTGGAAACGAGACCCTTGTTTGCAAGGATCATGTTCAATGACTTGCTACTAACCTCGAATTTCTTCAAGGTGTCCTTAAGTAGTAAGTTTTCTTTTTGGAGAGTTTCTAGATCATGGCATTTGATGCATAAATTTAAACTATCATGATATTCAGTTTTTAACTTATCAAAATCACAAGTAAGACTATCATGCTCCTTTTTTAGAAATTTATATTTTATACCAATAATTTTGCATTCATCAAATAAGTCATTGAAGGTATTTAATAATTCATCGAAAGATAAATCTGCATCTATTAAATTCGTTACCTCTTCTCCGATGGCCATTAAGGTGTAATGAGCAACTTGCTCGGTGTTGGACTCCTCTTCTTCGGACGCGCTCGAATCATCCCATGTTGCTTTGAGCGCCTTCTTCTTTGTTGTTCTCTTTTTGACTTGGGGACAATCACTCTTGTAGTGTCCCGGCTTTTTGCACTCATAGCAAATAACTTGGTCCTTCTTGGGTTCAAGTTTATTTTTTATGTCATTCTTAAACTTGTTTCTTTTAATGAATTTTTAAAATTTTCTTGTTAGAAGTGCCAAGTCATCGTCACAGTCCTCATCACTTGAGTTTTCTTTCAAGTGGTCTTCCAAAGTTCTAAGTGCCATATCCTTCCTATTCTTTGGAAGGATGTCTTCTTGCTCTTCATGAGCTTTGCAAGTCATCTCATAGGTCATTAATGACCTAATTAGTTCTTCAAGAGGGAAGTTGTTTAGATCTTTCGTCTCTTGAATAGCAGTGACTTTAGGATCCCAACTCTTAGGAAGGGATCTTAGAATCTTATTTACGAGCTCAAAATCCGAAAAACTTTTTCCGAGTCCTTTTAGACTGTTGACGACATCCGTGAAACGGGTAAACATTTCGCCAATAGTCTCACTCGGTTTCATCCGGAAAAGTTCAAAAGAGTGTAACAAAAGATTGATTTTTGACTCTTTCACTCTACTTGTGCCTTCATGAGTCACTTCGAGTGTGTGCCAAATATCAAATACGGTTTCACAAATCGAAACACGATTAAACTCGTTTTTATCAAGTGCACAAAATAAGGCATTCATAGCCTTTGCATTAAGAGCGAAAGCCTTCTTCTCCAAATCATTCCAATCGATCATTGGAAGAGAAGACTTCGAAAAACCGTTTTCGACAAGATTCCAAAGTTTAAAATCCATATAAATAAGAAAGATCCTCATTCGGGTCTTCCAATAGGTGTAGTCCGTCCCATTGAACATGGGTGGACGTGTAATAGAATGGCCCTCTTGGTTTCCTGCGTAAGCCATCTCTCTAGGGTATTAATCCGTTTGAGAGTTAACCCCGCTCTGATACCGATTGTTAGGATCAAGAGCACTAAGGGGGGGGGGTGAATTAGTGCAGCGGAAATTTTTCAGCGATTAAAACCGAAAGCTGCGTTCGTTTGATAAAAAACGATTTCGATGTAAAAGCCGATTCTAAGATTACTTAAGATTAAGAGAGATGACGTTAAAGTAAATCTACAAAGGTAGTTTGCAGTTTATGATGAAAATCAGAATGCAAGCGCAAACTGAAATGCGACGTTCGTACGATAAAACCAGTTTACGTCTAAATGACAATTTTGAAGATACTGAACTTTGAGATATGTTTTATACATGCGCAGAAGGCAGTTTGCAGTTATGATTGAAATCAAGACGTAAACGTAAACTGAAATGTAATGATCGTACGAAAAAGCCGATTTACGTCTAAACGCAGATTCGGAAAGTTCTGAACTTAGAAATTCGTTCGTAAAAGCGCAGAAGGCAGTAGCTATTTAGGATGTTTGCAGTAAAGATAAAATGCTCAAAGTAAATGCAAACCGAGATTTAGAGTGGTTCGGTCAATCTTGACCTACTCCACATTTGGCTTCCTCCACCGACGAGGTCAACGACGTCAACTAGAGGCCTTCCTTCAATAGGCGAAGGCCAACCACCCTTTTACGGTTTCACTCCTTTTGATAGGCTTAGGAGACAACCCTTACAGAAATTTTCTCTCCTCTCTTTACAACTCAAAACTTTGAAGAACAGAGGGAGGAGAACTTTTGGCCTTTACAACAATTTTGAGCTCTAAGAATCACAGAAAGATATCAAGATTTCGAGTGTAAGTTGCTACCTTTCAGTGCTGAATGGGTGGGGTATTTATAGGCCCCAACCCAGTTCAAATTTGGAGCTCAAAACTGTCAATTCCCGGAATTCCGGGATCAGGCGGTTGCACCTACTGACTAGGGCGGTTGCACCACCTGGCAGAGCTCGAAGACTGAACCTTTGGGCGGTGCCACCTCTGTCAGGGGCGGTTGCACCTCTCTGCCAGAGCTCGAAGACCGAGCTCCGGCGGTTGCACCTCCTGACTAGGGCGGTTGCACCGCCTGCCAGAGCTCGAAGACCGAGCTCAGGCAGTGCTACCTCCTGTCAGGAGAGGTTGCACCGCCCAGTCTCGCTTGAAGACTGAGCCCAGGCGGTTGCACCTCCTGGCTGGGACAGTTGTACCGCCCAGTCTCCCTGGGAGACTTAGCCCAGGCGGTGCTACCTCCTGGCTTGGGCGGTTGCACCTCCCACAACAATCAGGGTCCGAATGGGTAGATCCATTCGACCCAATTTGAGTTTTTCAGGGGCCCAATTGCCCCAAGATTAAGCTAATGGGATCACCTCCCATTACCAACTTAATCATTGTGCTAACTACGATAAATCCTAAGACAATTTCTGCAGCTTGCTCCGGTGCGTCAATCGCTTCTTCCGACGAGTTTCCGGCGAACTTCCGTCGATCATCCGATGAACCCTCGGTGATTCTCCTACGGACTTCCGGTAAACTCCTGGACTTGCGACGATCCACTTGGCGAGTTCCGATGAGCTTCTTTGGCAAGCTTATGGACTTCTCGGATTTGTTCCCGCAGAACCTCCGACGACTGTCCGAACTTCCGTCGAGCTCTCGAACTCCCAACGTGATCATTGTCATGACTCCGGCGCAACTCCTGCTGCATATCTTACTTTCATCGTAGTTAATCCTGCACACTTATCTCAGCATATAAGTTAGACAACAAATGACAATTGACTTCATCATCAAAATCCGAGATTCAACACCGACGACTGTCCGAACTTCCGTCGAGCTCTCGAACTCCCAACGTGATCATTGTCTTGACTCCGGCGCAACTCCTGCTTCATGTCTTTCTTCCATCGTAGTTAATCCTGCACACTTAAAACAAAACTTCGATCGAGACAATTAATCCTAAGCAATTAAACAAGTTGTCCGGCATGTCATTGGTCCCTCGACGCTTCGTCTGATTCTTCGACGCATCGTCCTCTCCTACAGCCTATTGCCCAATCGGGCAGTTAACTCCGTAACTCCGATATCCTTGGCACAATACCCGCTCTTCATGGCCCGATGCTCGAGCCCATGGCCCGAAGCCTTCTGTCGATACGTCGACCGATCCACCGGCCCGACGTCCAATCTTCTGACATGTTCCTCTAGCACAACATGATTTTCCTGCTTTAATTGTCTCATCCTGATCAAAGCATCCTGCGTCACTCAAAACGCAGATTAAATCATAAACATATATCAAGTAGTTTCATCATCAAAATACAAGATTCAACAAGAAGAAGTCATTTCAGAAACCCACATGGATATAGAGGAAGATCCAAGTCTAGAAGAGATATCAAATATTTTCATTGTAACAGGCTAGGTCATATGAAGAAAGAGTGTAGATTTTGAAAGCGAGAACAGAATGAAATAAAGAAAAATGAGAAAGAGACCAATACAGTTGCTGCTGAAGGTAATATCATTATTGTCTGTGATAAAGATTGTGTTAGTCTTGTAGCTTATGATAGTAATTGGGTAATTGACTCTGGTGCTTCATTTCATGTCACTTCTCATGGTGATTTTTTCAGATCTTACACTGTTGGTGATTTTGGTAATGTCAAAATGGGAAACAATGGTACATCTAAGATTGTGGGTATTGGAGATATTTGTTTGGAGACCAATATTTGGAGCAAATTGATACTCAAAGATGTAAGGCATGTTCCAGATATTCGTCTTAACTTGATATCTACAGGTAGACTTGATGATGAGGGCTTTTGCACACTATTTTGGTAAAAGCAAATGGAAACTCACTAAAGGTTCTCTGATTATGGCAAGAGGAAAGAAACTTAACTCTTTTTATGTCATGGAAGCTAAGTTACACAAAGGAGAGATTAATGCAATTCAAAAAGATAAAAGTATAGATCTTTGGCATAAGAGGCTTGGATATATCAGTGAGAAGGGACTTCAAACTCTTTCTAGAAAGTAGTTCTTACTAGAGTTGTAAGGTACATCTCTTAAATCTTGTGATCATTGCTTAATTGGAAAAACACATAGAGTTGTATTTCATACATATCCATCATCTAGAAGATTAAATGTTATTGATTTAGTTCATACTGATGTTTGTACTATGCAAACTAGAACTCTTGGAGGTACTCTTTATTTTGTTACTTTTATTGATGACTATTCTAAAAAAGTGTGGGGTTTTACTTTGAAATCTAAAGACCAGGTACTCGATGTTTTCAAGGAGTTTCATGTCAGTGTTGAAAGAGAAACTGGAAGAAAACTAAAGTGTATTCGATAAGATAATGGTGGCGAGTATAGGGGTCCTTTTGAGAATTATTGTAGGTTCCATGGTATCATGCTTGAGAAAACAGTTTCTAAAACTCCTTAGTAGAACGGTGTGACAAAAAGGATGAACAGAACCATTGAAGAAAAGATTATGTGTATGCTTTCCCATACTAAGTTATCAAAGTCATTTTGGGGGGAGGCTATGAGAACTACAATTGATCTGATAAATCTTTCTCCATTAGTTCCTCTGAAAGGTGATGTTCCAGAGAGAGTATGGAGAGGAAAAGATATATCTTATAATCACTTAAGAGTCTTTGGGTGTAAAGCATTTGTTCATATTCCCAAAGATGAGAGGTCCAAGTTGATAGTAAAGCAAAAGCATGTATCTTCTTGGGATATGGTCATGAAGAGTTTGGGTACAGATTATGGGATCCAGTGAACAAGAAGATTATTAGAAGCAAAGATGTTGTGTTTCATGAAGACCAATTGTTTGATGATGGTGATAATATTGAGAAGCCATAAACCTCTATTTATATTCCTTAGAGTTTGGGTCCAGTTCCTTCACTTGTAGTTCATGATAATCATGGGGGAGATAAACAAGAAGATTATAGAGAGAATACCAGTGATGATACACCTACAATTGATGATGTTGAACCAACTGAACAAGCACCTCCACTACCAATTGAGATTTCATTGAGAAGATCCACTAGAGAGCGACAACCATCTACCAGATATCCTCCATATGAGTATGTTATGCTTACTAATGGGGGAGAGCCAGAAACTTACCAATAAGCTATTCTACATGAGAATAAGAATGAGTGGGTTAAAGCCATGCAAGAAGAGATAAGATCTTTGCTTGAGAACCACACTTATGACTTGGTAAAATTGCCTAAAGAGAAGAAAGCACTCAAGAATAAGTGGGTTTATAAATTGAATAATAGCTCACAACAAAGATACAAGGCACAACTAGTTGTGAAAGGATTCAGTCAGAAGAAAGGTATTGACTTTGAAGAAATATTTTCTCCAGTTGTGAAAATGTCCTCTATCTGAGTTGTTCTTGGTTTAGCTACCCGCTTGAATTTAGAAGTTGAGCAACTTGATGTAAAAACAGCATTTCTTCATGGTGACTTAGAAGAAGAAATTTTCATAGAGCAACTAGAAGGTTTCAAAGTCAAGGGAAAAGAAAATATAGTGTGTAAGCTTAGGAAAAGCTTATATGGACTCAAATAGGCACCTAGACAGTGGTATAAGAAGTTTGATTCCTTTATGATGAGCCAAGAGTATGATAGAACCACATCTGATCATTGTGTGTTTATGAAGAAATTTTTCGATGATGATTTTATTATTTTACTGCTATATGTTGATGATATTCTGATTGTTGGTCATGACGTTGGAAAAATTGAAAAGCTTAAAAGAGAGCTAAATAAGTCTTTTGCCATGAAAGACTTGGGATCGGTGAAACAAATACCTGGCATGAAGATTCTTCGTGATAGGAAGAAAATGAAGATTTGGCTATCTCAGGAGACTTACATTGAAAATGTTCTTGAAAGATTCAATATGAGTAAAGCTGAAGCAGTTTGTTCTCCACTTGCAGGTCATTTCAAGCTTAGTTCGAAACAATGTCCTACAAGCGAGAAAGAAAAAGAAGAAATGTCCAGAGTGCCTTACTCATCTGCAGTAGGCAGTTTAATGTATGCTATGGTTTGTACTAGGCTAGATATAGCTCATGCAGTTGGAGTTGTCAGCCGATTTCTCTCAAATCCTGGAAATGAACATTGGGTAGTAGTGAAATGAATATTAAGATATCTAAGAGGTACTTCCAGGTTGTGTTTATGTTTTGGCAGTAATGAACCTGTGTTAGAAGGTTACACAGATGCAGACATGGTAGGTGATACTGATTTCAGGAAGTCCACTTCGGGATTCTTGATGACATTTGCAGGAGGAGCAGTCTCTTGGTAGTCTAAGTTACAGAAGTATGTTGCTCTATCAACCACAGAAGCAGAATATATAGCAATTACTAAATCTTGTAAGGAAGTTTTATGGATAAAAAAGTTTCTACAAGAATTGGGCTTGAAATAGGAAGGATATACTGTTTACTGTGACAGTCAAAGCGCTATTCACCTCTCTAAGAATTATAATTAGAAAAAGTGCATAATAATGAGAATGAATCAGATATGTTGACAAAGTCTTTGCCTAAGGAGAAGCTTGAAGCATGTAGGCAAAGAGCGGGCTTAGTAGAGTCCACCATATGAGCTGGAGAGGGAGAATTGTTAGGTCCAGCCCATATGTAGGCTTGGACAATTTGGGTCATAAGCCCAAATCAATAATTAAGAGAGAAAGGGCAAAAGGTGAGTAGCGAGCGTGCACAGCAAAAAAAAAAAGTGTGTAGTGAATGACGGCAGAACACGGCAAAAGAGAGAGAGAAGGAGAGAGAAAGATTAGGTTTCTAAGTTTTCTGCTTGACGATCGGTGGCCAAACGTTGTCCATTTTGGTCCAAATTTTATGTAAAGAATCTTTACAGTAAACTCTACAATCCTAATGGTGTTGATCTACAGTTTCCCTTCTCTAAGGTACTTTCCTACTATACCCACTTTGTGAGACCTAGAGTTCTCTTTTGAGGAGATCCATCCTATATGATGATATGCTAAAGTCAAGATCTATGTTCTTGATGTTATTATGATCCTCTAGTTATTTTAGAGAAGATTTACTGTAAACCTATTATCATCATTATTGATAGTGGAAGTTTGAGGTGGACTACGGTCTCGTGATTTTTCCCACATTGGGTTTTCCACGTTAAAAGATTTGGTCTCACTATATGATTGATTAATTGCTCTATTGTTTATGCTCTGCTGGTTGATATTTACATTTTGATATCAAGTTGGTATTTTGATAAGGAACCCATTTTGATACACAAAGAGAGAAAAGAATTATTCTGCTTCAACAGGGTTTTCCAACAAGTGTCAAACTGGGCGGTTCTGCCCAATGTCAAACTGACAAGCGATGGTACCGCTAGTTGTTAGTCTATTAAACGATGGTACTACCCAGTAATGGTAGTGGTACTACTAGGACCCGGGATAAGACTTTTTTTGGCTCAATTTTTGAAGTCATTTGGTGTTTATAAATACCCCCAACTATTCCTACATTAATACGTAAGAATAAGAGTAGAAAGGAGAAAGTATACTTGAGGAAAAAGTTTTGGAAACTCTCTTAGGATTTAGAGTCTCTTCCTCTTAGAGTTAGAAGTTTTTTAGAGGAGTGAGGTCTAAAAGAGAGGTGTAAAGGTTCTCTCCTAAGCTTGTGAAAAGGAGAAAGAATTGTAAGGGTAGTTAATCTTCACCCATTGAAAGAAGATCAATCGTGAAAGCTAATAGCCTCGAGTGAAGAGGAATCGGGAGTGGACGTAGGTCGGGACGATCGAACCACTATAAAATCTAGTTTACATTTACTTTATGTTTTTCATTTACAATGTAAACTGCTTTACTTGCTAATTATATTCTTACAAATATTTTTAAGTTAAATATCTTTCTGATACAAGCTTTATCGAATGAAAGTTTTGAATCGATATAATTTTTATGAAAGCACTAATTCACTCCCCCTCTTAGTTCCAAAATGGTCTTAACAGTAAGCATAGGGGGAGTCGACTCCCTACGAAAGGTATAAAAACCATCTCTGGATAGATGTTAGAGGACAATATTCACTATCCACAAAAATTGACTTAAGCTTTGGAGGGATCAAGTTGGAACTCTCCTCTTCGGCGTTGACTTGTTGTGCAGGCACTCGAGACTAGAAACCCCTCGTGGATTTACCGGAGAACACCCTAGGAGATGACTATCGCAACTCTTCGTCCCTTTTCCATGAAACTTTCCTTGTAAGTAAGAACGTGAATGACCTTACACAACGGAGACCGAACTAAGTCATGCCCTTTCTCAAGCCATGGCATAAAGAATCACAACAAGAGGTGAAATATGTTAATTTGTGCTTAGATGTGCTGCACCTAGAGACATTTTGTTAGAAGTTCTTTTTTATATCTAGTTTAGTTTCATATTGCAAAATTTGACTATAAAAGAACATATATATATATATATATATATATATATATATATATATATATATATATATATTATAATAGTATAATTATATAACTAATTATAAATAATAAATAATAGTATAACTTATTTTTTAAATATTTGTATATACTTAAATATTATTTAAAAAACACAAGGACCTAAAATTAAGATTTTTTATACCTTCCAAATAAATTTTCTCTTTTCTGTTTTTTATAGAATTATAAATTTCATATTGTTTTCATCCTTTTTTTGTTCAATTTAATTCGTTGAACTGATCCTTAGTTCCTTAAACTGGTCCAAGAATAAATTGATATAGGAAAAAAGGAGGGCTAATGTTGATATATTAAAATATAAGACAGCTCTATGGTAAAAATTCAAAATAAGGGGCTATCAATATATTTGGTTAATCCCACTTGTAGGTTTATGATAGGGGCAAAAATGACGATGTGACACGCCATGACAGCATCCCCCTGAGCGACACACTGCCCGAGGCTCGCCATACCCTGCAGTAGCTCGGCCTCCCACGCAACCCCAGTGGCAATGTCAGACGCCACCAAAGGTACAGTCCTGCCCTGTAGACAGCTACGTCAGGTAACATCAAACCTCCTCTATAAATACCCCTGAGTCCTAAGCAAAAAGGGGAGGAACTCACTCAAACACAAAACACTCAGAGGCTCTTCTTCTGCCTCATCCACAATCCCCTCCACATCGCTAACTTGATCGTCGGAGGGGTCGGGCCAAGCTCCCGGCCCGACCAGTATGCAGGTACGAGACAAGGTTGCCTCTTCCCCGACGCTGCGACAGAGCTCTCCTCCTGACAGGACATCCAGATCAGACCACCGAGGTCGGCCACCAGGAGGACCCGAGGCACCCTACACGAGATCCCCGTCTTCTGGACCCAAACCGAGCCGCGACGGCCCCGAGGCCACGGCTAAAAAGTTACTTATGTTAGGATCGAGAGCACTAAGAGGGGGGGGGGTGAATTAGTGCAGCGGAAATCTTTCAGCGATTAAAAACGAAAGCTGCGTTCGTTCGATAAAAACTATTTTGATACAAAAGCCGATTCTAAGATTACTTATGATTAAGTGAAGTTTACGTCTAAACACAGTTTGTGTCTAAACGCAGTTTGCGTCTAAATGCATATTGCGTCTAAGCTCAGATTGCGTCTAAGCGCAGTTTGCGTCTAAGCGCAGATTGCGTCTAAGCGCAGTTTACGTCTAAACACAGTTTGCGTCTAAGCGCAATTTAAGCAGAAGTATAAAGACAATGTGCTGCTATTGTATAGCTCAAAAAGTAATCTGCAAAAAGCAGATTTACGTCTAAACGCAGATTTACGTCTAAACGCAGATGTACATATGAACTTTGAAACTCGTTTGTAGACTCGCAAAAGG
>NW_008991774.1:16570-35589 GCF_000313855.2 Musa acuminata subsp. malaccensis
GTTGTGCTCCTCGGCTCTCGGCTCTATGCCTCTCGAGACCACACCTCCGCGGTCACCCCGCCTGCGTTGTGCTCCTCGGCCCTCGGCTCTATGTCTCCCGAGACCACACCTGCGCGATCACCCCGCCTGCGTTGTGCTCCTCGGCCCTCGGCTCTACGCCTCCCGAGACCGCACCTGCGCGGTCACCCCGTCTGCATCGTGCCCCTCAGACCCGCATAAACAGCCCGCCTGAAGCGAGAAGCCATGCTTCGGACTCCCAGCAGGCAAAACCGACGCATAGCTCCTTTCGGGGGGGGCATATGATAGGGGCAAAAATGGCGATGTGACACGCCATGACAGCATCCCCTTGAGCGACACACTGCCCGAGGCTCGCCATACATTGCAGCAGCTCGGCCTCCCACGCAGCCCCAGTGGCAATGTCACACGCCACCAAAGGTACAGTCCTGCCCTGCAGACAGCTACGTCAGGTAACATCAAACCTCCTTTATAAATACCCCTGAGTCCTAAGCAAAAAGGGGAGGAACTCACTCAGACACAAAACACTCAGAGGCTCTTCTTCTGCCTCATCCATAATCCCCTCCACATCGCTAACTTGATCGTCGGAGGGGTCGGGCCAAGCTCCCGGCCCGACCAGTGTGCAGGTACGAGACAAGGTTGCCTCTTCCCCGACGCTGCGACAGAGCTCTCCTCCTGACAGGACATCCAGATCAGACCACTGAGGTCGGCCACCAGGAGGACCCGAGGCACCCTACGCGAGATCCCCATCTTCTGGACCCGAACCGAGCCGCGACGGCCCCGAGGCCACAGCTAAAAAGTTATTTACCGTAACAGTTTACAACAATCTTTTCTATCACCAAAGAAAAAAACTAATAATTCAAAGAAAACTCAATCTGATATAAAAATTGAGTAAACATATTAAAACATTTGCAGATGAAACAAAGGTTGCGTTCTTTCTGAATAATTTGGAAGTATATCATTATGGATGATTAACAATAATCTTCTACAATGTAATCTCCATTAAGCATATTCACAGGAAGAAGAATGCCAATCAATCGTCTGAAATACCCAAAATATAAAATTAGATAAAATATTTCATAAAATAAATATAATGACTTAATAGATTGGGTTACCGAGTTAGTAATGTTTCTCATCGAACGTATGCAACGAAAAGTAACAAAGCTGATCTCCTTCGTCACAGCATCCACAGTGCATGACTCGGGCTTTTTGTTTTCTACGTAGACTTTCCCTTGAATTTTAGAAAAATGTTGCCTTTGGTATATCTATTATCCAATTTTTAATATATATATATATATATATATATATATATATATATATAACCAAATACAATATTTATTAAAACTATGACTATTAGTTACTTATAAAAAGGTTTTCTAAGGACCGTAGTCACGTCTGTGCAGTACAGAAATCATTATTGTTAAAAAAAAAAAACTATTGTTATAGTGGAAGTTGCAGTCATGTAAATTTAATGTTTTGCATATTTGTTTGCCCAAATAAAAAGGAGTTTTATATTTTTAACAACTTGCACTTTATCTATGAGGTTAATGGGCATTATTATTCCATTGTTAAGCGGTCAAACATGATGAAATCTTCTTCTTTTGGTTTCCCTTTCTGCTTCTCTCCATGCGCTCCTCCTCTCTTCTCTTCCTGCCCTTATCCTCTCTTTCCTCAGTTACTTCCACCCCTTCAGCGTCCATCTTCGTTGCCGGTGGAAGCTCGTTGGCCACCACCGACGCTAGTGGCAGTAACATCCTCGTGCTGTTGTTGTTGCCATCGTGGGCAATAGCAACACCCTGGATAGCGTCGGTGGAAGGGCTATTATATATCTTAATTTTTCTTAAGTTTATGCATTATATAATATATTATTAAAAGATTTATTTTATATCAATCATGATTAGGTTGCGTAAAATGACTTTTTCTAGCAGCTTTTTCTTTTGGGCTGGAAACCAATGGGACTTGAAAGTGTCATGATGATGGAGCTTTAAAGTGTACGGGATCAGCTTCAAAATGGGACCAAGCATGTTTGCGAGACGATCAGGCTTCGCATGCAAAGTGGTCACTCCCGTCCATTCCAGTAAATTTGAACGGGCAAGAATCTTCGAGATCCAACTTAAAGAGTGTGAGGGCACGATGGTACGATAAATAAGTAAGATGACGCACCAAAAGAGATATCGTCGGGAATCCAACACTTTGGTGCTTGCACGACCGCCCCACAGCTGGCTGGCCAGTACAAGTGGGTGTTCGTCACTGCATTCCTGTCATTTCCTTCAAAGGTGTGGCAGAGGGGCCATGACAGGATGTTCGCAGGACATAGCCTCCTGACATGCCTGCACATACCTAAAATCTCACTTCAGCTTCGGCCTCAAGTCTTCCCCGTCTCCCTTTTTTTTTTTTTTAAATCTCCTCCACTCCTCATAATTTATCAGTAAAAATTTTTATTACTTTTGAAATTAAATTAAAATATAATTACTAAATTAAAAATATATTGATTTCTATACAATATAATCTTAAATTTATCATAAAATTTAAAATCTAATATAATAATTATTATTAGAATCATTTCTAGTAGAATTTAAAAAAATTGAGATTGTTTGATTGAAATTAATCCTATTATACTCGAAAATAAAATCTTTAAAATTTGATAATTAAATATTTTAAAATATTTTAAAAAATAAAAATATTAGTGAAGATGTTAGAATGATGTCACATTAGATTGGTGAAAGTTTATGAACATTTGACTGAAGTTGACTCTATTATACTTGAAGAATAATTAAGATACACTTGTTTAGAAAACTTATACAAAAAGTTTAAATTTTAATACTTAAATATTCTAAAATTTTATAAAATAAAAATTATTACTATTGATATTAAAATCATGTCCTAGGAGAGTGGTTAAACTTTGTGATGGTTTAGACGAAGTTAACCCTATTGCACTAAAAAATAAACTAAAATAAATTCATTCATAAAATATATCTAAAAATTTAAATTTAACAATTGATTATCCCAACATTGTTTAAAAAATAAATGATATTATTACTAATGATGTTAAAATGATATACTAATAGATTGATAAAAATTTGAGATGATATGATTGAAGTTGACTTGGTTATATTTGAAAATAAACTAAAATATACTTGTTTACAAAACCTAATAAAAAAAATCTAAAATTTGATAATTAATTATCCCTAAAAATAGAAAAATATTACTAATTATGTTAGAATAACATTTTTGTAGAGTGGTAAAAGTTTGAGATGATTTAATTAAAGTTGATCGTGTTATACTAAAAAATAAATTAAAATACACTTATTCATAAAACATATAAAATTTTAATTTTTTTTATAATTAATTATCCTAAAATCCTCATAGGAAACATGTTATTCATTGTGTTAGAATGATGTCTTGTACATTGGTGAAAATATCAGATTGTTTGATTGAAGTTTACCCTGTTACACTAAAAAATAGACTAAAATAATTCGTTTACATATTCTAACCACAGCTAATTATCCTTAAATTTTTAAAAATAATCATATTTTATTGGTTTGAACTTTTGAATGTAATGAATAGACACTGCTATTCGGTCTAAAGCTAATAGTAGAGACTTTATTCAATAAATTACCTAATTAAAATCATATTTTATTGGTTTGAACTTTTGAATGTAATGATATTGATAAGAAATTTAAGACCATGTCTTTCACGACTGCTTGGGCATAATGTTCAGAAGAATAATAATTATAAAATCTGGATTAGACAGGTTAATTGATTCTTAACTAGTTTGGTTATATTGTTTGAATCTTAAAAACATAAATAAGTCTGCTCTTCTTTTTATTTATTATAAAATATTTTTATATTTTTTTAAAGACCATTTAAGTTTTTTATTATAAAAATAAAAACATAAAATATTTTTATTATCCTCCTCTTTTATTATATTATACTTTAATATAATATAGAATTATATTTTAAAAATTATTAATACTATGATATAAGTAATTGACTTATGAGTTCAACCAATGCTCTAATTGACTTAAGTTAGAATTGAGAGGTAATCTCACTAAATTAATTAGGGGCCAACTAGGCCCTTAACAGGGCTGAATTGGGCTGGATTAAACAACCCATTCAGCCCCTGAAAATAGGGCCGATGGTGGCACCGCTTGGGAGACCTAGTCTCCTAGGTGGTCTGGGTGGTGGTACCGCTGGCAGTCAATGCTGTCAACGATGGTATCGCCCCTGTCAAGCGGTGGTATCGCTAGAGCTCGGTTTCCGAGCTCTATCAGGCGATGATACCACCCATTAATGGCGGTGGTACCGCCAGCATCTCGAAATCCAAGGATTTAAATTTTTTTGCTCCAACTTTTAAAGCCATTGGGGCCTATAAATACCCCACCATTTTCTGCATGAAAGGGCAATAAAATGCTATCATATGTGTAAAAAATTCAAAGTTTTTGAGGTGTGAAAAGTGTTGTAAAAGTGAGAAGAGTTCTCCTCCTCCATCTTTAGCCTTGTAACCATCCAAGAAAGAGGAGTGAAACTTGTAAGGGTTGTCTCCTAATCCTGGCAAAAGGAGAAAGCGTTGTAAGAGGTAGTTGGTCTTCGCCTATTGAAGGAAGGCCTTTAGTAGATGCCGGTGACCTCGATGGAGGAGGAATCTGAAGTGGACGTAGGTCTCATTGACCAAACTACTCTAAATTCTGGTTTGCTTTTCATTTTGTACAATTTACTTTACTGCAAATCTCCTTGAGCTTCTCCTTACATTCTTACGAAAGTTTTCAGTTCAACATCTTTACGAAACGATTTGAATCGAGACGAACTTTCTATGAAATCAAAGAATTTTTCACTGCACTAATTCACCCCCCTCTCTCTTAGTGCTACTCTTGATCCTTACAATTGGTATTAGAGTAAGGTTCATTCTTATTTGATTTAAAACCCAAAAGAGAGGACATTTGCCGGCAACCAAGAGAGTCATTCAATTACACGTAGGCCTATGTTCAATGAGACGAATTACACATATTGGAATACTAGAATGAGGATCTTCCTAATTTCAATAGATTTCGAATTATGGAATATTGCTGAAAATAGGTTTCAAAAGTCTTCTCTTCCAATGAACGATTGGAATGAGTTGGAGAAGAATACTTTTGTTTCAAATGCTAAGGCTATGAATGCATTATTTTGTGTTTTAGATAAAAACGAGTTCAATTGTGTGTCTATTTATGAAACCACTTTTGATATTTGACAAATACTTGAAGTGACTCATGAAGGCACTAGTAGAGTGAAGGAGTCAAAAATTAATCTTTTAGTGCATACTTATGAGTTTTTTCGGATGAAACTGAGTGAGACCATTAGAGACATGTACACTCGATTTACGGATATTGTCAATGGTCTAAAAGGACTTGGTAAATGTTTCTCGGATTTTGAACTTGTTAATAAAATTCTATGATACCTTCCAAAAAGTTGAGACCCTAAAGTCATGGTCATTCAAGAGGCCAAAGATTTAAATAACTTTCCCCTTGAAGAACTAATAGGGTCACTAATGACCTATGAGATGACTTATAATGCTCAGGAAGAGCTTGAAAACAACGTTCCAAAGAATCAAAAGGATATGACACTAAGAACTCAAGAAGACCACTTGAAAGAAAATTCAAGTGATGAGGACTTTGATGAAGACTTGGCACTCTTGATAAGAAAGTTCAAAAAATTCATAAAAAGAAATAAATTTAAAAATGATACAAAAAATAAATTTGAACCTAAGAAAGAACAAGTGATATGCTATGAGTGCAAAAAGCTAGGACACTTCAAGAGTGAATATCCCCAAGTAAAGAGGAAGTAACCGAAGAAGAAGAAGGCTCTTAAAGCAACTTAGGATGACTCAAGTGCATCCGAAAAAGAGGAGCCAACCAACATTGAGCAAGTTGTTCACTATGCGCTAATGACTATTGGAGATGAGGTGAGTAGTTCCTTTGATGCAAATTTATCCTTTGATGAACTATTAAATACTTTTCATGATTTATTTGATGAATACAAATTAATTAGTAAAAAATATAAATTATTGAAAAAAGAGCATGCTTCTCTTGTTAGTGATTTTGATAGATTAAAAGTTGAGCATAATGATAGTTTAGCCCCATGTACGAAATGTGATGAACTAGAAATACTTCAAAAAGAAAACTTGCTACTCAAAGAAACCTTAGAAAAATTTGAGGTTGGTAGCAAGTCCTTGAACATGATCCTTACCAACAAGGGTCACGTTCATAGAAAAGACGAAATCAGATTTGTGAGTAGCTCTCACCAAAATCCAACCACCTTTGTTAAAGGCCCTACTTTGCATGTTTCACCCTAAAATAAATGCAACTTTTGTTATAAATTTAGACATGTAGCTTATTATTGTCTATTTAAGAAATATAGTCCACACAAACTGATTTGAGTTCATAAAGGAACCGTAAAGAACTCTATGCAAAATGATGAGGTAAGTTAATCGATTTTTGAGGCACCCAAGGTCAAATGGGTACATAAAAATCATCCTTTTTTGTAGAAACAATTACCATCATAAGCTAGGAGTAAGAGTTTGTACCTTGATAGTGGATGCTTAAGGCATATGACCGGAGATGCATCTCAATTCTCTAAACTTACTAGCCTAGACGAAGGATATATTACCTTCGGAGACAACAACAAGGGTATAATCATTGGCAAAGGAACCATAGGTAACACATCCAAGTTTTTTATTGAAGATGTGTTATTAGTTGATAGCTTAAAGCATAACTTTTTAAGTATTAGTTAATTATGTGATAAAGTATATATTGTTAGATTTAAATCTAATGCTTGTATTATAGAAAAATCACACATAAACACATCTATGATTGCCCTAAAATAAAATAATGTATTCACTATCAAGAATTGTTTGAGTCTAAGAGCATGCCTAGGGTCCCTTTTATAGGTGGACCCAAATATAATTATGTTCAGGATTGCTAATGATTGGAGAGGAACATGCGATATTTTGGGTCGAATCATGGCATAATATTCGTCATACTGAACACTTGCATTGATGGACACAATCTAGGTTGCACCAATCATGAGGTTCGGACGGTCGAGCATGTACCACTATGTGATGCTTATATATCTCTTGATCTGATTGCCATTCATGGGACATGTGCAGTCAATGTGGTCTTGGGCAATCGGGCCATCAACCACGTGGTGACTACTAGGAAATCTAGGGGCGACATCACATGTGTAGCGAAAGAACATAAAACAAAAACCATAAAATTTTCAATATGTGTTTGTCGTCGTGCGTAGATTGGTTCGCAAAACTTGTAATAAAAAAAATCACGTGTGAGATAGTTGTGTTACCTAGGAAGATCATATATCCCTGAATCCTTGTAGATATATAGGAGTGGATAAAGGAGGCAAAGCATCCTCCTCTCTAGCGGTGATCCATATAGTAGGGCTGCAACGACGCTCCTCAAATCTCCAGGCCTGCTATCTGAGGAGGAGAAAAGGAGAGGATAATAGGAGGTGGTAACTTAGAAGCCCTAGCCTTTGAGCCTTTAGTTGCCTCCAATTTATAGAGGCAGTTAACCCTAATGGATCATGCCCTATTGGGTATTGGATCTCCATCCAATTATCCAAGCCTATTAGTTTGTGGGTCTCTACCGAATAGTCTCTTATTAGCTCTTATTGGATCTTATCTTTGGGATCTAATAATTTAGGAGCTTATTAGATATCCAATAAGATAGGGGCTTTAGCGGATATCTCATATGCGAACCTCTACTCATCACAACACCTACCATATGTGTGTGACCCTTTAGGCCCAATATCGAGCTAGCCGTGAGTCATACCTATCAAAACTCTTTCAGGCTTAGTGAATTATTATCTCTATAATAATTCACTTGACTCATCGACTACGGGCGTACTAGGCCACTACGCCATAGTCCCCAAACGGTATAGGGGAATCCAATCCTTTGGACATATCTGTCCTCAGTTGTCGTGTACCTGTAGTCCCTCATCCATCTAATATCCCAAAGACCATATATCGGACATGGTGTTGTTAGGCCCATACGGTTTCTCCTCGAGTCTCGCTCTAATTAGATTCTCTCGGAGAACTCTTTCTCTCTCAATTTGAATGACCTTGGCCAAGGATTTTTCTGAGTAAGAACACACGGGACATTCCTCTCATGATACCGAGAGTAGATGATCCTCTATTGGCCCTCATAAGGTTGGTTGCCATTTTCAATAACCGACTGTTCTAGATTTGGAACGTCTAAACCTATAAATCTGACATCAAAGAGTGGAGTACTCATACAGGACATCCTTGGTGTCTTAAGTCTAAGGACCATATACACTACTGGGACTACGAAATCACTGTCTGACAATAAAGCATCATCAACCATCCAGTATTCCATGAGCAGATCAATCAGTGAACTCATTCTCCAATGAGCACTTGCACTGTATCCTTAGTGTCCCCACACGAGCAACTATTAAACTAGCTGCCTCCATCATATGGATGGATATACAGCACATCGGTCTATCCGGTTATCTTGATGTCCCTCTTGAGTGACCTATGACCAGGATTATTTAGGGTCTATCCGGTTATCCGATTCCAATTACACAAATCCATGGACATCACAATATATACACATATATGCAATAAGTAATATAAAGCGATAAAAATGCTAATATATAATAAGCAAAAAGAGTACGTATCATATCACACGTGCCATTACTCACATGATTGACTTGAAGGGCACCTATGACTAGTAGTGACGTCATGTCTTCTATGTCATTATTTACCTATCACTAGCCCATCGCTTTTGGATCTTAGTGTTAGGAAATCTGGGGTAGTATCACATGTCCAGCAAAAGAACAAAAAATAAAATATCAGAATTTCACATAGAAAAAATAGTTTCATCATCGTGCGAATATTGGTGTACAAAAACTCATAAACATGAAAACTACGCATATAAAAAAGATGTGTTATCTAGGGAGATCATTATTAGGATCAAGGGCACTGGGGGGGGGGGTGAATTAGTGCATCAAAAAAACTTTCGACGATTAAAACTGCGTTCGTACGATGAAATCATTTCTGACGTAAAACCGTTTTCGGAAACATAACTTGAAAGCAAGTTTGTAAGGGAGTGTAGCAAAAGTGATAAGAAAGTAAAGCACATATGGAGGTTTGCAGTAAGATAAGCAACAAGAAGAAATGCAAACCAGAGGGCACCGTAATTTTAGAGTGGTTCGGTCAATCTTGACTTACATCCACTTTTGGCTTCCTCCTCCGACAAGGTCACCGACGTCCACTAGAGGCCTTCCTTCAATAGACGAAGGCCAACCACCCTTTTACAGTTTCACTCCTTTTGACGGGCTTAGGAGACAACCCTTACAAAATTTCCTCTCCTCTCTTGAAAGATCAAAACTTGGAAGAAAAGAGGGAGGAGAACTTCTAGCATTTACAACACTTTTGAGCTCTAAAAATCACAGAGTAAGATTGGATTTTCGGTGCCCTTTCATGCAGGAAAGGGTAGGGTATATATAGGCCCCAAACTGGTTTAAATTTAGAGCTCAAAAATATCATCTCTCGGATTTCCGGGGTCCTAGCGGTACAACCGCCAGACTAGGCGGTACGACCACTTGACAGAGCTCGGAGACCGAGCTCTAGCATTGCCACCGCCTGACTGGGGCGGTTCCACCGCCCAGTCTTTCTTGGAGATTGAGCCCAAGCGGTGCCACCGCTTGACTAGGGTGATTCGACCGCCCAGCTTTCCTAGGAGATTGAGCTCCTGGGCGGAGGCACCGCCGACACGGTGCAACCGCCGACCCAGGCGGTGCCACCGTCGGCCAGGAAATCTGGGTCCAAATGGGCTGATCCATTCGGCCCAATTTGGGTCTATCAAGGGCCCAATTGCCCCCAGATTAAGTTAATGGGATCACCTCCCATTCCTAGCTTAATCTACATGCTAACTACGATATTTCTTAAGACATTTATTGCAACTTGCTTTGGTGCGTCAATCGCTTCTTTCGGCGAGCTTCCGGTGAACTTCCGGCGAACATCCAATGAACCCTCGGTGATGCTCCGGCGGACTTTCGGCAAATCTCTTGGACTTGCGACGATCCACTTGGCGAGTTCTGACGAGCTTCTTTGGCAAACTCTTGGACTTCTCAGATTTGTTCCCGCAGAACTTTCGATGACCGTCCGGACTTCCGTCGAACTCTCGAACCCCCAATGTGATCATAGTCTTGACTCTGGTGCAACTCCTGCTGCATGTCTTACTGCCATCGTAGTTAATCCTGCACACTTATCTCAACATATGGATTGGATAACAAATGACAATTGACTTCATCATCAAAATCCGAGATTCAACAATCATATATCCCTAAAAACCTATAGATTTGTAGGAGAGGATGTAGGAAGTCAACTATCCTCCTCTCTAGCAGTGATCCAAATGGTTGGGGCTGCAAAGACACTCCTCAAATTGCTGCACAATCCTCTTTTTCACGCGCACCACGCGATCAAGAAGGGGCCAACCCTTCTTGCTATCCACGTGCCCGAAACAAGGGCTACTAGTGAAGGAGGAGAGGTTGAGAGGAGTATAGGAGGTGACAGCTAAAGAGAGTCTAGCCTATAGCCCTCTGGTTCCCTCCTATTTTTAGAGGTCCCTATAAACTTATCATATTGGATCTTGCCCTATTAAATACTGGATCTCATTCCAACTACCCAAGCCTCTTCGATAATTGGATCTCTACCCAATAATCTCTCATTAGCTCTTATTAGATCTCATCCATAGGATCCAAAAATTCAGGGGCTTATTAGATATCAAATAAGATAGGGGCTCCATCGGATATCTCATATCCGAACCTCTACTCGTTGTAATACCTAGCATATGTGTGTGACCCTCTAGGTCCAATATTGAGCTGACCATGAGTTATAGCTGTCAGAACTCCTTCTAGCTTAGTGAATTATTATCTTTATAATAATTCACTCGACTTATCGATTGTGGATGTACTAGCTCACTACATCGCAGTCTCAAGATATAGAAGAATCCAATCCATTGGACTTGTCTATCCTTATTTACCACATATTTATAGTCCCTCATCCATCTAATATCTTAGAGACTATTCCGTGCATGGTGCTGTCAGGCCCATATAATTTCTACTCGAGTCTCGCTCTAATCAGAATCTCTTGGAGAACTCTTTGTTTGAGCAAGAACAAATATGATATTCCTCTCATGACAATGAGATTAGATGATCCTCTATCGATACTCAATCGCCCTCGTAAGGTTGGCTGCCACTCTTGATGATCGATTGTGCTTTATTTGGAACTTCTAGGCCTATAAGTCCGGTGTCAAAGA
Source organism: Musa acuminata subsp. malaccensis (assembly GCF_000313855.2). Classification (NCBI taxonomy): domain Eukaryota; kingdom Viridiplantae; phylum Streptophyta; class Magnoliopsida; order Zingiberales; family Musaceae; genus Musa; species Musa acuminata. Next base: position 27,919 of record NW_008991774.1, read on the forward strand.
GTGGAGTACTCATACAAGATATCCTTGGTATCTCATATCTAAGGACCAGATACGTTATTGGGATGACGGAATTGATGTCTGACAATAAGGTATCATCAACCATCCAATATTTTATAAGCGGGCGATTAGTGAATCATTCTCTAATGAGCACTTGCACTATATCCCTAGTGTCCCTACACAAGCAACTATGAGACCAACCACCTCCATCATATAGACGAGTATATAGCATAGCAATCTATTAGGTTATCTCGATGTCCCTCAAGAGTAACTTATGACCAGGATTATTTAGGGTCTATATTTAACGGTGAATCGATCTCACTATCGTAATCTTTTCATGATTCGATTCCCATTACAAAGATCCATGGTCATCACAATATATATATTAAGCAATATAAAGTAAACAAAAAATGTCAAATATATAATAAGCAAAACGAGTGCGTAGCAAGTCACATGTGCCATCACTCACGTGATTGGTTTGTAGGGCACCTATGACTAGCAATCTCTCACTTGACCTAAAACCAATCATCTATGTGTTTGATCCCTATCAGACCCCAGTGATGCTTAAAGACAATATGAGACAATGACTTCGTTAATAGATTTACAATGTTATCTTCGGATGGAACTCTTTCCACTGCTACATCTCTTCGGGCCACGATCTCTCTGATTTGGTGGAACCTCCTCAGAATATGCTTAGACTTCTGATGAGACATTAGTTCATTTGCTTGAGCAATCACCCCATTATTGTCGTAATATAAGAAAATTGACTCCTCGTTGCCTGACATGACATATTTGTGATTGATACCGGGGAGGGTAAAATGCAGAATGAATTTCGAAAGAAAACCGATGGAATAGTGTTTCCAGATAGAAAATGTCACAGTAGACAAGTTACAAACTCTTGAAGAAAAGTCGCAGTATAGTTGTATTTGCTGGAATGAGTGTTTTGAATAGAAAAGGCACGAACTCATGATAAAACTTAAATAAGATAAAAAAATAATTCACCACCAAGTTAAAATCACAAAGGGATATAGAAATTCACCACCCCAAGGATTATAAACGAGGATACAGAACATAAATCAAAAGACTCACCACTCAAGGATGCACCCAAGAGACACAAAGTTTAAGGGAGTTCTCCAAGAGAGCTTCTGCCAAGATATCATCAGTTTCTAAAGTTCTTTCTAAGTCCTATACACCAAAATAAATACTAGTGCATGAAACAACCCTTCATGTATAGGGAATTTTGAAATTAAGTGTTTATAGTTGCTAACCAACTCCTTTAATGCATTCTTTGGTCATGAAGAAATGTTCACAACTGCTAACCAACTCTTTTAATACATTCCTTTGTCATGAAGAAAAGCACCTTAAAACAGCTTTAACTTTGTGCAGGGAATATGTTGATGAGCTGTCATATTTGAGCGGGCTGAGTTGAAGATTATGAGACATCATTATTGGCTGAAAAAAATACCATATCATAATCAAGGTTTATATGGCCAGATTGTAATAAATTAGACACTCCCCTGTCAATCTCCCCCGGTTGAAAAAGACTTGTCCTCAAGTCCTTGTTTAATTTATCAACATGATTATAAAAATGACTTAAATCAGCCACATTAAATATTGGGGATACTCCATAATCTTCAGGTAGCTCAATCTCATAAGTATTTTTACCAATTCTCTTAAGCACCTTGAATGGACCATCAGCCTTAGGTTTTAGTTTTCTAAATTTGCCTAGTGGAAACCTCTCCTTAGATGAATCCAGACCAAATCACCTACATTAAACTCTACATATTTTCTATGTTTGTTGGTAGCATGCATGTACCTCTCATTTTGCTTCTCAATGGTTGCTTTCACACCCTCATGCAGCTTTTTTATCTGCTTAGCTCTTTTATCAACATCTCCACTAAATTGCTTTATTGTAGAATGATGGATTAAGTCCAAAGGACTAGCATGATTAGCACCATGAACAACCTCAAAAGAACTCTTACTGATACTATGATGGATAGAACGATTATAGGCAAACTCAATTTGTGGAAGAATGAGATCCCACTGCTTAATATTCTTGCCAACATAACTTCTAAGCAAATTTCCCAAGCTTCTGTTCGTTACCTCAGTTTGCCCATCGGTTTGTGGATGATGCGAGCTGCTGAAATTCAAAGAAGTACCCAGCTTCCTCCGAAGAGTTCTCCAAAAATAATTAACAAGTTTTGAATCTCGATCATACACCATAGTTCTTGGAATACTATGCAATTTAATAATTTCCTTAAAATACAAATCAGCAATATGAGATGCATCATTCGATTTATTGCAAGGAACAAAGTGAGATATTTTTGAAAATATGTCAACAACAACCATGATGGAATCCTTGTTCCTTTGAGTTCTTAGCAATCCCAAAATGAAATCAAGACTCACTTCCTCCCATTGAGCATTTGGCATGGGCAATGGAGTGTACAATCTAGAATTTTGACTTCTTGTTTTTGCCAAATGATACACTCGACATTGCTTTATATGTCTTTCCACATCTCTAAACATCTTAGGCCAATAGAAGTTTGATTGAATAAGAGCTAAAGTCTTATCTCTACTGAAATGTTCATCCAAAACACCACCATGAGCTTCAGCTAGGATTACTTATCTCAAAAAACAAGATGAAATACATAAAGTATTAGCTCGAAAAAGAAAACCATCAAGGATAGAAAATTTTTGAAAGGAACCTGATTTACAATTCTGCCATATTGAGCTGAAATCCACATTATTCTCATAGAGATCTTTGAACGTCTCAAATCCAACAACTTTGACCTCCAATGCTGATAATAAAGAATGCTTTCTGCTCAATGCATCAGCAACCACATTTTGAACACCATATTTGTGCTTAATTGTAAAGTTATAAGATTGCAAAAACTTCACCCAAGCTGTATGCCTCTTGTTTAGCTTGTGTTTGTGATTTATGAACTTTAATACTTCATGATCTAAATATAGCACAAATGGCTTACCAAAAAGTATTAACTCCAATGAGATAAAGCTCGATATATGGCATAGAACTCCTTATCATAGGTTGAATATTTCCTTCTTTTATCATTCAGCTTCTCACTAAAAAATGCAATTGGCTTTCCGTCTGAACTCAAAAAAGCATCAATTCCCACATTAGATAATCGCATTCAATCTCAAACACATTGTCAAAATTGGGTAGAACTAAGATAGGAGCTTCGGTCACCTTTTTTTTTAATAGCTTAAAAGCATCATTAGTCCATTTGAATTTATTACATTTCAAACATTCGGTGATTGAAGCGACAATAGAGCTGAAATTCTTGATGAATCTTCTGTAAAAAGAAGTTAAGCCATAGAAACTCCTCACATCATGCAATGAAGCAGGTGTTGGCCAACTGAGAATAACTTCTACCCTACTTTGATCCATCATGATTCCATCTTTTGAAACAACATACCCCAAAAATACAATACTAGATGTAAAGAAATCACACTTCGCTAGATTAGCATAAAGCTTTTGCTACCTCAAAATAAGAAAGATTTCTTTTAAATGATTCATATGCTCCTCTTCGCTCTTACTGTACACTAATATATCATCAAAGTAAACTACAACAAATATTCTAATGCATGGCTTAAGTATGTGATTTATAAATCTCATGAAAGTGCTAGGAGCATTAGATAGCCCAAATGACATAATCAACCATTCATATAAGTCTTCTATAGTTTTAAATGCTGTTTTCCACTCATCTCTGGGCCTCATTCTTATTTGGTGATAGCCACTCCTCAAATCAATTTTAGAGAAAATAAAAGCACCACATAATTGATCAAGTAAATCATCTAACCTTGGAATAGGAAAATGATAATCCATTGTGATTTTGTTGATGGTGCGACTGTCAATGCACATTCTCCATGAACCATCATTCTTAGGCACCAACAAGGCGGGAACTGCACAAGAACTCATGCTCTCTCGAATTAATCCCTTTTTCACCAATTCATCAACTTGCCTTTGAAGTTTTTCATGCTCCTTGGGACTCATTCTATACGCTGCCTTATTAGGTAGAACAACCCCCGGAATAAGATCAATGTGATATTGAATGTCTCTCAAAGGTGGAAGGCCATGTGGAATCTCTTCCGGTATAACATCTTGAAATTCCTTTAGGATTGGTTTCATGATTTCCGGTGTCTCCTTTTATTGTTCATTCTCCTCTACTACCATTAGGGCTAAAACATGACCACCCTTATCTAATTCACATTTGCATTCACCATAAGATATAAAAGCACTAACTTCCTTCTTTGGTGCATTGATTTCAAAAGGTTGTAATGGAGCTAAGATAATCTTCTTTTCATTCACCTTAAAAGAATAAGTATGTTTATAACCATCATACAATACCCTTATATCATAATGCTAAGGTCTTCCCAACAGCAAATGACAAGCATCCATAGGAGCAACATCACACCACATTTTATCTTTATAATACTTGCCAATAGAAAATGAAACTAAACATCTTTTAGTTAGTTACCTTGATGTCATTTCCTTTTTACAACCAATATAATTGATATGGATGTGGATGAGGGATTATATCCAACTTCAACTTCTACATCATCTCCAAAGAAACCACATTCTCAGAATTGTCGCTGTCGATGATCACCAAGCACACCTTGCCAAGAGAAGTGCATTTAGTGTGAAACACATTTTTTCGTACCCAGCTTTCATCATTGGCCACATAAGACACTTGCAAGCTATGTTACAATATAATAGACAAACATGATCTACATAAGTAACCTCTTCCTCATCTTCATCATATTTTGGTTCGTTGTCAGCTTCGTCTTCTCCTCCATTACTATGATCTTCAACCAAAGTTACAATCTTCCTATTTGGACAATCTGAAGCAATATGCCCAAAACCATGACATTTGAAGCATTTTCGACCACTTGGGGTAGAAGAATTAGGCTTTTTTTTGCTGCCAACAACTAATATAAAGTAAAAAAACTATCAAATATATAATAAGCAAAAAGAGTGTATATCATGTCACACATGCCATCACTCACGTGATTGGCTTACAAGGCACCTATGACTAGCAAAAATTTGATGAGGTAATCAGATCTTATGACTTTGTTAAGAATGAAGATGAGCTTTGTATGTACATGAAAGTAAGTGGGAGCGCTATCACCTTTTTGGTGCTATATGTGGATGACATCCTGATCATTGTGAATGATATAGGAATGCTCTTCACAGTAAAGACTTGGCTATCTAGATACTTCTCTATAAAGGACTTAGGAGAAGCATCCTATATCTTGGGGATTCAGATCTATTGAGATAGATCTAAGAGGATGCTTGGCTTGTCCCAATCTAGGTACATTGACACCATTGTCAAAAGGTTTAGAATGAAAAATTTCAGGAGATGTCTTATACCGATGAGACATGGAATATCACTTTCTAAGAGTATGTCTCCAAAGATTCTTGAAGAAATGGTAGACATTGATAGGATAGATACTCTATGCCTTAACGATATGATCTATCATGTATGCTATACTATATACTAGGCTTGATATAGTGCATGGTCTAAGTGTTATAAGTAGATATCAAGCGAATCCAGGTTTGGAACATTGGAATGTAGTAAAGTATATCCTCAAGTACTTAAGAATGACTAAGGATCTTTTATTGGTATATGGAGGAAGTAGCCTTAGGGTTTAGGGCTACACTGACTTGAGTTCCCAATCGGATATCAATGATTATTTATGATTTAGAATGATGCATGCAATACTATGATTTGTTACTAAAATAATGTATCATGAATGCTTGAGTATCATGTATGATATATCCATAGTGATGAAGTAAGGATGAAATGTAAGGTTTTGAAATTATGCATGTTTTAATTTGAAATTATAATGATGCACAAACATATTGAAATAAGATTGATACTTTACCTTAGTCATGATTTAAAAATTATTGTAAAGGGAAAAAAAATATAAAAATATATTCTTCCCTTCTTTTTGATAATGACAAAGGGGGAGATAAATTTGCTAGCTTACAATTTGCAAGGAGAAAACTTGCTAGGAAACAAAAAAAATGCTAGCTTACACTTCTCAAAAGAGAAGAAAGAACTTGCTATCTTGAACATCACCAAGAATTGCTAGCTAGCAATCTCAAGAGAAGCAAAAGTGCTATCTTGCCTATCTCAAGAAGCAAAACTTGCAACTTGCACATTGCAAAAGAAAGCAAGAATTGCTAGCTTTCACACTTCAACAAAAGACAAAAATGCTATCTTGCATATCTCTTAAACTAGCTAAGCTTGCATGCTTTATAATGAAGTAGAACTTAAATGTTTCAAAAATTGCTAGTTGCACTTCTCCTTTTTTATTATGCATGATTTTATGTTGCATGCAATATTACGATTGGTTCTTTCAATATTCATGAAGCATACAATGATCAAATATTCATGATTAAATCTGCTTTGACTTGAATTCAATTTGAATTCAATGTTCTATCAATATGGCATATTGATAGGGGGAGTTAAGGTTAACTCTGTCATCAATTGATTGTCATCATAAAAAAAAGGGAGATTGTTGAATCGTGGATTTTTGATGATGAAATCAATTGATGTGTTTATCATCTAATATGCGTTTAAGTGATGTAGGACTAGCTTCGATCAGAAAAGGCAAATCGATTAAAGCAAGAGGAATCAGATGTTGGGCCAGAGCAAACATGTCAGAAGATTGGATGCCAGGCCAGAGGATCGGTTGACGTGTCGGTAGAAGGCTTCGGTCCGTGAATTCGGGCATCAGGCTAAGAAAATCGGACATTGTGCCAAGAAGATAAGATATTGTGAGAAGACAACATGCTAATTGGGTAATACGCCGAAGGAAAGGACGATGCACCGAAGAATTGGACGAAGCCCTGATGATATATGTTTTCACAAAAGACTTGAATACCCTCACATGAAATAAATTGGATGAAATAGAAATAAATTTTCTATACTATTGAGATTAATAAATTTATTTTACCAATCTTATGAATCTCATGAAAATATACATGATGATAAGCATGTGTTATTTTCATGAGTGTATTTGAAAAAACATAAGGCAAAACCATGTCCGAATGCATGAAAGTGTTAAATTTTATTTTCGGATTTTCTTGATCCTAACAATTTATTTTACAGAATCTATTGATCTTGATGGTTTTATGATGAAATTCATTTTTCGATCCTAAACGTTGATGCATGTTTTTATTTAACATAATTGAAAAAACATGCTAACATGAAATCAATCACTTAAAATGAAATACTTAAAAAAGGGAAAATATATTATCAATGAAATCATGAATTTACTTGTGTTACGAATTTTGTGAACCATAAAAATGATTTTTGGTGATTTGAATTTGAATGAGTTTTATCCAAAATAATGATCTTTATTCCGTGATATTTACAAATTAAGATTTATTATGAATCAAGATTTTTTTCATTAATCGATCTCCTAAGATTTTCTTTTGATTAATTATGAGTAGGTTTTTCAAAAATAAATCATGTCTTTTGGTATTCACATGTTCTAATCTTTTATGATATGATTTTTATGCAATTCCTTGGATTCATGAAATGTTTATCGCATCACCCAATTACTTTCTTCTTGATATTCCTTATGTGGTGATATAAAATTATGCATGAAATACTCTTGATATTATTTTGATGCATACAAATGAAA
>NW_008991774.1:50427-67815 GCF_000313855.2 Musa acuminata subsp. malaccensis
ATTTTAAAAATCATGGATATTTTGAGGGGCGTGACAATTTGCCCTTCCCTTCCAAGAGATTTGCTAGTGGAAGGTGGGAGCCTCGTTGAAGAGGGCCTCGCAAGTGGATGTAGGTTATTTGACCGAACCACTTTAAAATCGGCGTGATCTCTGGTTTGCATTTTCTTATTGTTATTCACATTACTGCAAACCTTCTTACGTGCTTTATTTCATCATTACCTTTGCTGCACACCTTTACGAACACACATTCAAGTTAAGTTTTTCAAGTTCGGTTTTTATCGTACGAAAGATTTGTCGAAACCAACGTTTTAATCCGCTGCACTAATTCACCCCCCCCCCCCTCCTCTTAGTGCCGCTCCGATCCTAACATAATCATCTGGTGTGATTGCTCATGTGATGTGTGATTACTTATATACATACTAGATTTGTATATATATATATTTGCATGTGATGTTGATATATATTAAATATGTATATTTGTGATATGTCATATTAGGAGACTAAATCATAGAAACCCCTCTCTCGATAATATTAAGTCGGTAAACGTGAGGCAATTAAATTGACCCATGTGGCCTTCCATCGTTATAGGTAGGGACCGATTCCTAGTGTAGGTTGAGTTGGTCGAGTCCCTCGAGGCTTACCTATATTGTGATTCACTATCTTACCTACGACATAAAGATGTCACTAGTGACCTGAGGACATGGTATGCTTGGTCGAGTCTCTTGAGGGTATATCATCGAATCAGACTCATCTTGTAACGATGGTATTGACTGAACCGAACATCATGGTTGGTCGAGTCCCTCGAGACCATGGTGATTCAAAGGTTGAACAGGACGAGAATCACAAGGAGTTGTGATTGGCAAGAGTTGCCTACCTTTCGGGCTTAGTGTGATTGGTCGAGTCCCTTGAGGTTACACTAAGATGCTGATTGGATCCTGATCCCCAATAGAAGTCTGCCAGAGACTTCCGTTTCATGTGCTGAGGGTGTTGCATAACTCGCCAGTAAAATAGTGGGAGCATATTAAGATAGAAGTCCATATCTTGATTATTTATTTTTTATAAAATTTGTATGTTATTTATTCTTGCTGCATCTTTATTTTCATAAAATGTCACTTTTAAATCCCTTATGTGGCATACTTGATGTCAATTGTCTCATTGGTCCAAATTATATAGATTGGCTCCGCAACTTGAGAATTGTTCTCACGGTAGAGAAAATTATGTATGTCCTTGATATAGTGATGCCTACACCCGAGAAAGGGGCAAGCAAAGATGAGATCACTCGCTACATGAAGTATATTGATTACTTCACTCTTGCTCAGTGTTACATGTTAGGCTCTATGACTCCTGAGTTACAGAGACAATATGAAAAGATGGATGCCAGATCAATTCTCCTACATATCCATAAACTGTTTGAGGAACAAAGGACTCAGCGATATGAGATATCCAAGAGTCTCTTTCGAGCTAGGATGATTGAGTGGACACTGGTTCAGAACCATGTCCTAAAGATGATTGAGTGGATAGAGAAACTCACAGGTCTAGGAATGGTCCTAGAGGATAACTTGTGTATTGACATTGTGCTTCAGTCCCTACCAGATTCCTTTTCACAATTGATAATGAATTTAATATGAACAAGCTTGAGATGACTCTCCCGGAGCTCCTCAATATGTTGAGGGAGGCAAAGAGCACTATCAAGAAAGAGAAGCCAGTTCTCTACACTAGTGAGACCAGAAAGAAAAAAAAAGTAGAAAAATCCTTTAAGAAAGGCAAGGGCAAGGGCAGACTAGGTAAAGCAATGGTTGCTAAGAAATACTCAACAAAAGACAAAGGCCAGTGCTTCCACTATGGAAAAGATGGGCACTAGAAGAGGAACTGCAAAGAGTACCTTGCAGAGAGGGCGAAATAAAAGCTTGGAGAAGCTTTAGGTACATTCATGAGTAGTCTCCATTTGTCAAACTCTTATGATAACACATGGGTATTGGATACCAGTAGTGCTTATCATATATGCAATTCGTTATAGGTTCTAACAAGGCCTATAAGACTGGAGAGAGGCGAGATGGGCCTAAAGATAGGCAATGGAGCAAAAGTTATTTTAGTAGTTATTGGCGAGATCGCCCTATATTTGCTTGGTGGAGCTATTATTGCATTAGATGCATGTTATTTTCTTCCTTCTATTATCAAAAACATTATCTCCATTTTGACAGTTAGTGGATATAAATTAGTTTTTTAGAACAATGGTTATTCGATATTATTAGATGATGAGATCATCATGAAAGGAACATTGCACAATGATTTGTTTATGCTAGACACTACTCTACATATCATGAATGTAAGTGTGTTTAAGAGAAAATAAGATAAGGTGAACAATGCATACCTATGATATTGTAGGCTAGGTCACTTCCATGAGGGAAGGATTTAAAAGTTGCTAAAGGATGGATATCTAGATCCATTCGACTATGAGTCATATGCAACTTGCGAGTATTGCCCTCGTGGAAAACTAATAAACTCTCCATTTAGTGGAATTGGAGAGAGAGCCACTGAGCTGTTGGAACTCATTCATAGTGATGTATGTGGAGTCATATCAACTCATGCCATTGGTGGTTACTCTTACTTCATTACCTTTATTGATGATTTCTCAAGGTATGGATATGTGTACTTAATGAAGTATAAGTCCGAGGCCTTTGAAAAATTCAGAGAGTATAAGAATGAAGTGGAGAACTAGACTGAAAAGAGTGTTAAGACTCTTTGATCAGATCGAGGAGGTGAGTACTTAAGTACAGAGTTTACCCAGTTCCTCAAGTACCATAAGATTTTATCCCAATGGACACCTCCTTATACACCTCAGCTTAATGGTATATCTGAAAGGAGAAATCGTACGTTGTTAGATATGGTACGGTCCATGATGAGTTTCGCTGACCTACCCATCTCATTCTGGGGATATGCCCTAGAGACCGCAGCATACCTTCTGAACAGAGTTCCAACTAAGTCGATAGTGTCTACAACATATGAGATATGAAAAGAGAAAAAGCCCGATCTTAAGGTTGTTAAGATTTGGGGCTACCCTGCCCACGTTAAAAGACACAACCCCGATAAGTTGGAATCAATGACGGAGCGGTACAAGTTCGTGGGATACCCCAAGGAAACTTATGGGTATTATTTTTATCATCTCGAAGACCAAAAGGTCTTTGTAGCCAAGAGAGTAGTGTTCCTTGAGAAGGAACACATTCTTAGCAGAGACAATGGGAGCATGATAGAGTTGAGCGAGGTTGGAGAACCTAGCTCAAGCATCACTCTACAGCCCAAGTCTATTCAGGTACCTAACACACAAGTTTCAACTTTACATAGGTTCGGTAGAGTATCTTATCCTCCTGAGAGATATGTGGGACATATTAAAGGAGAGGATGTTGAGGATATTGATCCTCAAACTTATGAGGAAGCTATTATGAGTATAGACTCTGGGAAGTGGTAAAAGCCATGAATTCTGAGATAGATTCCATATACTCTAACAAGGTTTAGAACCTAGTTGATGCGCCCGACGGTATTGTATCTATCGGTTGCAAGTAGCTCTTTAAGAAAAAGATCGGAGTAGACGGAAAGGTAGAGAAAAAGATCTTTAAGAAAAAGTGGATCTATAAAGCTAGGCTAGTGGCTAAGGGGTATCGTCAAAGGCAAGATGTTGACTATGATGAAATCTTTTCACCCGTAGCAATGCTAAAATCCATCCAAATTCTATTAGCTATTGCAACACACTATGATTATGGCATCTGACATATGGATGTGAAAACCACATTTCTCAATGGGAACCTCGAGGAGGAGGTGTATATGATACAACCCAAGGGATTCGTATCTAAGGACTGCCTAGATAAGGTGTGTAGGTTGCTTAGATCCATTTATGGACTAAAGAAAGCTTGCCGAAGTTAAAACATAAGATTTGATGAGGCAATCAGATTTTATGACTTCGTTAAAAATGAAGATGAGCCTTGTGTGTATAGGAAGGTAAGTGGGAGCGCTATCACCTTTTTGGTGTTATATATGGATGACATCCTAATAATTGTGAATGATGTAGGAATACTATCCATAGTAAAGGCTTGGTTATATAGACAATTTTCTATGAAGGACTTAGGGGAAGCATCCTATATCTTAGGGATTCGGATCTATAGAGATAGATCCAAGAGGATGCTTAGCTTATCTCAGTCCAGGTACATAGAAACCATTGTCAAAAGGTTTGATATAGAAAATTCCAAGAGAGGTCTCAAATCGATGAGACATGGGATATCGCTTTCTAGGAGTATGTCCCCAAAGACTCCTGAAGAAAGGGCGAACATAGATATGATACCTTATGCCTCAACGATAGGGTGTATCATGTATGCCATGCTATGTACTAGGCCTGATATAGCACATGCTTTGAGTGTCACGAGCAGGTATCAAGCGGATCCAGGCTTGGAGCACTGGAAAGTAGTAAAGTATATCCTTAAGTACTTGAGAAAGACTAAGGATCTTTTATTAGTATACAGAGGTAGTAGCCTTAAGGTTGAAGGCTATACAGACTCGAGTTTTTAGTCCCGATAGCAAGTCAAATTTGGGGTTTGTGTATACCTTGAATGGAGGAGTAGTATGTTAGAAGAGTTCCAAGCGAGATATTACTGCTGACTCGACCATAGAGGCATAGTACATTGCTGTAGTAGAGGCAGCAAAGGAGGGAGTCTGGATGAAGAAGTTCATCACAAATCTGGGAGTCGTGTCGAGTAGCGAGGAGTCGATTCCTTATATTGCGATAACTATGAGACGATTGCTTAAATAAGGGAACCTGGGTCTTATCAGAAGTGTTTTGAGGAGGTTCCAACTTATTAGAGAGATCATGACCCGAGGAAGTGTAGTAGTGGAAAGAGTTCCATCCGAAGATAACATTGTTGATCCACTGACAAAGTCGTTGTCTCATATTATCTTTGAGCGTTATAGGGGTCTGATGGAGATTAGACACATAGTTGATTGACTTTAGGTCAAGTAGGAGATTGCTAGTCATAGGTGCCCAACAAGCCAATAACGTGAGTGATGGCACGTGTGACTTAACACGAAATCTTTTTGCTTATTATATTTTGGCATTTATTACTTTATATTGACTATTGCATATATGCATGTATATATTGTGATGTTCTTGGGTCTGTGCAATGGAAATCAGATCGTGATGAGATCACGATAATGAGACCGATTCGCCTTTAAACAATGATCCTAAATAATCTCGGTCATATGTTACTTGAGAAGAACATCGAGATAACCGGATAGACTAATGTGCTGTATACCCATCCATATGATAAATGTAGCTGGTCTCATAATTGCTAGTGTAGGGACACTAGGGATACAGTACATGTGCTTATTGGAGAATGAGTTCATTGATTGATTCACGTACAGAAAACTGGATGGTTGATGATACCTTTTTGTCAAACAATGATTCTGTAGTCCTAGTGGTGTATCCGGTCCTTAGACTTGAGACACCAAGAATATCCTGTATGAGTGCTTCATTCTTTGATACCAGACTTAAAGGTTTGAATGTCCCAGATCTTGTACAGCCGGTTATTGGGAGTGGTAGTCAACCTTACGAGGGCTATTGAGTGTCAATAGAGGATTATCCACTCTCGGTGTCATGAGAAGAATATCTTATGTGTTCTTGCTTAGACAAATCTTTGGCCAGGGTCATTCGGATTAAGAGAGAAAGAGTTCTCCGGGAGAATCCGATTAGAGCGATACTCGAGTAGAAACCATATGGGTTTGACAGCACCATACCCGGTATACGATCTCTGGGATATTATATAGATGAGGGACTATAGGTACACAGTAACTGAGGATAGACAGGTCTAATAGATTGGATTCCCCTGTATCGTTTGAGGACTACGGCGTAGTGGCCTAGTACGTCTACAATCGATGAGTCAAGTGAATTATTATTGAGATAATAATTCACTAAGCCAAAAGGAGTTCTGATAGGTATGAATCACGGCCTGCTTGATACCTATCGGTGCCACCGCCCAAAATGATGGAACCACTATAGAATCTCGTATTTTGATGATGAAACTAATTGAATATTATGTTTATATTTTAATCTGTGTTTTAAGTGACGTAGGATGCTTCGATCAGGATGAGATAATTACATATGAAATGGTGCACAATGCACTTGATGAATATGATGAACAAAACCACCTTCCAAAGAACAGGAAGGATTTGGGACATAGAACATTTGAAGACCACTCGAGCATAAGCTCTAAGTGATGGTGAACAAGAACTACTCACTAAGAAATTTTAAAAGTTCATGAAACAAAAATTAAAGAATAAAAAGAACGAAACTACTTGCTTTGAATGCAAGAAGAAGAACAAAAATTGGGATGATCAAGCTCCTCCGAAGACGAGGAGAAAATCAAGAAAGGTGAGGTGGCAAACTATGCCTTACTAGCATTCAACGATGAGGTAATCGAAACCCCCTTAATTTATTTTGAAATTATTTGATGTTTTCCATGATGCATTTTTTTTTGAATAATTATTTTTCTTAAAAATTATATGTTTAAAAAATTAAAAATGTAAGAATATGATTATGCTTGTAATTTTAAAAATAATAATGAAAATTACATATTTTATGTTAATGAAATAAAATGTTAGATTTAAATCTAATGATCATATGTATGTTTTTCTTAAGAAGAAAAAATGTGTATCTTGATGATTTCCGATTTTGATTGAAACCATGTTTGATGTTTTAATGAAAATATTAAGAAGTTTAATATCATGTTTAATGATGATGCATGGCTTTTGTATGGAAAACTAAGAGTGAAAAGATAGATTCACCTAAAAAGAAAAATGCATGACTACAACAAATAACAAAATGATTTTGGTTGAAAATACCTTATGCTCAATGAAACCATGATTGATGAATATGCTTTATGTTTAACGATTTCTTTACCTTGTATGTCCTATCATGATGAATATTTTGAAAATAAATGAAATCATGTTTGATTTGAAGTAATGCATAATGATCATGCTTAATGAGTCTTCTTTCGAAATGATACATAATGATTTTTTGTGATTTATGGATTATCGATTTTCATGATAATAAAAGTGGCTTTTCGGTTTTAAAAAAAATGATGCATGTTTTGATTTGACATAAATGAAATAGGCATGCTTATATGAAATAGTGTAAGTGTCATTGTATACTTAATGATGCATAAAGTTGTAATGAAAATATTAAAATTTGGATACCATGATTTGACGATTTTATGCATGAGATTTTAAAGTTATACATGATGATTTTTGTGGTTTATTGATCTTGATGGTTTTTATGATGAAATTTATTTTTCGATCCTAAACGATTGATGATATATATTTTTTTGGCACTAAAAGGACAAAGGCATGCTTGTATGAAACAACTAAATAGAGAAAAGTATTTTTCTTGAAAATTATTTTTCTCTATCTTATTGACTTTGAAGAATCTATTTTATCATCTTTTTATGAATCTCTTGAAAATGATTTTGATTTGATGATTTGAATTTAAATGAGCTTTATCTTGATTTTTTGAGATTTATAACTTGAGATTTACTCTATAAAAATCGAGATCTTTTATCCTCAGTGTTTCTTTTTGCCATCTACCATCCATGAATCATGATTGGTATCATTACTATATTTCTTCTTGTCGTGTACTAAAGAGAAAATTTTCCTAATTGAATCATGATTTTTCGGAACCATAATTTTTTTATTATTTATAATGAATTGAGAAATTTTATATACTTGAATTAATATCTTGTTCTTGTTGAATCTCGTATTTTGATGATGAAACCACTTAATATGTGTTTATGATTTAATCTACGTTTTGAGTGATACAGGATGCTTCGATCAGGATGAGACAATTAAAGCAAGAAAATCATGTTGTGCCAGAGGAACATGTCAGAAGATTGGACGTCGGGCTGGCGGATCGGTCGACGTATCGACAGAAGACTTCGGGTCATGGATTCGGACATCGGGCCAAGAAGAGCGGGTATTGCGCCAAGGATATCGGAGTTGCGGAGTTAACTGGCCAAATGGGCAATATGCTGCAAAAGAGGACGATGCGCCGAAGAATCGGACGAAGCGTCGCAGGACCAATGACATGCCAAGCAACTTAATTATTGCTTTGTATTAATTGTCTCGATCAAAGTTTTATTTTAAGTATGCAAGATTAATTATGAAAGCTTGAAGACATAAAGCAAGTCTACCGGAGTCAAGTTCGATGGGTGTTCAAGAGTCCGAAGATTCGTCGGAGAAGCTGTTGGAACCAACCAAGAAGAAATCGGGGACTTGTCGGAGTTTTTGGAAGTCCGCCGAAGAGATCGTCGGAGGTTCGCGAAGATCATCGAGAAGGCTCGGCTACTCGCTGAACTTGCCACAAGACCGGGAGCCTGTTGGGAGTCTGCCAGAAGAAATCCGAGGGTGTATCGGAAGTCTGCCGGAAATTCGTCGAAAAGCTCGTCGGAAGGAAACTCGATGTTGCCGGTTAAAAACTTGCTTAGGACTATCTCTTAAGCTTGTAGTTTGCATATAATTAGGATTAGGATTAAGGATTAATCTTATAACCCGGTTAGGGGCCAATTGGGCCCGAGTTCGGACTGGTTTGGGCCAAGTTTGGAGCCCAACCAGTGAGCTGAAATAGTGTAGGCGATGGCATCGCCAGACTAGGCAGTGGCACCGCCCAGAGCCAGAAGTATCAGGCGGTGGTACCGTCGGACTGGGCGGTGGCATCGCCCAACACCCGAGAATTCGGGCGGTGGCACTGCCCAGAACCCGAGAGTTCCGATGGTGGCACCGCCAGAACTATGTCAATGTTGAAATTGATAGGCGGTGGCACCACCAGCCTCGGAAACCCAAGAGAATTCAAAATTTGGGGCCCAAATTTGAATCCTCTCGGGTCCTATAAATACCCCTCAATTCTCAGTAGAGAATACAACCTTTGAGTAAGAAATTCAGATAAAGCCTTAGCAAAGTCTTTAGCAAGTCTTATTTTTCAATTGCTTGAGTGTTCACCTCCTTCTTTCTCATTGAAAACTTGTAAGAGTGTGAACCACTTGTAAACGGTTGTAAGAGAGGTATTTGTCCTTCCCCTTCAAAGTGATTTGCTAGTGGAAGTTGGGAGCCTCTTCGAAGAAGGCTTCACAAGTGGATGTAGGTCATTTTGACCGAACCACTTTAAATTGGCGTGTTCCTTGAATGTATGAGTTCTTACTTTTCTGAAATTGTTCTTTACACTACTGCAAGCTTTCGGATTTCATCTACTCAAGTTACTATCGAAACGAAATCTCCTCATATTTACGAATTCATTTTTAAACTTATAAGTTTTAATCCATTGCACTAATTCACCCTCCCTTCTTAGTGCTGCTCCGATCCTAACAGTTCTCTTACAAGATTGAATGAATTTTATCTATATCATTATCTCCCAAGAATTCCTTTTATTTTTCTTAAAGAGGAGATTTGTCAAAATGAATCATGTCTTTTGGTATTCACATGATTTTATCTTTTCATGATATGATTTTTATACAATTCCTTATGTTCATGAAATATTTATCTCATCACCCAATAATTCTTCTTGATATTCCTTATGTGATGATATGAATACATGAAATATTCATTAATTTGTTTTGATGTATACAAATAAGAAGTTTCGATCATGCATGGTAAGATGTAATTTGACAAAATTGGTACCATCATGATGTGAAATAAATGATGATTTGGAATCACGCATGTAATGAAGATTTTATATACGTGATGATTTGGAATTATGCATGCAATACTTTAACTTATGATAATGATGCATGCAATGATGAAATATTCATGATAAAATAATTGTTTTGACATTCATGACTTGAATTTTCATCTATGCTATTTACCTTTGTCATAATTTAGAAATTAACATAAAGGGTCTTCCTTTCTTTTGGACAATGACAAAGAGGGAGCAAAACATGCTAGAAAGCTAATTTGCTAGCTTGCACAATTCAAGAAGAAAATAAAAATTACACTTCTCAAAAGAGAAGAAATTGCTATCTTGAACATCACCAAGAACTTGCACATCTGTGCTATCTTGAGTATCTCAAGAAACAAAAAGTTAACTTGCACATCTAGCAAAACTTATATTTCAAGAAGCAAGAGTTGCTTTCTTGAATATCTCAAAATTGGTAGCTTACGTGTTTTAAAATGTTGAAAATTTTCTTTTGCTAGCTTATATTTTGATGATAGCAAACTTGCATGATGGTAAAAATGGATATTATGTTTTTCATGCAATGAGTTGAACTTATATCACAAACACTTAATTGTGGTACTTCTCCTTTTTGTTAATGACAAAGGGGAAGAAGTATGTGGATTATATGTCATGATTTTATTATGACATATTGCTTGAATTTTTGAATCCAAGAGTTTCTATCAATATGGCATATTGATAGGGGGAGTTTGTTTAAACTCCGGGAGTTAAGTTTAACTCCGTCATCAATTGGTTGTCATCATAAAAAAGGGGGAGATTGTTGAATCTCGTATTTTGATGATGAAACTAATTGATAATTGTGTTTATGTTTTAATCTGCATTTTAAGTGATGCAGGATACTTCGATCAGGATGAGACAATTAAAGCAGAAAAAATCATGTTGGGCCGAAGGAACATGTTAGAAGATTGGACGTCGGGCCGGTGGATCGGTCACCATATCGATAGAAGGCTTTGGTCCGTGGATTCGGGCATCGGGCCAAGAAGAGCGGGTATTGCGCCAAGGATATCGGAGTTGCGGAGTCAACTGGCCGATTGGGCAATAGGCCGCAGGAGAGGACGATGTGCCGAAGAATCAGACGAAGTGTCGAGGGGCCAATGACATACCGAACAACTTGATTAATGCTTAGTATTAATTGTCTAGATCGAAGTTTGTTTTATATGTACAGGATTAACTACGATGGTAGTAAGACATGCAATAGGTGTTGCGCCGGAGTCAAGACCAAGATCACGTTGGGAGTTCGAGAGTTCGACGGAAGTCAAGACGGTCGTCGGAGGTTCTACGGGAATAAATCCGAGAAGTCTAGGAGCTTACCAAAGAAGCTCGTCGGAACTCTCCAAGAGGATTGTCGCAAGTCCAGGAGTTTGCCGGAAGTCCGCCGGAGCATCGCCGAGGGTTTGTCGGATGTTGGCACCTATGAAACCCTAGCTACAAGGTAGACATGGGTGGCTAGGAATCCTGGCTACTAGGGTATCCTAGGTGGCTAGGAAACCCTAGGCGCCAAGGGTGCCACTTGTAGCCAGGAATCCTTCTCTGTAGGGGCTCTACCCTGCTCAGGCCAAGAGCACCATGGCTGCTCTTGGTTGCTCTGCAGGTGGCCAAGCCAAGAGTTCCCTTGAGAGCTCTCGGCCAAGGCTGTAAGTAGCCTTTGGCCATCATTTAGGGTAGCAACAGTTGCTGCCCTTTCTACCATATTTGCGTCAACAATTTTGTGTTGACATCAAAAGCCCTCTTTAAAACACCTTTTAATAGATAAAAAGATCTGTAAACTATAAAAAAAATTATAGCAATCACGTAAAAATAATTCTACGCGATTGAACACAGCACAGTTTATAAACCAATCTTTCGCACGAGCAACCTAGCTCTAATACCACTATTAGGAAACCTGTCACATACACAGTGGAAGGATAGAAAATAAAAAATCATAGATTTTCACAAATAATAGTTTCTTGTCGTCGTGCAAAGTTTGATGCATAAAAATTTGCAAAATCAAAAAAATCATGCATCTTAAGGGATATGTGTTACCTAGGAAGATTGTATATTCTTGAAATTCTATAGATCTATAGGAGAGGATAAAGAAGGTCAACTGTACTCCTCTCCAATGGTGATCCACATGATAGGGGCTATGAAGATGTTTCTCAAATTGCTACACAAACCTCCTCTTCACGCGCACCATGGGATCAAGAAGGGGACGGCCCTTCTTGTTATCTACATGCCCTAAATAAGGGCTATTGGCTGAAGAGGAGAGAGAGAGAGAGGAGAATAGGATGTGACTATTGAATCTCAGATTTTGATGATGAAACCAATTGATAGTGTTTATGATTTGATCTGCATTTTGAGTGACGCAGGAAGCTTTGATCTAGGCGAGATAATTAATGCAGGAAGAATCATGTTGGGCCGGAGAGAAACTTGTCAGAACATTGGACGTCGAGCCAAAGGATCAACGACGTATTGATAGAAGGCTTTGGGCCATGAGTTCGGGCATCAGGTTAAGAAGAGCAGAAATTATGCTAAGGAAATTAGAGTTGCAGAGGTCAACTGACCGATCGGGCAATAGGCCACAAGAGAGGATGATGCACCGAAGAATCGGATGAAGCGTCAATGAACCAAATGACATGCCAGACAACATTTGATTCAAACTTTGTAATAATTGTCTAGATCGAAGTAGGTTTTAACTGTGAAGGAGTAACTATGAGAGCGATCAATGCATAAAGCAAAATGAATTCTCGGAGTCAAGAACGATATTTCATTGGGAGTTCGAGAGTTCGTCAGAAGTCTTGACGTTCATCAAAAGTTCTATTAGATTGACTGAGAAGTCCAGGAGCTTGCCAAAGTAGCTCATCGAAACTTGCCAAGAAGATCATCATGAAGTCCAGGAGCTTGCCGGGTGTCCGTTGGAACATTGCCGAGAGATCATCGGAAGTTCGTCGGAAGATCACCGGAAGAAACTTAGACTAACCAGACTTGATTTGCTTAGTGTACGCCTTAAAATTTATAGTTAGCACATAATTGGGTTGGAATTGGGCCAGCTCAATTAGGGGTCAATTGGGCCTAAGTTTGGGTTGTGTTGGGCTAAGTGAAAGGCTCAAAAAGTGATCCAACAAGTGGAACCATCGTGGCATAGTCTCCAAGACTGTGTTAGGCGGTGGTACCGCCCAGACATAGTCTTCGAGAGACTATCAGGTGGTGGTACCACTAGACTAGGTGGTGGTACCACCTAGTGGTAGGGTGTCAAGCTATGATACTGCCAGACTAGGCGGTGGTACCGCTAGTACCCTGAAAATCAAGGATGAGATAATTTTAGGCTCCAAGTTTGAATCCACTTGAGGCCTATAAATACTCCTCTCATCCCTAGTTAACATATACAAGAATTGAGAGTAAAAAGAAACAAAAATGCTATTGTAATCTTGTGAGAACTCCTCTCAAGCTCTAAGTGTTAGTCTTGTTTAAGAGAGGAGTGAAGGGGGTTGTAAAGGCTCTCTCCTTAACCTGTCAAAAGGAGAATTGAGTTATATGAGTAGTTGATCTTCGCCTATTAAAGGAAGATTGGTAGTGGAAGCCGGTGGCCTCGACGGAGGAGGAATCGAAAGTGGATGTAGCTCACAGCGACCGAACCATTATAAATCAGTTTGCATTTCTTTTTGAGTAATTTACCTTTACTGGAAACTTCTTTACCTTCTCATTGCTTTCACTACACTCCCAAACACTTTCAAGTTAATATCTTTCGAAAATGGGTTTAATTGAAACGAAATTTTGAACCGACGACGTTTTTATCCGCTGCACTAATTCACCCCCCCCCGCCCCCTCTTAGTACCGACTCGATCCTAATAGTTGGTATCAGAGCCATGTTCTTTCTTATTTAGTTTAACACCTAAGAGACATGGCTCTTTTTGGCTTTCAAGAGGGCTTTTCTATTGTTTGTCCTCCTATGTTCAATGGGATGGACTACACATATTGGAAAACTCGAATGAGTTCTCTTGCTTTCTGTAGATTTGAATTTATCGAATATTATCGAAAGTGGTTTTTAAAAGTCTTCTACTCTGATGAACGAATGGAATGATTTGGAGAAGAAAATTTTTTCTTTAAATGCAAAAGGTATGAATGCTTTATTTTGCGCTTTGGATAAAAACGAGTTTAATCATATTTTGACTTGTGAAACGACTTTTGAGATTTGGCATACTCTTGAAATCATTCACGATGGCACGAATATGTTAAAGAGTCTAAAGTCAATATTTTAATGTAAGATTTTGAACTATTTCGAATAAAGCCAAACGAAACCATTGTTGACATGTACACCTGTTTTATGGATGTCGTCAATGGCTTAAAATCTCTTGGTAAATATTTTTTGAATCTTGAACTTGTTAATAAAGTTTTATGATCTCTTTCTAAAAATTGGGATCCTAAAGTAATGGTCATTCAAGAGGCTAAGGATTTGAATAATTTCCCTCTCAAAGAATTTATCGGGTCTTTAATGACCTATGAAATGAGTTTTATGGCACAAAACGAACATGAGAACTACCTTCCAAATAATAGGAGGGATTTCACACTTAGAACAAAAGAAGACCACTCGAGCAAAAGCTCAAGTGATGATGAACTTGAACTTCTCATAAGAAAGCTTAAAAAAAATTTTAAAACATGAAACTAAGAATAAAAATGAACGTAAAAAGAAAAAGCTGCTAAAGAACAAGAAAGCGCTCAAGGTGACTACGGACAAATCAAGCGCATCCGAAGACGAGTAGCAAACCGATGAAGAAAAAGTGGCAAACTTTGCTTTGGTGACTCTCGACAATGAGGTAAACAACTCAAACGAAACTCCTTTAGTTTATTTTGAAATTACTTGATGCCTTTCATGAGTTATTTTTAAATTAGTTAGTAAAATAAAAAATAATAAATATTGGAATCATGCTACTAATTTTGAAAATGATAATGAGAATTGCATGTTTTATGAAAATGTAACAAAATGTTAGATATAAATCTAATGCTTGTACACCAATAAGATTAATCTTATGAATGTTCTTAAGAAGTAATAATGTGCATTTTTGATGATTTCCGTATAGCTTTACGATTTTGATTAAAGATGCCTTATGTTCAATGAAACCATGCTTGATGATCTAATAATGCATAATGATCATGCTTAATGAGTTTATATTTCGAAATTATGCATGATGATTCTTGTGATTTATGGATTATCAATCTTTACCGTAATGAAAGTTCTTTTATGGTTTTAAACGTTGATGCATGTTTTTATTTGGTATAAAAATTTGGGCATGCTTATATGAAATCAATCATATAAGTTGAAACACTAAAAAGAGGAAAGCTTTCTCCTTGAAAATTTTCTTTTTATCTACTTTATTGAATTTTTAAAAAGGAGATTAATGAATCTATTTATGTTATTTTATAAATCTCTAGAACTATTAAAGTGATTTTGATGACTTAGATTTGAATGAGTTATTAATCAAAATCCTAATCTTGATTTCTCGATATTTGATACTTGAAATCTTTCTATGAATTGAGATCATTTTCTCATTGTTTCTTTTTGTTATTCACCAAAAAGGAGACTTATCTTAAAATATCATTATATGCTACTTGACATCTTGAGAATTTATGACTTGAGTTTTGTTATGCATTTATTCCCCTCTTCTTCCTTCTTACAATGACAAAGGGGGAAAGGAAATTATTAACATTTCAAGAGATCGATAAATCTCTTCGTTTCATTTTGAATCTCTTGAAAGGGACTTTATTGATTTAACAAATTGAATGAGTTCAATATAATGATGAATGCCTTGAAAATAAATATTTGTATCATGGTTGATGATTTTACATTTTGAAATTATGCATGATGAGTTGAAGTGATGTGAGTTTAAATATATTTATTCAAATGCATGAATCAACATTTTTTTTGTCTAATGAATCATTATTTTTCTTGTGAATTCTATTGAATCTCAAATTTTGATAATAAAACTAATTGATAGTATTTATGATTTAATATACATTTTGAGTGATGTAGAAAGCTTCGATCAGGGAGAGACGATTAAGGCAAGAAGAATCATGTTGGGCCGGAGTAAAACATGTTAGAAGATTGGACGTTGAGCCGGAGGACCGGTCGACGTATCGGCAGAAGGCTTCGGTCCATGAGTTTGGGCATCGGGCCAAGAAGAGTGAAAATTGCGCCAAGGAAATTGGAGTTGCTAAGGTCAACTGGCCGATTGGGCAATAGACCGCAAGAGAGGATGATGTGCCAAAGAATCAGACGAAGCATCGATGAACCAATGACATGTCGGACAACATGATTCAAGCTTTGTAATAATTGTCTAGATCGAAGTAGGTTTTATTTATGTAGGATTAACTATGATAATGATCAAAGCATAAAGCAAAATGAAGTCCCGGAGTCAAGAACGAGATTTCGTTGGGAGTTCGAGAGTTCGTCGGAAGTACGGACGTTCATCGAAAGTTCTACCGAAATTGACCAAGAATTCAAGGATCTTGCCGAAGAAGCTCATCAGAACTTGCTAAGAAGATCGTCATGAAGTCTAGGAGCTTGTCGAGAGTCCGCTAGAACATTACTGAGAGATCGTCGGAAGTTCGCCGGAAGCTCGCTAAAAAAAACCGAGACTTACAAGACTTATTTGGCTTATTGTATGCCTTAAATTTCATTGTTAGTACATAATTAGGTTGGAATTGGGCCAATCCAATTAGAGGCTAGTTGGGCCCATGTATGGACTATGTTAGGCCCAATGAAAAGCCCAAACAATGACCCAATAGGTGGTACCATCGTGGCACAATCTCCAAGACTATGTCAGGCGGTGGTACCGCTAGTATAGGCAGTGGTACCACCCAGACTCAAGCTGCAGGCAGTGGTACCACCCAGTGCAGGCTGTGGTATCGCCCGTACCCTGAAATTTTGGGGATTTAAATTTTGGCTCTAAGTTTTGAAGTCATTTGGGGTCTATAAATACCCCAGCTATCCTTGTATGGTGTAGTAAGAAAAGTGAACTAAAACACTATGTTTCTAGAGTTGAAAACCTTTGTAAAGTATAAAGTCCCTCCTCCGAAAGTTTAGAGATCGTTCAAAGGGAGAGTGTGAGGGAAGCTTTGTTAAAAGGGGGTGTAAAGGTGTTGAATCTCGGATTTTGATGATGAAGTCAATTGTCATTTGTTTGTCTAATCTGTGTGTTGAGATAAGTGTGCAGGATTAACTATGATGAAAGTAAGACATGCAGCAGGAGTTGCGCCGGAGTCATGACAATGATCACGTTGGGAGTTCGAGAGCTCGACGGAAGTTCGGACAGTCGTCGGAGGTTCTGCGGGAACAAATCCGAGAAGTCCAGAAGCTTGCCAAAGGAGCTCGTCGAAACTTGCCAAGTGGATCGTCGCAAGTCCAGGAGTTTGCCGGAAGTCCGCAGGAGGATCACCGAGGGTTCGTCAGATGATCGACGGAAGTTCGCCGGAAACTCGTCGGAAGAAGCGATTGACGCACCGGAGCAAGCTGCAGAATATGTCTTAGGAAATAATCGTAGTTAGCACATTGATTAAGTTAGAAATGGGAGGTGATCCCATTAGCTTAATCTTGGGGCAATTGGGCCTCTGAAAGAATCAAATTGGGCTGAATGGATTAACCCATTCGGACCCTGAAT
>NW_008991774.1:93005-111798 GCF_000313855.2 Musa acuminata subsp. malaccensis
TGTTAACTTTCGAGTCTTTGACTCTACTAGTTCCCTTGTGCGTGATTTCAAGTATTCGCCAAATATCAAAAGTCATTTCGCACATAGAAATCCGAATGAACTCATTTTTGTCCAAAGCGCAAAATAAGGCATTCATAGCCTTTGCGTTTAAAGAAAAATACTTCTTCTCCAAATCTGACCATTCGTTCATTGGTTTAGAGGGAAGTTAAAAACCATTTTCAACGATATTCCATAAATCCAAATTCATAGAAATCAAGAAAACTCTCATTCGAATTTTCCAATAAGTGTAGTCCAATCCGTTAAACAACGGTGGATGAACAACCGATAAGCCCTCTTGAAAGTCATGAAGAGCAATTTCTCTCGGGTGTAAATCCAAAATGAGAAATACCGGGCTCTGATACCAATTGTTAGGATCGAAGCGGCACTAAGAGGAGGGGGTGAATTAATGCAGCGGATTAAAACATTGGTTTCGACAAATCTTTCGTACGATAAAAACCGAACTTGAAAAGCTTAACTTGAATGTGTGTTCGTAAAGGTGTGCAGCAAAGGTAAAGATAAAATAAATCATGTAAGATGGTTTGCAGTAATGTAAATAGCAATAAAAAAATGCAAACCAGAGATCACGCCGATTTTAAAGTGGTTCGGTCAAATGACCTACATCCACTTGCGAGGCCCTCTTCGATGAGGCTCCCACCTTCCACTAGCAAATCTCTTGAAAGGGAAGGGCAAATACCCCTCTTACAACCTTTTATAAGCAGTTCACACTCTTACAAATTTTCAGCAAGAAAGAAGGAGGTCAACACTCTAGCAAATTGAAAACAAGACTTGCTAAGACTTTTCTAAGACCTTTTTCTCAATCTTTGCTACTCAAAAAGTTGTGTTCTCGGCTGAGAATTGTGGGGTATTTATAGGCCTCAAGAGGATTCAAATTTGGGCTCCAAAATTTGAATTCTCTTTGGTTTCCGATGCTGGCGGTGCCACCGCCTGTTAGTGTCTGACACTGACAGTGTACTGGCGGTGCCACCGCCCAATCAAACGTTGCCACCGCCTGGCTCTCGGGTGCTGGGCGGTGCCATCGCCCAGTTTGGCGGTGCCACCGCCAGACCCTTCGGTTCACTAGTTGGGCTTTAAATTTAGCTCAAACCAAGTCTAATTTTGAGCCTAGTTGGCCCCTAACCAGGATATAGGATTATCTTTTAATCCTAATCCTAATTAATATGCTAACTATGAATTTAAAGACATTTCCTAAGCTATTACAAAGTCCGCAAGTCAAGACTTCTTCCGGCGAGCTTCCGGCGAACTTTCGGCGGTCTTCCGATAAACTCTCGGAAACCGTTCTGCGGACTCCCGGCAAGCTCCTAGACTTCACAATTTGATCTTGGTGAGTTCCAACGAGCTTCTTCAGCAAGCTCTGATCTTTCTCGGTGAGCTCCGCGAACGTCCAACGAACTTTCCGATGAGCTTCCGAAAAACCCTTCGGCAAGCTCCCTTACTCATTCTCGACTAGTTCTGGCAGCATTCCCAACGAACCTTCGGACTTCCGTCGAACTCTCGAACTTGTAACAAATCCTTCGTGCTTGACTTCGACACTTTGTTTCGCTTTATGTCTTCGTCGTTATCGTAGTTAATCCTGCACACACAAGCCAAAACTCTACTCCGATCTAGATAATTTTTACAACACGAATTGACATTATGTTGCCCGGCACGTCATTAGTTGGCGCTTCGTCCGATTCTTTAGTGCATCGTCCTCTCTTGCGGCTTGTTGCCCAATCGGCGGTTGACCTTCGCAACCCCGATATCCTTGGTGCAATCCCGCTCTCCTTGGCCCGATGCCCGACATCTGAAGCCTTCTGCCGTCCAATATCCTGACGTGATCTCCTCCGGCGCAACGTCAATTCCTCCTGCATCAATTGTCTAATCCTGATCGAGTAGACTTGCATCACTCAAAATGCAGTTAAACATCTAAACACAATCAATTAGTTTCATCATCAAAATTCGAGATTCAACAGATCATGGACTATCATAGCCTAATGTGATTAGGCCCGAGCCAGTGGGCCTAATCACTCACATCAAGATCTATGTGTGCAGCAATGCATCTCCATGCCTTGTGATCGTCCATCTCATCCTCGTCGGTTCCGTTGGCATCTTGATGCATCTCTATGCATCACGATCATTCATCTTATGGGACCCGCTATCGCTTCCACGCTCCCGCTGTGCCTCCTCATGTGATTATAACTTAATCGTACGCACGCAGGCCCGACAATAAACAAGAAATATAATAAAGGCCTATAGGCCCCAATAATAATAATCACAAGTACACACATCACAGGTCCATGATCATCCGTCCACACATCATACATCACATATATAAATTATCATCATATTGGACTACTAGATAATAATAAAAATAATAATCAATTAAACCTTTTAATTAATTAATATTTTTGAAATCAGGGATATATATGAAATTTTATGAATTCTAGGGGGTATTTTCATAATTTGGATAAAAGAATAGAACTGAAATTTCTCAAATTCTGAGGGGCAAAACTATCTTTTTCCCAAAAAACCCTAAGCCCCTTTCTCCCTTTCCCTACGATCGCCACCCTACCGATAGAGGGCAGGGGAGCTGCCCTCGCCTGTAGGTAGCACGCCCGCTGGCGGTGCTACCCTTGCAGGTGGGGGCCCCCGCGGGCGCCGTCGCCTCCGCGGGTGGTTCTGCCCGCGAGGCAGCGCCCATCGGCGGTGCTGCCCCGCCGGGCGACCGCCCCTACGAGGGGGTTTTACCCACGGGAGCAACGAACGCAGGCGTCGTTGCCCTGCGGCGCCTCACCCTGTAGGAGAAGCGGCCATAGGCGTCGCTACCCCGCGGCGCCTCTACCCCCGAGCGTAGCGACCGCAGGTGCCTCTGCTCGCGGGCTGCCAGCCCCACCAGCTGTTACAAGCACAACGCTTGCGCATGCGCCGGCGTTGTGCTGCCTGGTTGCGGCTACCGCTGTAGGTGGCTACAAGCACGTAAATCGAGGGCAACAACTGTTGTTGCCCTTCTTGGTTTTGCGTCAATGATTTTTACGTCAAAAGTTTCTCCAAAACATAACACATGTAGTTCAAAACCAATCTATCGCACGAACAACCTGGCTCTGATACCATTGTTGGAAAATCTTAGGGGCGACATCACATGCGTAGTAGAGGAACAAAAAATAAAATCCCCAATTTTTCAAAAAGATATTCGTCATCGTACGAAGATTGGTGCATAAAAATCCATGAAACAAATTGCGTATAAAATATATTGTGTTAACAATGGAGATCGTATATCCTTGAATCCTTGTAGATCTCTAGGAGATGATGAAGGAGGTCAAGCGCCCTCCTCACTAGGGGTGATCCACATGGTAGGGCTGCGATGATGCACCTCAAAACTCTAGGCTACTCTGAGGTGGAGAGGGGGAGGAGAATAGGAGAGGCAAGCAAAGGCTCTAACTTATAAACCACCGAATCCCTCCTATTTATAAAGGTCCCTTGTCAAACCCTAATGGATCCTTCCCTATTGGGTATTGGATTTGCATCCAACTACCCAAGCCTCTATCCAATAATCTCTCATGGGCTCTTATTGGATCTCATCCATAGGATCCAATAATTTAGGGGTTTATTGGATATCCAATAAAACATGGACTCCGACGGATATCTCATATTCGTACCTCTACTCATCGAAGTGCCTACCATATGTGTGTGACCTCTAGGCCCAATATCGAGTTGGCCGTGAGTCATACCTGTCAGAACTCATTCTAGCTTAGTGAATTATTATCTCTATAATAATTCACTCAACTCATCAATTGTAGACGTACTAGGCCAACTACGTCGTAGTCCCCAGATGATACAGGGGAATCTAATCCATTAGACCTGTCTATCCTCAGTTACCATATACCTATAGTCCCTCATCTATCTAATATCCCAGAGACTATATATTGGGTATGGTGCTGTCAAACCCATACGATTTCTACTCGAGTATCGCTCTAATCGGATTCTCCTAGAAAACTCTTTCTCTCTCGATCCGAATGACCCTGGCCAAGGATTTGTCTGAGCAAGAACACATAGGATATTGCTCTCATAACACCGAGAGTGGATGATCCTCTATCGACACTCAATAGCCCTCGTAAGGTTGACTACCACTCCCAATGACCGGCTGTACAAGATATAGGACATCCAAACCTATAGATCCAGTATCAAAGAATAGAGCACTCATACAAGATATCCTTTGTGTTTCAAGTCTAAGGACCAGATATACCACTGAGACTACGGAATCGTTGTCTAACAATAAAGAATCATTAACCATCCATCATTCCGTAAGTCGATCAATCAGTGAACTCATTCTCCAATAAGCACTTGTATTGTATCCCTAGTGTCTCCACACGAGCAACTATGAGACCAATTGCATCCATCATATGGATGGGTATATAGCACACCAGTCTGTCCAGTTATCTCGATGTCCTTCTCAAGTAACCTATGGCCGAGATTATTTAGGATATGTGTTTAAAGGCGAATTTATTTCATTATCATGATCTCATCACGATCCGATTTCTATTGCACGGATTCAAGCACATCACAATATATACATGCATATATGCAATAGTCAATATAAAGTGATAAATGACAAAATATAATAAGAAAAAATATTCCATGTCAAGTCACACGTGCCATCACTCACGTGATTGGCTTGTTGGGCACCTATGACTAGCAATTGGTCCATCGACGCTTCGTCCGATTCTTCGGCGCATCATCCTTTCTTATGGCCTATTACCCAATCGGCCAATTGACCTCCGAAACTCCGATATCCATGGCACAATATCTGCTCTTCTTGGCTTGATGCTCGAAACTGTGGCCCGAAGCCTTCTATCGATACGTCGACCGATCCTTCGACGCGACGTCTAATCTTCTGACATGTTTCTCCAGTCCAACATGATTTTTCCTGCTTTTAATATCTTTCCCTGATTGAAGCATCCTGCATCACTCACAATGTAAATCAAATCATAAATCATATCAGTTAGTTTCATCATCAAAATACGAGATTCAACATCTCCCTGATCGAAGCTTCTTATGTCACTCAAAACATAGATCAAATCATAAACACTATCAATTGGTTTCATCATCAAAATCCGAGATTCAACAAATCCTTCATGATCTTTGATATTTTATCTTTCATGATATGATTTTTATGTATAATTCCTTGTATTCATGAAGTGTTTATCTCATCACCCAACTAATTTTTCTTGATATTCTTCATGTGATGATATGAAATTATCCATGAAATACTCATGATATTATGTTGATGCATACAAATGAGAAGTTATGGTTATGCATGGTAGGATGCAACGTAATTTGATATTTTGATACCATCATGATTTGAAATTCTTATGATTTAGAATGATGTATGCAATACTATGATTTTTTTTTATGAAATGATGTGAAAGTCAACAATTATCATTTTATGAAATGATACCATATTGTAATTAAGAATGATACTTTATCTTTGTCATGATTTAGAAATTGATGTAAAGGAAAAAGAATTACAAAATTGTATTCTTCCCTTCATTTTTACAATGATAAAGGCGGAGAAAAGTTGATAGTTTGCACATCATAAAGAGAAGCAAAAAGCTTGCTAATCTCAAAAGATGTAAAATTTTATCAATTTTCATATGTGTAAAATTGCTAGCTTCCATGTTGTAAAACGACGTAAAATTTTGTTAGCTTGCATTTTGCAAAGGAAGCAAAATATCGCACTTCTCAAAAGAGAAGAAAATGCTATCTTGAACATCACTAAAAATTACTAGCTTGCCTATCTCAAGAAGCAAAAATGTAAACTTACAAAATTTGCAATCTTGCACATCTTTAAAATTAATGATGATTTGCTGATTATGCATGTTGTAAAGTAATGAAAAAAAAAAAAATTTGCTAGCTTGTATGTTATAAAACTTGCATATCATAAAAATTGCTAGCTTGTAATCTAAAGAGAAGCAAGAAGTTGCTATCCCAAGAAAAGCAAATATGCTAAACTCGTACATCTCTAAAAATTCCTAGCTTGCATGATAATAAAACTTGAAATTATGTTTATTATG
Organism: Musa acuminata subsp. malaccensis; assembly: GCF_000313855.2. Lineage (NCBI taxonomy): Eukaryota > Viridiplantae > Streptophyta > Magnoliopsida > Zingiberales > Musaceae > Musa > Musa acuminata. The sequence goes on from NW_008991774.1 coordinate 99,113, forward strand.
TAATGATTTGAACTTATTTGTCTAGACACTTGATAGTTAAACTTTTCTTTTTTGTTGATGACAAAGGGGGAGAAGTATGATGTTATGCATGATTTTATCATGACGTGTTGCTTGGATTTTTTAATCCAAAAGTTCTATCAATATGCCATATTGATAGGGGGTGTTAAGGTTAACTCCGTCATCAATTGGTTGTCATCATCAAAAAGTGAGAGATTGTTGAATCTCAAATTTTGATAATTAAACCAATTGAGAGTGTTTATGATTTAATCTGTGTTTTGAGTGGTGCAGGAAGCTTCGATTAGGGAGAGATAATTAAAACAGGAAGAATCATGTTGGGCCGAAGAGAAACATGTCAAAAGATTGGATATCGAAACGGAGGATCGCTCGACGTATCGATAGAAGGCTTCCAGCCATGAGTTTAGGCATCGGATCAAGAAGAGCAAAAATTACACCAAGAAAATCAGAGTTGCAGAGGTCAATTGGCCGATTGGGCAATAGGCCGTAAGAGAGGATGATGCGCCAGAGAATCGGATGAAGTGTCGATGAACCAATGATATGCTGGACAACATGATTCAAGCTTTGTAATAATTGTCTAGATCGAAGTAGGTTTTATTTGTGCAAGGTTAACTATGATAGTGATCAAGGCATAAAACAAAATGAAGTCCCGGAGTCTCGAACGAGACTTCGTTGGGAATTCGAGAGTTCATCGGAAGTCCGGACATTCGTTGGAAGTTCTATCGGAATTTACCGAGAAGTCCAGGAGCTTGCCGAAGAAGCTCGTCAGAACTCGCCATGAGGATTGTTGTGAAGTCCAGGAGCTTGCCGAGAGTCCGCTAAACATTTCTGAGAGATCATCGGAAGTTCACCAAAAGATCACTGGAAGCTTGCCAGAAGTAACCAAGACTAACCGGATCGGATTTGCTTAGTGTATGCCTTAAAATTCATAGTTAGTACATAATTAAGATTAGAATTGGGCCAATCCAATTAGGGGCCAATTGGGCCATTGTATGGACTATGTTGGGCCAAGTGAAAGGCCCAAATAGTAACCCAACAGGTGGCACCATCATGGCACAGTCTCCGAGACTTTGTCAGGTGATGGTACCGTCAGACTGGGTGGTGGTACCGCCCAGTGTCAATGTCAGATGGTGGTACCGCTAGTCTGAGTGGTGGTACCACTCAAACATAATCTCCTAGGCAGTGGTACCTCCAGACTAGGCGATGGTACTGTCTAGTGTCATTGCTACAAGCAGTGGTACCGCCTAGTGTCAGTGCTACAGGCGGTGGTACCACTAGGACCTGGAAAACCCAAGATGAGACACTTTTAGGTTCCAAGTTTGAATCAACTTAAAGTCTATAAATACCCCTCTTATCCCTGGTTAACATCACAATATTTAAGAGCTAAAAAAGTTGAAAAACATTATTGTAATCTTGTGAGGACTCCTCTCAAAACTCTAAGTGTTAGTGTAGTTTGAGAAAGGAGTAAGGGGGGTTGTAAAGATTCTCTCCTGAACTTGTCAAAAGGAGAATCGAGTTGTAAGGGTGGTTGATCTACGTATAGATAGCAAATCATGTCATAGGCAAGATAGCAAATCATGATGTCGTAAGCAAGATAGCGAATCATGATGTAGGTGAGCCTCGAAGGACTCGACCAACTCAACCTACATTGAGAGTCGGTCCCTACTTATAACATTGGAAGGCCACGTGGGTCAATCTAATTGTCTCATGTTTATATGCTTAATATTATCAAGAGAGAGGATTTTGATTTGGTCTCCTAATATGATATGTCACGCACATACATATTTAATATCTATCTACATCGCATGCAAATATATATACATATCTAGTAAGTGTATAAGTAATCATACATCACATGAGCAATCACACCAGATAATCATGGACCACAACCTAATGTGATCAAGCCCAAGCCATTGGGCCTAATCACTCACATTATGATCTATGTGTGTAGCGGTGCATCTCCATGCCTTGTGATCGTTCATCTTGTCCTCGTTAGTTCCGTCGGCATCTCAAAGCATCTCCATGCATTGCGATCGTCCATCTCGGCATCGTGTGTCTCACTATCGCTTCCACGCTCCCGCTACTCCTCCTCATGTGATTACAACTTAATCATAGGTACGTAGGTCTGACAATAAACGAGAAATAAAATGGAGGTTCATAAGCTCCAATAATAATGATCACAAGTACACACATCATCACACAATCCATGATCATCTATCCACACATCATACATCACATGTAAATATTATTATGTAGGACTTCTAGATAATAATAATCAATTAAACTTTTTAATTAATTAATATTTTCTGAAATCAAGGACATGTAAGGAATTTTCTAAATTATGAGAGGGTATTTTCATAATTTGGACAAAGGATAGAAATTAGAATTTCTAAAATTTCGAGGGGCAAAACTATCGGCGCCCCCGAGGGCGCTATGCCTGCCGGTGCAGTGCCCGCAGGCACCGTTCTTGTAGACGACGCCCCCTCTTATGGGCGTTATGCCGCCCTTGCGAGCATGCAGCCCACACGCAGCTCGCCCCTGTGGGCTAACCGCCCACAGGCGTCGCGGCCCTTGCAGGCGCTGTGCCCGCAAGCTACGCCCGCAGGTCTAGCACCCGTAGGTGCCGCCCTTGCGCACGGGCGTAGTGCTCACGCGTAGGCGGCCACCGTGCCTACGACCTTGCTTGTGGGCGCCACTGCAAGAAGCCATACCTGAACGCACATTGCCCGCGCATAGGTGGCTATCGTTGTAGCAGCCCACCGGCCGTTGGCAGGGAGCTTGCACGCAGATGGCAATGCTGCCATCTGCAAGGGCAGCAAGAGCGGCAACAGTTGCTACCCTTTCTTGCTTTTGTCTCAATGATTTTGACGTCAAAAGCTTCTCCAAAACACAACACACACAAATCAAAACCAATCTTTCGCACAAACAATCTAGCTCTGATACCGCTGTTAGGAAATCTTGAGGGCAACATCACATATGCAGCATAAGAACATAAAAACAAAATCCCCAATTTCCCAAAGATGTGTTCGTCGTCGTACGAAAATTGGTGTGCAAAATCCACAAAACTTAAAACTCACGTGTGAGATTGATTGTGTTACCTAGGGAGATCGTATATCTCTGAATCCCTGCAGATCTCTAGGAGAGGGTGAAGGAGGTCAAGCACCCACATCTCTAGCGGTGATCCACACAGCAAGGTTGCTATGATGCTCCTCGAATCTCTAGGCCTACCATCTGAGGAGGAGAAGGGGAGAGGAGAATAGGAGATGGCAACCCAAAAAGGCTCTAGCCTATGAACCATTGGTTCTCTCGTATTTATAGAGGTCCCTTGTCAACTTAACCCTAATGAATCCTACCCTATTGGGTATTGGATCTCCATCCAACTACCCAAGCCCCTTAGATTAGTGGATCTCTATCCAATAATCTCTCATTGGCTCTTATTAGATCTCATCCATAGAATCTAATAATTCAGGGGCTTATTGGATATCCAATAAGATAGGGGCTCCGGCGGATATCTCATATCCGAACCTCTACTCATTGCAACGCCTACCATATGTCTGTGACCCTCTAAGCCCAATATCAAGTTGGCCGTGAGTCATACCTATCAGAACTCCTTCTAGCTCAGTGAATTATTATCTTCATAATAATTCACTTGACTCATCGACTGTAGATGTAATAGGCCACTACGCCGTAATCCCCAAACAATATTGGGGAATCCAATCGATTGGACTTGTTTGTCCTCATTTACCATGTACATATAGTTGTTAAGATCAAGAGCGGTACTAAGATGGGGGGTGAATTAGTGCAGTGGAAAAATCGTTGATTTCAAAAAATATTCGTTTCGATTGAATCCATTTCGGAAAGATGTTAAACTTGAAGGCATTCATAAGAGTGTAAAGAGAAAGTTAAGGAAGATTGTAGTAATGTAAATAGCTCAAATAGAAATGCAAACTAGAATTTAGAGTTGTTCGGTCGTTGTGACCTACATCCACTTTTGATTCCTCCTCCGTCGAGGTCATTAGCATCCACTAATGGTCTTCCTTTAATAGGCGAAGGCCAACCACCTTTTATAATTCTTTCTCCTTTTATCGGATTTAGGAGATAACCCTTACAAGCCTCACTCCTCTTTCTTAGATGGTTACAAAGCTAAGCGAGGGAAGGGAGGACTCTTCTCACTTTTACAATACTTTAACACCTCAAGAATTCAAGATTATGTTAACACTTTCATGCCCTTTTATGCAAAAAAGGGTGGGGTATTTATAGGCCCCAATGGCTTTAGAATTGGAGCCAAAAAATGTCATATCCCTGTATTTCGGGGTACTAACGGTACCACCGCCATTGCTAGGCGATACTACCGCATGCAGTCTAACACTAGGCGATACCATCGCCTAGTCTGGGCGGTACCATCACTTGATAGAGCTCGAAGACCGAGCTCTGGCGGTACCACTGCCTAATAGGGGCGGTACCACCGTTGTCAGAATTAATTGTCGGCGGTACCACCACCCAATTTGGGTGGTACCACCACCCAGACCACTTGGGAGACTGAGTCACCAAGTGGTGCCACCGCCAGCCATGATTTCAAGTGCTGAATGGGCTATTCAATCCGGCCCAATTCAGCCTTGTTAAGGGCCTAGTTGGCCCCTAACTGAGTTAGTGGAATCACCTCCCAATCTTAACTCAACTTAAGGTCTAACTATAATAATTAAGATATTTAACAAAGCATTCTTGTTCCAGTACGTCAATTTGTTCTTCCGGCGAGCTTCCGGCGATCTCTCGGCAATTTTCCGATGAGCTTCTTTGGCAAGCTCCTAGACTTGTCGGTTAATTCCAATGGAACTTCTGACGAACGTCTGGACTTATGACAAACTCTCAAACTCCTAACGAAGACTCGATCTTGACTCCAGCTCATCATCTGCTTAATGTCTTACTGCTATCGTAGTTAATCCTACACATTTTTCTCAACATATAGATTAGATCACACAATTTACCAATTGATTTCATCATCAAAATCTAAGATTCAATAATAGTCCCTCATCCATCTAATATCCCAGAGACTGTATACTGGGCATGGTGCTATTAGACCCATACGGTTTCTACTCGAGTCTCGCTCTAATCGGATTCTCCCGGAGAACTCTTTCTCTCTCAATCCGAATAACCTTGGCCGGGGATTTTTCTGAGCAAGAACACATGAGATAGTCCTCTTATGACACTGAGAGTGAATGATCCTCTATCGACACTCAATAGTCCTCGTAAGGTTGGCTACCACTCCCGATGACCGATTGTGCTAGATCTGGAGCCGCTAGACCTATAAGTCTGGTATCAAAGAATGGAGTACTCATATAGGACATCCTTGGTGTCTCAAGTCTAAGGACCAGATACACCACTAGGACTACAGAATCGTTGTCTGATATTAAGGCATCATCAACCATCCAGCATTTTGTAAGCGAATCAATCAGTGAACTCATTCTCCAATGAGCACTTGTACTGTATCCTTAGTGTCCCCACACAAGCAATTATGAGACTAGCTGCATCCATCATATGGATAGGTATACAGCATACCAGTTTGTCTAGTTATCTCGATGTCTCTCTCGAGTAACCTATGACCGGGATTATTTAGGTTCTGTGTTTAAAAATGAATCTGTCTCATTATCATGATCTCATCACGATCCGATTTCCATTGCACAGATCCAATAACATCACAATATATACATGTGTATATGCAACAATCAATATAAAGTGATAAAATATCAAAATATAAGAAGCAAAAAGACTATGTGTCAAGTCACATGTGTCATTGCCATCACTCACGTGATTGGCTTGCAGGGCACCTTTAACTAGCACTTATGACAACTGGATGTTAACAATGCTTTCTTATAGGGGACTCTAACTGAAGATGTCTTTATGCAGCAACCTCCTGACTTCATTCATCGTTAATATCCAAGACATATCTGTAAACCATAAAAAGCTATTTATGGACTTCGTTAAGCTCCAAGAGCCTAGTACACCGAACTTGGTTAATTTTTAACATCAACTGGCTTCATCAACTCTGAGTTTGATACTTCGTTATTTTTAAGATAACAAAATAGAAGTACAATATATCTACTGGTATATGTGAATGATATTATTATCATAGGCAATAATGCTATGGAGATCATAGAATTCCTTAAGCAATTGGTAGATCGATTCTCCAACAAAGATCTAGGAACCTTAAGCTACTTTTTAGGAGTGGAAGCAACATGCATATCTTCATAACTCTTTTTATCTCAAAGAAAGTACATTCAAGATCTATTATTAAAGATAAACATGAAGAATGCAAAGAGATTGTCATTCCATTCTCTACTACTAAATCACTCAAATTATATGATGGTAACCCTACTACGGATCCTATACAATACCGATAAGTACTTAGATCCTTATAAGTACTTGGCTCCTTATAATACTTATCTCTCACACATCTAAACATCTCATTTGTAGTTAATAAATTATCACAATTCATACATTAGACATCCGCTACGTAATGATGTGCAGTAAAATGAGTCTTGCGATATCTCAAAGGAACACTCAATTATGGATATTTTATCCGTAAATACTTATCACTTCATCTTCATGCCTTTGTCTATGTTAATTGGGTAGGGAACATTGATGATAAAACATCTATGTTATGGTATATTATCTTTCTTGGAGCAAATCTAATCAGTTCGAGTTCAAAGAAACAGAAGACAATCGTAAGGTCTACAATTGAAACTAAATACCAAGTCATCGCCACTATTGGTGCAGAATTGAATTGGGTCACGAATTTGCTGAAGAAACTTGATATCAACTCCACCCTCACTCCTACAATATATCGTGATAATGTCGGAGCCACCTACTTATGCACTAATTCAATGTTCCACTCATGCATGAAATATATTATCATCGAGTTCCACTTTATTCGATATCAAATTGTCAAACATAAGTACATATTTCTCACATACATATGGTTGATCAACTAAAGACTCTCTCATAAAGCCTCTCGCCCGTAAAATATTTTTATTGTATCGATCCAAGCATTAGAAGCTCAATCTTACGGGGATACGATAGAAGATAAGATTTTCACAACTAACTGAGAAAATCTCTTTTAACTAACTGATAAAGAAATCTCTTTTCATAACTAACAGGGGTATAATAAAAAAAATCTTTTCCTCTAATCTGTATAAATAAAACTTAATCAGTCTCTCTCATCACGGGTTAATCTATTAGGTGCCAAGTGTAGCAACCATTCATCAAAAATTGTAGTCCAATGAATTACACCTTTAGATCAAAATGGTCATAAAAAGCTATTCGTTTATGTCAGAGTTAGAAATTGGTTGAAAACAAAAAACAAAAAGCCAGAGCGGGATTGATTGTGCTCGTTTGTTTGTTTGTTTGCTTTTTCTTATGACATTTTTATTCTTCCTTCTTTACTTGACCTATTCTCGAATTAAACAACAAGGATGTAATTTGTTGTATGTTGTTCCTAGCAATTTATTGTGGAAAGGCCTTTTATTTTGTTAATACGTGTACCATTTCCATAAAAAAACACTGCTTGAAGACTATTTTATATTTTCAATTTGGGCATTAGTGATGTTTAATTTGGCAAAACATTCAAACTATAAGATTTAAAATAGCTTCTTAAACCAAAGAAATGCAAGAGATCCAATTATAACCTTTTACACAAGTTTAATGTACAATAACTATTAATCTGCTAATTTGATTTCCCTAATTACACGAGGAAATCTCTTTATTCTGTCGAGGAAAATCCTCCTTGCATTTAAGCTAAAGATTCTTCAATAAAACTTCTTCAATAATTCTTCTTATCTTCTATCTTTTCTATCGTAAAAGGCACATCTTTTCTATAAGTGCAAGTAGATGGTCGATTTATCAACCGAGTTCATTATAATGCCAACATCTTTCCCACAATCATTGGTATAATTTAGAATAGTTGACCGCAAACATGTATGTCTCATGATATGGGTCAATTGTTCAACTTGATACATCAGTTAAATACATATGCAAACTTTATTTCGTACATATATAGTTATATATGATCTCCCTTTCGTCGTCCACCTTATGTCATTGGCAGCTTGTTTGATGATTCTGAAACAATGAAATGGATATTATAGCCCATTGTTCAAACTGATCATGCTAAATATACATCGTGCTATATCTTTCATGTATAAGACAAACATGGATAGATGACTAGATGAGTGTAGTAAGAGAGAGGATTAATTACTCACTTGAGCACATGCTTCCATTGGGGCTGGATATCTTGCAGCAAGATGCAACATAGCAGAACTTAGACGTGTTAATTAAGGTTTTGACGTATTTGGAGTGTAGAAACAAGGAAACACATAACCCGTTTGCTTTTTTCATCGCTAAGCAGCAGCCCTTTGATGGTCTACACCGAGGTCCTTCTTTGACCACGTATTTGGAGCACTCCAAAGCAATACCTACAAAGTGCTTACAGCATGTAGAAGCTTGGGTTGGCATGCCAAGGAGCAGTAGAGCGCCGAAGATCAATAGCAAGAAGCTCAACACCATGCGTCGAGAACTCAGAACAGCCATCTTTTTCTTACCTTGGCACTCAATTTAGAGCGCATATCCTCTATATGAGATTTATAAACAATAAGACTGGCAGGCATCGAATTATGTTCGCCTACTATGTTCATGAGTTTTGTGTGATTGGTTCGCATGTTCCACAAGAGATGTGTGACGACTCTTCTTTCGTCACTTGTTGTCTATTCTTTCAAAGGAGAGGTTTAAAGACGAGCCAAAAAAGATGGCAAGAATCACCGTAAGGTAGAACAAGAATCAGTTATTGTATAGTTTCATGATATCATGAAGAATTAAGAGAGAGAGAGAGAGAGAGAGAGAGAGAGAGAGAGAGAGGGGTGGCACCGACTATGATATTTTTCCTTGTGTCCCATAATCAACTATTCTGTTATTAAGGCTATTCCCAACCATCTTCTCTTGAACTCTTCTATATCAGAAAAACTCTTAAACAGAATCAAATCCACATCTAAGGACCGTCTTGAACTCTAGATACTATTTAAATTACTAATAACAGTAACAAATATTACATCAGTATTGTCAAGAATGTTTATTTTGGAGGCACGGATTAGTGTGTTTTTTTTTGCTTCCGTCAAATCCTCAGTTTCCAATTTCAATTAGGAATGTCTCACGTGCCAAACGATTCATTTAAAGTTACTTCAATGAAGTTAATGTTTTTGGACAATTGTTGTTGATCAAGCAACCTTACTCCACTCCTGAGCCAACTAGGAATAGGCATAGTATATCAGCAAATTCATATCCATCCTTGATCGAGAACTTGAACACAAGTCAAAAAGGGCATTCATTCATACGAGAGCTTCTTCATTTTTGGAATTTGATTAGGCCCTTGGTTTAGATTGCACCTTTTCTCTTAAGTTCCATCATACGTTGTGCATATTCCATTCATTTGTTGATTTTGCATAGAGTTAGTCGGGTGGTGAATGTTGACATCAGATCCTTCCCAACTATTGTTTTTAAATTTAACAGTGATGGAGTACGAGACTGGTGGTGCGCACTCCTTTACCCGTATAAATTTTACTAACAATATCAACTTGGTATCTTGAGGCCAATACTTGGGCCCAGAAGAGAGGTCAAAATAGTTAGTTCCCAACATATTCCACAAGTATAAATAATGATGCACACTCTCTCACCTCCAGAGGCATTAGTTCTAAACTTGAAATCACCCATGAAGGTGAATCTGCTTGATTTGACTATTTTATACTTCTCCTTTTGAGCAATAAACAGTGTTTACTTGAAATAAAAACAGTAATTGAGTAACCCATATATATATATAACTTCAACAATGCATTAAACAAACATATTGACCTATAGCACAATCATAACGAATGGACAACTTCGGAGATGAGTCATCATCGTTCATTACAACACCGGGTTATTGCTATGGATGCTTTTCTATATCTTAAACCTCCTATAGCAATTAGAATGGTCAGAAAAAGGTTGTTGCTGCACCATGCAGCACCGGGTCACTAATATAAAGCCACTGTACACTCATAGTTTGGATTACACTAATGCTTTACAAGAATAGCCCTTTCTTTCTTGTGTTTGCTTCGTGTTCTCTACCTTCTAATCTTCTTATTTTGAACAACTTCGCTGGCATCATGTTCATATAAAACTTTCACAGGAGGATGAAATGTTAGTTACTAATCAAGTTTCAGGTTATCACAGAGATGACCAAGTTCAGGCCTGGCCTCCATCCAAGCCGAAAAGCTTGTTTCAGTTGGAGAAGAGCAATAAAGATAAGACCTGAAGGTGACAAGGAAGAAGTATCGCCTGCAAACGTGCAAAAATTTAGTCACGCAGAGGAATGCCCAAGAATATTGAAGTCATGCGCATGCCAAATTATGGCATCCATAGTTTGTACCATTTAGGCACTAACTTAAACAGGTTTAGTGCATCAAATACCTCAATTATCCATGCACCTAATGCAATCTTAATATTTCAAAGTTTGGATTATTTAATCTTTAACAGCAAAAGTGAAAAGATTCTAGATTCCAGCCAGTGGTTACAGGGAACAAACCTTCAGATGGTATATTAGTTGCTTTAGATTCTGGTTTCAAACAGATACGAGATTATGCAATCTTAATATTTCAAAGTTTGGATTATTTAATGTTTAATTGCAAAGTGAAAAGATTCTAGATTCCAGTGGTTACAGGGAACAAACCTTCAGATGGTATATTAGTTGCTTTAGAGTCTGGTTTAAAACAGATACGAGATTCCTATCATCAGCTATACTGTCATTATTATGATATATGCTAAAATTTGAGTTCTTGAGGTTTGCATACAGTGGGCTCATGGCATACGAAGATACATAAAATGCCCCAAACGAAAGAAACAAAAACAAGAAAGCATATACTATATAGGACAGGTATTTTTCATTATACTTGAAGCTTTCTTATGTATTCCTATATCGTACTTACTAGAAAGCACACCTTCCCATCCCATCCATTTTTTTTATTGCCCAAATTTACTGCTGCCTAACCCTATTTCCCATCTAAATTCTTTCTGTTTATTAAATAGTGAAGATCCTTTATTGCTGAGACAATTAGAAAGCAAATTAAACACAATCCACCTATTCTAGCTTCACTTTTAACTAGTCAACACTGTCGATGGAATAGTGTGTTACTTTTGAGCCTTATTTTAGACACTATACACAAAGTTATATTACTCAAAATATAACCTAATCCATGGCTACAAAAGCAGTGGTAATAGTACTGTTACAATGGTAACTAAAATATTAGGATGCTAGGGTAGCATGGAAAGTTGCTTGTTCCTAGACAATAATGTGCCACTGCCAACACAGCATGTTCCACCTGACAGAATCAACAAGGAATCTGCATAGGTTGAATGTAAATAATATTTAAAATTAATTTACTTAAAAATTAAATTAATATACATTTTTTAATTAGCTTCTTGAAGTTGTAAATTGATTTTTTATTATTTTGTGCTCATTATATTTTTCTTGAGTTTTTCTAGAGATTTTTTATTCGTTAATTTTAAGAAACTTATTCACAAATCCATATTGCACATTATGGCCAATCCACATTATGGTCAATACCATTTCTGGTATCAGAGCAGAAATGGTATCTAGATTCTCACACTTCTCAACTTGATTATTTAAACTTAGCGGAAACCACAAATCCATCAAGAAAAGAACTAGCCCACAATATCTCTGTCATATATGATAGGACTTGTCTATCAAGCCGAGTAAACCTCAGAAATTTCAAACTCTTACTCGAAGAAAACCAAATCCTTGAAAAAAGAATTAAGAACCTTGAATCCGCAGTAAAAACTCTATCCTCTTTACTTATTGAAAACAAACCTCTAACCAAGACTGAGGTACAAAAACTAGTGTTTGAAATATCCAAGCAGCCGAAAGTGATTGAAGAAGAGGCTTTAAGGTTGTCTAAGAACCTTGACCAGAAAATCCAACGGATTGAAATCCTGCTATCCAAAATAGAAAAACAAATTTTTGGATGAACCACATATCTTCACGAAGTACCGAGTCATACAAGGGAGCACTGAAAGCTACCGAATCCATTGAACCCCCATCACTTGGTTTTCTTAAATCAAGTGACCTTCCGGGAGCTCTTAATCACCAGGTAGCAGTCATCAAACAACATAACGTGCAAATCCAACTTCTGGTACAAATTGCAGAGGATATTAAAGGAATACGAACGGAACTACAGACACTAAGGGAACTTCAACAGTCTAAATCTGTGCAATCCCAAGTGGTTCCTGACGAACTCATTACCAAACTTACGAACCTCAGCCTAGGACCTTCAGAGAGGCCTAAGGAAGCAAAAGGAAAAATTCTGGTTTTTAAAGACCCGATAAAAATCTTCCAAGAAACAAGAAGATGACTTCCAGGACACAGACTCAGGAAGTATCTACATCAACTCCCCTTGTGGAGGACCAAATCCGGAGCTATAGAAGAAGTCAACGGAGAATATTCAACGCTGGAAGACGTTTGAGACAACTAATCTCCAGGGATTCAGACTCAAGTACACAAATTCTTGAGCAACAAATAGACCCTCAGGCACAACTGCAACTATCCATGAGGGAGAGGGCAGCGATTGCGCCGGCAT
>NW_008991774.1:120407-144427 GCF_000313855.2 Musa acuminata subsp. malaccensis
TTACTTAGTACATGTCTGGACTTTGGGAAGAATCTATTCAGAAATGGTATCTAGATTCTTCCCAAAGTCTAGACATGTACTAAGTAAGCATTGTTTTAAATCCACTTACTTTCTCAATCTTGAGGGCTTGCGTCTAGACATGTACTAAGTAAGCATTGTTTTAAAGTCTAGACATGTACTAAGTAAGCATTGTTTTAAATCCAGATTTGATCTTTGAGAGCTTGTTCTCAATGAGATTTAGGAACTTTAAGAAACAAGTGGCTGAAAAGCTATCATCCAAAGGCATATAACAAATCTAGATACTTAAGGATAATCGATATGAATTTCAACCAACCATTAAGCTAAGCCACAATCCTAATGGCTTGCAAATCTACAAGTAGAGGACCACATAATTCAGCTGAAGTTACAGGTTACAGTCCTATGGCTGTTTATTACATACACTTGTAGAAAGTGCTATGTATATCTGTATTTGAACTTAAGAATATACAACTGCTGATAGATGACTTAGTTTTCTGTAATGTAGATATTCTCTTCTTTCAGAGATTGGATAAACTTTGAAATGAAAGAAAGCACTTTGATGTAAGACAGATTTAATAAGGTCCTGGTAAGTCTAATTTGAACTCAGGTTATTACAGTTTTCTTTTTTATTGAGCATTATCAAGGTTATTTCTAATGGTATTCTCAGATAAGTGTTTCAAATGTTTTAAACATCATCATCTTGTTAAATAAATAGTTTGTTATAATGCCTACAGACAGGGAAACACTTTGTTAGTAGATACAATTTCATACAAGTTTAAATTAGAGACATCACATAGAATGCTGGGTCCTAACTCTACCATAACTAGTGCCATACCAAGTCAATAAAAAGCTGGTGTAACCGTCCACGTCCCCTCTCTGGAGACATTTTCTCCTCTACAATAGAAAAGAGTCTTTTTCTTTCTTTCTTTTTTCATTTAACAAATACGAATTTCCTAATGTTTGTCCTTCAAGTAGAAGACCATAACAATTTCAATTAGAACTGTTGACTGTTCAGATAGCAATCTGTCATAACTAATCTGTGCACCATCCATTTCACTTGTTCTATGGTTTCATGAAATATATACTTGATTTCATCTTGATTGATATATGCAACTCTAATCAACAATGCAAAAATATTGACACCAGAAAATGAATAAAGATCAAAATATATACTAACCTTAAAGCTTTAATGCCCATATCCATGAGGTATGACCTACTCTCATCATCATCACTAGGACACTTGTCAAATTCTTTCTTATAGTGCAAAATGTCATCTCGTAAATGCCCAGCACCAGCACACCTTTCAAAAAGCCAGACAAGAATGAGCCAAGCAAAAACACCATCATGAATACAATGAAAGATGCGTGATAGAACACAATACAAGAAACAAAGAAAAAATTGAATGGACTCAAAACTGAAAATCATGAACTAATAACTAGCCAATAGGACAAGATTACTAGCAGATTTCAGGATTAGAGAAGATATAGTACTAGGCTATTGAAGCAAACGTATATGTATAATAATTAAATATATAAATAGACGTGAAGAAAAAAGATGCAGACCTTCAGTTAGCAAATATAAACAATGATGCATAATGTGTAGGCTATGTTTCAATTATGAATAACCAACTGACTGCATGTTCTCTTGATGTACTCTTGTTTAACTCCCAGATAGTTCAGCTGAAACTGCAACAGCATTCTTTCACTATGGAAAAACTTTGTTGCAACATGAAAGTATATAAAGGATAAAACATGCAGATAAGTTAAACATGTCATGTTCACTAAGCAGTATAATATATTTAAAATAATAATTATTTGCACAATCTGTAATTTACTAAATCTTGAGCTTGACAAGAACTTGCTGTCAAATAATATTGAATATCAAACATCAGGAAATGACCTGAAGTAAAGCAATGCGAAGACCCGAGTATGCCATGATAGCACGCATGGTGACATGCCTAAAGCAAATTTAAATTAGGCTGGAAGTCTAGTGCAGAGCACATGTTACAAGCATGGAACACCACATAAGACTAAAGAACTTGAAGAGTTCTCGAGATGTTTTAACCTTGATTCTTTGTTGCAAAATAGGAAAATAACAAAAATTTGCAAATTTGGACAACAGTAAACAAGTTGAACTTTGGAGAACAGTAAACTTAAGTAATTATTTGTTCATGACATGCATATGTGAAACTAAAAATACATGGAAACAGATTCTGTCAGTCGATAACAGCATACCTTTCAATTATCATGTCAACCTCATCTTTGCTCTTTGGACCATAAACCAGCACTCTAGTGAGGCTTAGAATGTCACGGTAGTCACCCTGTTTTAAAGCATCTTCTCCAGATGACTGAAAAGGCAAGGTTTGAAAGGGTGAAGTTGACACAAAGTGTGTCTCGACTGTCTGCTCCGATGCGAATTTCATGTCAGCACTGAGGCCAAGGCATGTAATAGCCATTGCATACGCAACCCCACCAAAGCCAGTGTGTGAAATGAAAAGGGAATACCTAGCAAATCTGCAGAGATGAACTCCCATTAGTCTGCACTGAATCAAAAGCAGTAAAGCAACTATACCTATTCACTTAATACACACTCATCCTTGCAATATTGTATTGCATCAACGTCCACAGCTAATGCTTCCCTTTCTCTTGTAAGAGGTATCCTTTTATATTCAATTCTATAGCCATCAGCTTTCAATGCTGCAAATACTTCGGCAGGAGTCTTCACATTATCTAATGAAATCTCTTCCCAGTAACCAATCACACTTATCTGATTTGAAACTGGATTATACTCTTCACGATGCAGAAGCATTTGGCCACCAGATTGAGTTACCTCAGCAAATATATCCTCCTTCAACCTTGCTTCCATATGTTCAACCTGGACAAATAGCAAAATGGAGTTTGAAAACATTGATGTCAGTTGAAGTATAAGGAGTTTTAACATTGAACTTACCAGTGGACCAGAAATCCCAACATGTTTGAGTGTATCAACAGGCCTATCTAATTCTCTAAGAACAAAGGGTGAACCATTAATGTAAACAACAGCTTCCTCTCTCAGATCTGTAATGATAACTTTTTGACCATGATTCATGCTAGCTGGATCACCAGCACCTAGATAGGATAAAACTTCTCTTGCACCATCAATTGTTGGAGTTGCCATACTATACACTGGATAAGCATCCACCTAAACACCACGGTTATGCAGGAATAGAAAAGTCAATATCCAATTCAAAATACCATATTGCAACAAATTGTGTTTGATAATGTACATGCTAGCTCTCTGAGTACTCAGACGTCCATGAGGAAATACAAGTTAAAAAATGACTGATCAAAATACAATTAAATATTCATAGAATGAAATTTTCGAGAAACACTATCAGAATCATGATAGCCAATGACAGTCTGGATTTCTATACCTAGAGTTGCATTTTTCAGGCTAGTTACCGTTCGTGCATAGATTTAAACATCTGCTGAATTGTCACAAACAAATCTATACACAAGGTGTTCGATGTAATGTTTGTGTATATTCGTGTCTTTCGACCTTATTCATTATTTGCACAGCATGTAGAGGGCTTATAGTAGACTTGGTAATCTCATTTTGGATGGATTTTATGGCTATTTTAGTCTTGAAAACACAAGTTGTGTATAATCATCATGGAAAGGCAAAACTGTCCAAAATCAGGTCATCCAAACAGCCATTTTGGGGATTTTCTAGCTCCGTAGACTGGTGCGGAGTGTCAATTAGTATAGCAACCTGGAGCTACCCAAGTGCCACATGGCTGGATAGGCCTTTGGGATATTGTTTAGAGCTGGTTCACTACCTTATTCCACAATAGTGTCATATGGGCACTTGTGAGGACTTTTGGTTGCAACAGACCATCTTGGACCCTTTGTCGTATGATTGTTTAAAGCTTGCAAAGTCTACGTTTGAAATTTGCATTGTCGATCAAGTGTTTGCCGAAATGTCTGCTTGTGTGGGATCCCGATTTAAACACTTCATCTAATCCATCTTCTCTTTTGTAGGTCCTTAAGGGACTATAAGAGGTTTCGGGGAGAATGACCCTTTGCAAACAGACACGCAAGGGTGCTGCATGACTTAGACAAACCCAGCTAAGTCCGTGACATATGGTATCAGAACGAGATAAACACACTTTGAAACACGTAGCATGCAAATATGAGGGAACTAACAAGGCTGTGTTGAGGGCAGTTAGCACGTGTGACTGTTTGAGGGAAACAGGTGTAGAGATGTAGGGAAAAAAGTCGCTTAGATTAACACGGGAGTGTCTAATTTGCTACAATCTGCTCATATGAACCTTGCTGATGTTATGGTATATTTTTCAGCCCACAATATTGCTTCATAGTTTTCAACTCAGCATACTCAATTATGACAGCTCATGAGCATATTCCCTACACAAAGTTACAGCTATTTCAAAGTGCTTTTCTTCATGACTATATGAAAAGAGTTCTCGGTATGGGTCAAAAGAAGGTTATATGAAAGGAGAAAATTCCAAGCCTACTGTCCAGAGCAAGGTATTAAAAGTGCAAGACAAGGGTGAAGGATCTGCTAGCAGCAAACAAACACCTAATTCTTCTACCCCAAGTGGCTGAAAATGTTTCAAATGTCATGGTTTTGGGTATATTGCTTCAGATTGTCCAAATAGAAGAATTGTTACATTGGTTGAAGATCATAGTGATGGAAGAGAAGATGAATCCGACGACGAACCAAAATACGATGATGATGAGGAAGAGGTTACTTATGTTGATCATGGTTTGTCTATTGTATTGCAACGTAGCTTACAAGTGTCCTATGTGGCCAAGGATGAAAGTTGGGTGAGAAAGAACGTGTTTCACACTAAATGCACTTCTCATGGCAAGGTGTTCTTGGTGATTGTCGATAGTGGCAGCTTTGAGAATGTGGTATCTTTGGAGATAGTGCAGAAGCTAAAGTTGGACACAATCCCTCATCCACATCCTTACCAATTATGTTGGCTCCAAAAAAGAAATGACATCAAGATAACTAAAAGATGTTTAGTTTCGTTTTGTATTGGTAAGTATTATAAAGATGAAGTATGGTGTGACGTTGCTCCTATGGATGCTTGTCATTTGTTATTGGGAAGACCTTGGCATTATGCTAGAAGGGTGTTGTCTGATGGCTACAAACATACTTATTCTTTTAAGGTGAATGAAAAGAAGATTATTTTAGCTCCATTACAACATTCTAAAATCAGTGCACCAAAGAAGGAAATTAGCGCTTTTATATCCTATGGTAAATGCAAGGGTGAATTAGACAGCGGTGGTCATGTTTTGGCTCTAGTAGTAGTAGAGGAGGATGAACAACACAAGGAGACACCAGTAATCATGAAACCGATCCCCGAGGAGTTTCAAGATGTTGTACCTTAAGAGATTCCACATGGTCTTCCACCTTTGAGAGACATCCAGCATCATGTTGATCTTATTCCGGGGGTTGTTCTACCTAATAAGGCAGCATACAGAATGAGTCCCAAGGAGCATAAAGAACTTCAAAGGCAAGCGGATGAATTGGTAAAAATAGGGTTAATTCGGGAGAGTATGAGTCCTTGTGCGGTTCCAGCTTTGTTGGTGCCTAAGAAGGATGGTTCTTGGAGAATGTGTGTGGACAGCCGCACTATCAACAAAATCATAATGGACTATCGTTTTCCTATTCCAAGGTTAGATGATTTACTTGATCAATTGTCTGGTGCTTCTATTTTCTCTAAAATTGATTTGAGAAGTGGCTATCACCAAATAAGAATGAGGCTTGGAGATGAGTGGAAAATAGCCTTTAAAACTATACAAGGCTTATATGAATGATTGGTTATGTCATTTGGATTATCTAATGCTCCTAGCACTTTTATGAGATTTATGAATCACATACTTAAACCATGCATTGGAACTTTTGTTGTGGTTTACTTTGATGACATATTGGTATACATCAAGAGTGAAGAGGAGTATATGAATCATCTTAAAGAGATTTTTCTTATTTTAAGGCTGCAGAAGCTTTATGCTAATTTAAAGAAGTGTGATTTCTTTACTCCTAGTCTTGTGTTTTTGGGGTATGTTGTTTCAAAAGATGGAATAATGATGGATCAAAGTAAAGTAGAGGCTATTCTTAATTGGTCAACACCTGCTTCATTTCTTGAGGTAAAGAGTTTCCATGGCTTAACTTTCTTTTATAGAAGATTCATCAAGGGGTTCAGCTCTATTGTCGCTCCAATAACCGAATGCTTGAAATGTGATAAATTCAAATGAACTAGTGAGGCTAATGATGCTTTTGAACTATTAAAAAAAAATGTGACCGAAGCTCCTATCTTAATATTACATAATTTTGACAAGGTGTTTGAAGTTGAATGTGATGCATCTAATGTGGGAATTGATGTTGTTTTAAGTCAAGACGGAAAGCTTATTGCCTTTTTTAATAAGAAGCTGAATGATACGAGAAGGAAATATTTTACCTATGACAAGGAGTTTTATGCCATTTATCGAGCTTTATCTCATTGGAGTCAGTATCTTCTTGTAAAGTCATTTATCCTATATTCTAATCATGAAGCTTTAAAATTCATTAATCAGCAGCACAAGTTAAACAAAAGGCATGCAACTTGGGTGGAGTTCTTACAATCTTATAACTTTACAATCAAGCTCAAATCAGGTATTCAAAATGTAGTTGCTGACGCTCTAAGTAGAAAGCATTCTTTATTATCAGCAATGGAAGTCAAAGTGGTTGGATTTGAAACGTTCAAAGATCTATATGAGAATGATGTAGATTTCGGCTCAATATGACAGAATTGCAAATCAGGTTCCTTTCAATAATTTTCTATCTGTAATGGTTTTCTTTTTCAAGATAATGCCTTGTGTGTACCATCTTGTTCTTTGAGACAAGTAATTCTAGCTGAAGCTCATGGTGGTGTTTTGGGAGGACATTTCTGTAGGGACAAGACTCTAGCTCTTTGTTCAATCAAATTTCTATTAGCCTAAGATATTTAGAGATGTGGAGAGGCATGTGAAGCAATACCGAGTGTGTCATTTGGCAAAAACAAGAAGTCAAAATTCTAGTTTGTACACTCCATTGCCAGTGCTAAATGCTACATGGGAGGATGTGAGTCTTGATTTCATTTTGGGACTGCCAAGAACTCTAAGGAATAAGGATTCTATCATAGTTGTTGTTAATAGATTTTCAAAAATGTCTCACTTTGTTCCCTACAATAAATCGAATTATGCATCTCATATTGCTGATTTATATTTTAAGGAGATTATTAAATTGCATGGTATTCCAATAACTATGATGTCTGATCGAGATTTAAAATTTATTAACCATTTTTGGAGAACTCTTTGGAGGAAGTTGGATACTTCTTTGAAGTTTTGCAGCTCTCATCATCCACAAACCGATGGGCAAACTGAGGTAACGAACAGAAGCTTGGGAAACTTACTTAAAAACTATGTTGGCAAGAACATTAACCAATGGGATCTCATTCTTCCACAAATTGAGTTTACCTACAATCGTTCCATGCATCATAGCATTGGTAAGAGTCATTTTAAGATTGTTTATGGTGCTAATCTTACTGGTCCTTTGGACTTAATCCCTCATTCTACAACTAAGCAATTTAGTAGAGATGCTGATGAAAGAGCTAAGCAGATAAAGAAGCTGCATGAGGGTGTTAAAGCAACCATTAAGAAGCAAAATGGGAGGTACATGCAAGCTGCCAACAAGCACAGAAAACACGTGGAGTTTAATACAGATGATTTGGTCTGGATTCACCTTTGGAAAGAGAGGTTTTCACTAAGCAAATTTAAAAAATTGAAACCAAAGGCTAATGGTCCATTCAAGGTGCTTAAGAAAATTGACAAAAATGCTTATGAGATCGAGCTACCTGAAGATTATGAAGTGTCCCCAACATTTAATGTGGCTAATTTAAGTCCTTTTCATAATCATGTTGATGAAACAAACAAGGACTTGAGGACAAATCTTTTTCAACCCGAGGAGATTGACACGGGAATGTCTAATTTGCTATAATCTGCTCATATGGACCTTGCTTATGCTATGGCATATTTTTTAGCCCATAATGTTGCCTCATAGTTTTCAACTCAGCACACTCAATTATCACAACTCATGAGCATATTATAACAAATTTACAGTCGTTTCAAGGTACTTTTCTTCATGACTAAGGAATGCATTAAAGAAGTTGGTTACTAGTTGTAAAACACTTAATTTCGAAATTCCCAATGCATGAAGGGTTGTTTCATGCACTAGTACTTAGTTTGGTGTTTAGGGGTTAGAAAGAACTTTAGAAAACTGATGATATTGGCAGAAGCTCTCTTGGGATGCTCTCTTCAACTCTGTATCTCTTAGATACGTCCTTGAGTAGTGAGTGTTTTGCTTTCAGTTCTGTATCCTTGTTTATTATCCTTAGGGTAGTGATCTTTATGTATCCCTTTGTGATTTTAAACTTGGTAGTGAGCTATTTTTTCGTTTTTATCAAAGTTGCTTCGTGAGTTCGCTCCTTTTCTGTCTGGAAAACTCATTCTAACAAATACGATTGTACTGTTGACTTTTCTTCGTGAGTTCATTCGTTTTCTTTCCAAAAAAACGAATGAACTCACGAAGAAAAGTACAATTGTGCTACCGAATTTTCTTTTAAAATTCATTCTACATCACCCCCGGTATCAGGAGCGGACATCCGAGATTGGCATTCAAAGGAATGGCTAATGCTTCCGCGAGAGGCACCACGAGGACAAGCGAGTTGAAAAGAACACATTACACATAAAAGTTCGGATGGCTGAGTTCGAGCTATGGCTCGACGTTGGCAATAAAACTTCACGATGCTCAAGGCAAGTAGGGGCACTTGGCAAAGGATGAGACCGTGCAAGGAGAGATGGGTTGCTCGTGACTGAAAGAGTTATGCAAAGCTCATAGAGGTGAAAAGAATTGCTAACTCAAAGAATTTAGTACTTATGCAAAAGCTTATATGTGAACGATAGACTGTCCATAGCTATCCCAAGGTAATCAAAACTTAAAATTATGGAGTATGAAACTTTTTCTTCGACATGGAAAGGATACATCTGTAAGAGGTTGAAGTGTGTAGTAGGTTCAATATGTTGCTGGGCCTTGAGAGGCACAATGGGGGCTATATTGATGAGGAATCACAATTTAGCTAGTGTAGTAGCAGTGGCGGAACAGTGCATAATTTGTTTCAACAAGGCGAAGTAATCCAAGGGGATGGTGGTCTCCGAAACTTCTACGGGGAAGGATGCAAAGAGAAAAGTTGTTCCAACGAGACAGATATTCAAGAGGAATAAGTCATAATTATCTAGAGATAGAATCATGTGCAATGGACCGCACATGTGAAGGGCATACCTCAAGATGATGGCTCCATAAAGCTTAATGGACCTAGTGAACGGTGAGGAGTCAACATATAATGTCGCACGAGATAATGTGTTGGTAGACGCATTGTGAGATTAAGTGGAGCAGCAACCCAAGGCAACACCAAATTAAGGCACAATTAGAGTCGATGTGGAGATCGAACTTAACGGAGGGCTAACCCATGGAATGGTGGGCGCGAGGACCACTATCAACTAAATATAAACCGAGGGATGAAACAACTTATGTGGAACTTGGTGAAGTGCCCAAGCTACATGAAGGGCGTCGACATAGAAAGCGAAACATAAAGCGAAGGCACGAAGCTTTCCTTGGATAAAGGCCAAGGACATGAACTCTTATAGAGACAAAAGTAAGATCATGTCATTCTATAGGTCCCTCGTTCTGATAGAGTGAACTTATCTTGAATGATACCAAAGTCGAAAGGAGCTTTGAGCCACATGCACCTTACCTCGACGAAGCAATTGATGAAGGGACTAAAGCGACTCAACATGCGAAGGCAAAATTATGGTGAAAAGGCATTGGCACGGGACAAGAGGACACAGAGGTGGGTACTCCTGAAGAATATGCCGTAGTGTTGCCATTCGTGTTACCACAAAGGAAGCTATATATAGCAGAGATTGTGCTGGGGACAAGGGCCCAAGATCTAAACAATGACACCTAAATTTCAACAAAGTTGGACTTCGAGAGTTGCTAGGTGATGGACTGTCCTAGAGCTGCGCTTCGTCCGTGTGTGACCCGAGAATGGGTGGATAAAGGTCAATACCAAAGGAGTGAACATAATCGAAGGTAGCGGAGACCCTGCAAGAAGTCCCGCATGAGACTTGACCATATAAAGGTATGATCAAGAGCTACTGCGAGCTCCACTTCGGTGAGCAACACGTCAGCAAAAACGGCTATGGATTCAAGGGGTGAATGTCATGGTACCACAGAAGTAGGTCTTCCGTAGGTGCACCGAATTTTCCATCAGATAAAAGCCTTGGTCATCAACATATAAGAGCTATATATCACTGAAGGAGATTCCAAGTCCAAGGAGCTATATATCAAGAGCTATATAAGACTTGATCATACAAAGGTATGAACGGAGTGATTGGAGAGTTGGATTGCTTTGGAGCTCATATTCGCTCGAGGGAGCTCAACAAGTCGAAGGACAAGGCTAAGCAAGCGAATGTTACTACCAAGGATACAAAGGAGAACAAAATCGACGTGGACCCTGCAACATAATAACGGAGGCCATGCATGAGAGTTACGATTTGTCTTTTCATCGACCAAGGGGAACTACTTGGAGAACACAAAAATGTTAAAGCAAGTGGTCGAAAGGGATGAGGAAGCAACAATGAGTCCAGAGAGACTTAGCTACCCAAAACATGCATCGATTAGGATAGAGGTAGACTTAGAGGAGTGCACAGTATCGTAGAGGCGAATCTACCGATTGCAAAGAAAGGGAGTAGACGTAAGGTGACGAATAATAGGGTCGTGAGCATGGCAACGCCATGATACTGGAGAGGCAAGACTTCCGTAGAGTCATCGATCCCTTGCTCTCATGGAGGGAGAGCATATGATCGTAGAAGGGGCCGAGGAGGTAGAGAATACAAAGGTAAACTCCAAGTACCAAGACAATACAAAAATGTAGAAGATAGGGAACTTCGTAAGACTAGTGTCGATAGGCTTCTTGCCAAGATAGACAAAAATAAGGGACTTCGGGTTGATACAAGGGTGCTCGACCAAGAAACAAAGTAGGAAATACATGGTATTGTACCATTTCTTCTTAAAGGAGTAAGCGACACAAATTATGAAGAAGCTGATACAATCCTAGAACCAATCAAAACTAATAGAGACTTGCATTAGTCGAGGCAAAATTTTGCTCTTTTCAGGCACTTCTTGCATTCTTGAAGTTTGATGGCAATGAGAGGGCAAATTACAGTAGCTAACTCAACGCAAGAAGTGCATATACTTCGGGTGCTTTAGAAGTGTGAGGAAAAAGCAAGTGAAGGCTAGTAACAAGCTTGATGCATAACGTACAACCCTCGAGGAGACAAGTAAAGTCAAGTAACATTTGCCTTCTCAACTTATAAGAGAATGGACGAAACTGAGTATCTCAATTCTCTTATTTATCTGGCAATGGAACTCTGCACATTTTCAAATACCATTCAAAGAGACTTAGCGATAGACAATAGTTGTCAAATCATCACCAATGGTGATCGATTCTACCAAGAGTAGATTGTTCGTTTCATTTACCAACAGAATGTCAATTGAAAGTAAAAGTAATGCGAACCTATTTAAAGGCGACAACTAAGTAGAAGAGGAATCGATGGACAAATTTTGACGAAGGAAATGCCTCGAAACTTTAAAGTCTATGAGGCAATAGTCATTAAAGTTCCAATAAGCATCCATGCAGTTTAGTCGGTATAGATGTTGGAGGGACTGGTGTAGGATAGGGAAGATCTTTTCCTTCATCTAGGGGATCCATAGGAAACCATGAAGATCAACACAACTTAATCGACCCTACACCAGAGTCAAGAGTCATTGACAAGTTAAAACAATGATACGGGAGTGCCTAATTTGCTACAATTAGCTCGTGTGGATCTTACTAAACCTATAGTATTCTCTACAGCCCACAATGTTTTCTCATAGCCTTTAACCCAGCCCACTCAAATATGACAGCTCATGAGCATATTCCTTAGACGAAGTTAAAGCTATTTCAAAGTGTTTTTCTTCATGACCAAAGAATATATTAAAAGGGTTAGTTACCAATTGTAAAACACTTAATTTCGTAATTCCCTATGCATGAAGGGTTGTTTCATGCACTAGTATTTATTTTGGTGTTTTAGGGTTAGAAAGGAGTTTAGAAACTAATGATATTGGCAAAAACTCTCTTGGAGTTCTCTCTTAAACTCTGTATCTTTTGGATGCTTCCTTAAGTGATGAGCCTTTTATTTTCAGTTATGTATCCTTGTTTATTTTCCTTGGGGTGGTGAACTTTTTGTATCCCTTTGTGATTTTAAGCTCGGTGGTGAGCTATTTTTCAATTTTATTAAAGTATTATCGTGAGTTCATTCTTTTTCAATTCGAAGAACTTATTCCAGCAATTACAACTGTACTATCGGCTTTCTTTCAAAATCCATTCCGTAATACCCCAGTATCAGTTTGGTATCAAACCTAAACATTAGAGATCATGGCAAGGCAGAATGGAAAAGATGTAATTGGTGAAGGTAGCGGTCGTGAAGTTGATGTTGAGTCCTTAAGGCTACAGCTACGAAGATTGCTACATAGTCTACAAGAAAAAAATGAAATCATTGAAGAATTTCGAAGTAGAAACAACTAGCATGACGATGATGCCCAAAAGTATGTTTCTGATGATGATACACCTCCTCACTCAAGGGAGTTGGAAAGATTTCGGGCAAGGCATGGAGTCCATGACGAGTGGCAAAACAAATACAACCCAAGATTGGATATTCCGGAGTTTGAAGGTAAAATCAATGTTGATGACTTTATTGATTGGCTTAATACAATGGAAAGAATATTTGATTATCATGAACCACTAGAACAACAGGTAAAGCTTGTGGCACTTAAACTCAAACGGAATGCATCTTTTTGGTGGGAAAATCTAAAGCAAAGAGACCATGAGGGGAAGAGTAAGTTCGTGACATGGGAGAAAATGAAAAGGGAGTTGAAGAGAAAATACTTACCTAACAACTATAGGTAAGAGATCTTTCTCAAAATCCATGATTTCAAGCAAAAAGATCTTGGTGTAGAAGAGTACACAGCAAAGCTTGATAATCTCATGTTAAAAGGAAAGCTTGTGGAAACAGAAGACCAAACCATTGCAAGATACTTATGAAGTCTGAAATATGATATTGCTAAAGTGGTTCAACTCCAACCATATTGGTCTTTAAATGATGTGAGCAAGTTGGTTTTAAAAGTTGAAAAGCAATAGAAGTTTGAAAAGAGTTCTCGGTACGGGTCAAAAGAAGGCTATACAAAAGGAGAAAATTCCAAACATACTCTCCAGAGCAAGGTGGTATCAAAGGTATGCCTCATCTCTCTTAGATTTATGCCTCATCTCTCTTTTAAATTTATTTTTATTATGGAATAAATGCATTTTAGATTCATTCCTAATATAAAACATGTAAAGGTATGCCGCATCTCTCTTGAAGCTCAGTTGGTTAATGCCTCTGCCTTTTATAAACATTGATCATAGATACCAGCATAATGATTGAAAACCAAAATTTGAGAATATGCCACCATTCATGTCATGGTTCTCTAAATCGACCGATTCTAATTCGGACAGACTCCTTTTGATCCAATAATTTAACCAAATCATTGACGAAATTTCCTGGAATTGATTGGATTTATCGGAACTTATCAAGATGGCCAATATTGGAAAAAGTCAACATATTCCAGAAATACAAAGTGATTGTAGCTGATTCTCAGTTGGAATCTTATCGTCCAACAATTAGGGTTATAGTAGCATCAAATTTTTTACGATGAAAACAAAGAAGGAAAAGGAGATGAAGAAGAGAAGAGAAAGAGAGGATCTAGAGGTGAGAGGGGAGATTGGAGGACAAAAGGACACAACAAGGTGAGAGTAGAAAACTATGGGGCTTTTCGGCCCTTGGCCAATACTAGAGAGATCTTGGAAGAGCTTGCCAAAGCTGAGGGTTTTGTTTGAACTTGGTGGTCACTAATTGGTTTTCAAACTATTCAAGAAAGGCTGCAAGGTTCATAACAAAGAACATGGTGAAGTATTGGGAAGTTCCCCCAAAAAATTGCAAGTCATTGAAAATTGTGATTCTTGGAGCAGTTTTGATAGAACTATTTAAGATTTTAGACAATGTTGTACTTTTCCATGAGACTCCACCAGTGACAGCCAAATTGAATAAATATATGCTTATTGGAGCATATTAAGCATGTTTCCACTTGTCGATCCCGATCCCAATTCCATCCTTGTGAAAATTGCTAATTATGCTGACGATAATTATGCTAACCTGCATAACAGGATTTATTCTAAAATCAATTAAAATGTCAAAGCCAGCATATAATTTTTTAAGTACAGGGCAAGAAAGTCGGTGTCAAAAATATAAGAGGAAAAAAAGGGAGACAAGTAAATGAGTTTGATAAACAAACTACCGGCTCGGTGAGAATCTAAGTCTACATCAGACTACTACTTATATGATGTTCCACTGAAAGTTCATGACCTTTATAAAGCAAATAGGAGGCTTTAATGCAATTGTCTGAAACAAAGCAGGCTATAACTTATCTTGAGTTTCTGAATGATTTATTTATAATAAAGGTGAGCCATAGTGATATAAACCAACCCAACAGGTGAAGATATAGATAAATAAGACAAACCAGCAAACCATGAATATGAGCAACCTAACAAATACTATAAAATAGCTCTGAGTAACATGGAGTAAAATTTGGCAAGCTTGTAAATTGATATTTTGGACAAGACACCTCCAGTTATCCACATTGAAATTCCTTGGCAACATTTAACTTATATTTCTAAACTATCAACAACTAATTTCAACAGAAAAATAGGAGTAGATTATGCACTTGCTAAAACAACTGCTTAGTGAACTAACTACATCAATTTAGACCAGTTAAATATACCTTATATATATGTGGTGTACCCTTAAACTGCATGCAGCTTGAAGTTCTTTGTCCAGGAAAGAAGTACATTTTAAGTATGGAACCTTTTCCCAAGACAGACCCATTGCGAGACTTGACTACTGCATCCATCACCACATCACCATCCTGAGCTTCATAAAATGCTTTTGAATCATCCTAGACACAACAGATATCATAACTTTTTAATCAGACAATGGAGAACCAGAAGAAAAGAAATTTAACATGCGCATACAAACATGCACTTTCCAACATCATCAAGTTAGATAAAGAAATTTACAGGAACAGTGAAAAACCGCCCAGGTCGTAATCTGATGCTCCATTTCATTGTCTGGATCTCTGGCCTCCTGTGCAGCCAAGTTTTGAACAAGATCTTAGTTTCACCTTGCCCACAGAAACCATCAAATGCTTCACTTCCAAGATATGCTGAGAAAGCAATCAACTTGAAGTAACGTTCCAAATACTCAGCACCACGATTTAGCGCAACCCTCTTTACTCTTGGCTCCACATGCTGTTGATTGATAACCTTCCTGTACTGTAGCACTGCTTGACGTATATTCTGCAAAGCTGAACATCTGTCAATAATAGCATCCAAAACCTCCCTGCACTCAATTCCATTGTCAAATAATCTTGTTATCTTCCTTAATAGAAGGATGTCATCAATTCCAAAAGTACAACGTGGTTCTTTTCCATCCACAGATTTCAGTAGATCTGAAATAGGTGGTCCGTTATCACCTATGGATTCTTCACCACTTGAGGAGCCAATGTCCAAGTGCTCGTGGTACGTGTCATCTTGCTGCATTTTAATAGGTTTTCCATGATCAATGCGAAGCTTCACGAGGCATGCAATTACAGTTCCCGTAGTTGTCCTGCCGCGGCCCATCTGTAACGCGACAAAATTATTGAAATATCTCCATGAATTTATAAATTTATTTATGTAACAGAATCTAGTACAAACTCTAAAAAGAAAGGAGATCCAAGCAATTACAAGAAATATGTACCTGGCAATTAAACACAAAAGCTGTATCCTTGGGTGCTGAAGCAATGTTTGATGCTATTTCGTCAAAATCTGAACTTTTAGGAGCTTTACCGTCAGTAATCGGCACACGTGCATATTTAATGGGAAGACCTTCGGCTTCTAAATGTTTGTAGACATCCAATGGAGTTTGAATAGATTCAGCATCTATATGTTCCCATGCATCAAATATTTGCCCATCATCTGTCTCATGAATCACCATAATTGTACCACCATAAAACTCTGCCTCCCGAAGAATATCCTCCTTTAACCGAGCTTCCATTCTCTCAACCCTCTCACGATCAATTCCCTGACAAACCAAAACTTGATATCAACAGTCAAGAAAAAATATATTTTGTTTTTTACATATTAAAGAGAATCAAAAGACTAGACACCACACATGGAATAAAGCATTAAGTAATTTTATTACACAAAGCGAACCCAAAAAAGGTTAGTGTCGGTGAGAGTGAGATGGATATGTGGGGATGCAACAGAAGATACACAAGAAAAATTGTGTTTGTGAATAATCAGGTTAATCCCAACTGAGGATAAATTGACAGAAAACCTAAAGGTAGTTTGACATGTCCAAAGAAGATCTACAAATAAACCTATTAAGAGAAATGAGTTAATTAAGATTGGTGGTCCAAAGAGAGGAAGATTCAAGAAGACTTCTAAAACAATAAAATGCGATTTTACAGCTCAATGTGACTCAGTAATCCAGAATGGCTTGCTCAAAATCAATAGATTTCTCATCCCAACAACTGGAATCAATATAACTTGATCAAAATTAATATAAAATTGATTAATCCAGGTTGATACAAATTGAACTGGTCAAAATCAACATAAAATTTACTAATCCAGGTTTATACCAATTGAACTGGAAACTCAAGTAGGAAAATTAAGATTAGCTGCACGAGAAGATATGAGAATAGGAAAGTGAAGACAAAGAGGTTAGAAAACCTCTAACCTTTCATCAGTCATTCCCAGGGGAAGGCAGAGTTATGGAACACCTTTGACTTTTGAAGTTACAAGATTAGTATGATTTCCTTTAAAGGATCTATTTTATTATTTTATGTTTTAGCATTATGACATTCGAAAACACTATTTGGCAGGAGTGAA
This sequence comes from Musa acuminata subsp. malaccensis, assembly GCF_000313855.2. NCBI lineage: Eukaryota > Viridiplantae > Streptophyta > Magnoliopsida > Zingiberales > Musaceae > Musa > Musa acuminata. The sequence continues at coordinate 137,572 of NW_008991774.1, forward strand.
TGACTCCTCAATGATTTTCATAGGTGATTCTCTCACACAAACATAAATATGATGCACAGTGCACATATTTGTGGATCCCAGACACCAATGTCGTGAGAGAATGAACCATCCCTAGAAAGTTTCAGGAGTGATTTACCCCTACTAAATAGTAGTTCCCTATCATACATTTAAAATCAGATATGCAAATACAATTTTTTAACTATCTTAAATTTACTAGTAAATTTTCACATTTTATGATTATTATGTTTTTGAAAAAGAAATTTGTTTATGGTTTTACTCCTTGCTAATTCAATTCTGCAAGCCCTCAGGCAATCGAACATGAGAAATGTCCTAGTATAGAGCTGAATAATGGAAAGGATCCTTGCAACTGGCACTTTGGATCTAGCCTGTAGATATTGTTGTAATCAAAGAAGGGTGAAGGTTACACAAATCTATCAAACTTTCTAACTGTAAAGTCAGCAATCACTACTCAAGAATTTTATTGCCGAACATATGGATTGGAAGTGTGTAGAATTGCAGATGTCTATCAAAGAAAAGAAATTACTGTGTACTCCAGCATGTTTTTGTATGGCCTTTCCACCTCACGCAACACAAAAGGCCTCCCATTTATATAGATAACTGGCTCTTCTCGCATATTATGCCATAAAACTGACCGTCCGCCTTTACTTCTGATTCGCTGAACAACGACTCGAATACCATCGACTGTGGGATTCGCAACACCATAAACTGGAAACCCAGTAGCATCCCGAAAATTAGGTGCACCATCCACTCTTTCCGGCAAACTAAGATTCTGGCAACCAGGACAGTGATCGCTTTTTAAAACTGTCTGACTTCCGAGAACGTCACCATTCCTCATAGCAGCAACCACACCCACGTCATATGGACTGTGATCAGTAGATTCAGAAATCTTTGTTGAAGAAGGCTTCAAGCTTGAATAGCCAAGAGCACCCATTGGGTCTCTCCGTAGCAACCTGTAAAAGTACCAATTGTATCATAATAAATGAAAAAACAATATGTAAAAACATGATTATTGCAGTAATTTATTCATCCAAATTAAAATGATTCTTTCAAGGTTAAATATGGACCAATCAACAAGTTCACATGTTACCTATCACCAAACTGATAAAGTAGACATTTCTCTCAAATTCAAACTTTACTGAAGAACAATTATTGCAAGTAGGAAATGAAATTTCCTTGTTTCTCACAGTGGCACAAACAGATATAATATGCAGTAAATAATTAACAAAGACAACATAACATCCCTTCCATTTTGGAAAACAATCAACTTAGCATTACCTTCATTAGTGATCAAATGAATGGAAGCTTATTTAGAAATAAAGTGGGCTCGTCTTTCAAGGTTAAGAAGCGGCGAAGAAAATGCCCAGAGCAAATGCCAGGGCCAAACTCAGATGAAAAATGAAAGAAAAATCTGTTAACAATGTTTGTTATTAGATATTAACAATCATGAGTAGAATGAACAATTATTTACAGGCACAAGAATAATAGATGAACTTGTTCAGTTAGTCAAATAAAACCGAACTAGAAATACTATAAAATAAAATACTAAACTTATCACTAAAAATTACCGGCGAAGTATACTATAAAGTTCAGGCCTTGCCCTCATCCACTCAGAAAAACTTATTTGATCAGATGAAACCGAATGAAGAGCAGCTCTCTCTGTGTGGACGTAGACAGCAAAGCAGATGAGGAAGTAGTAGCGTTCCAAATATTCAACAAAAAATGAAAGCAATGCCTCCCTCTTCATCTCATCTGGTTGGCGAAGAATGCTATTGCGATATGTAGCAATAGCTTCTCTTAGGTTCTGTTGAACAAAAAATTGAGTAAATTCTGAATACTATGCCAATTACACTATCGTTAAGAAAAACTATGATCACAGATGATAGAAACATGTTAGCTCCAAGTTTAAATCCAGATACTAGTTCAAAAGTAGATATGTGTGTGTGTGTGTGCGTGTGTGTGTGTGTTGAAGACAAATAGAAATTTTGCATATCTCAAGCTAAAAGACACCTGCATAGAATCACATTTGTCGATGACTTTATCCACTTGCTTTTTGGCTTCTGCACCACCCTGCAAGAAAGCCACAAGCCACTTTAATATAATGTTTTCGATGATCAAGCTATCTAATTAATAAACTAATGGAATAGGCATAAAAGATTTTACCTCTAGGACACGAATTAAACTTCTTATTACAGTATATTCACCTCTCCTTATTGATTCTTCAGAGTTTGGTTGATAGTCAGTAACATCACCATCAGAAGCAAAGACTTTTCCAATTGAAGTAGTCCGTGGAATACCTATTTGTTAAAAATAAGTTATACACAACTTCTATTCAGAAACTAAGATGAACTGTCAAAACAAGAAATAGTTAAAGATCATGATTAACAAGGAAAGGAAGTAATCTGCCCTAGGCAATAAGTTGGTAGTAGTTAACAAAGATTTGCAAAAACAACTTGACAAATTCTTCAAGAAACCTTCTAGATATCAGGCTGTCCATACAATCAAAACATACAGTATGATGGTTTGACATGTTATGAATAGCCTGAAAGGTTCTTAAGAAATTTCAGAAACAAATAGAAACTTACCTGATGCCCCTATTCGGTTGAGATATACCAGAGTAGCTATCACCATACCAGTCGTTGTTCGTCCTCGCCCCATCTGACAGTTAAAAACTATTTCTGTGTCTAAATTGACTTGAGAGATTGTATGCACCTGTCATAAGTAATTGGCAATTTTCACAACTATAAGGCTGCTACATATTTCCAAAGCCATCAAATTCTTTGCTTATTATCAACAATATTTCAGTTATCATGGTTTACCAACCACACTATACTGGTCCAACCATGTGCTCGTATAATAGTATGCAATTTACAACTATCTATACTGAACATATTAAGCAAAATTTTAGCAGTTTTTATAGGTGAACCATGACATACCATACTTATCGACCTATACATACTGGTCCAGTAATATTCTGTTGAGTACTAATACTAATATTTAAAAACTAGACTGAAACTCAAAATGAGTGCATAAAATGACCACAACCATTTATATATTATCTCCAGTTAATGCAGGCGAGCAGTGACCTAAGTTTACTGCATTTTTTTACTTCTGCTGCATCAATGCCATGTTATCTTCTCCACCAACTTTTACAAATCAAGATATGTCCATTAACATCACATTTGGCAATAAGGAAACAATTCCTGATCTTAGCCAATTAAAAGAAAATTGCCCCAGAGGATTAGGCAGCTGATCCATAAGCATCCATACAATGATGCTAAAACTATTGCATCATTTTTCTCAAAGCTTCCAGTTACAACTATTGCATAAACTCCAAGGTCTCCTCATAATGCATTACTTGAACCTGTAGAATTTGGCTATGATAGGAAAGACAGGTACCTTTCTGAAAGAAAGGTAAAATAGTAGGGCTACAAGTTATCAGACAGCATCCTGTTTATCAGGGCACAGTCCCCAATGTGCTGGGGTTGAGAACCATGCACTTCATCTAGCCCAAACTAATTTGTACACTGCTGAATCCATAATTCAGCAAAAGCATACTTTCTGATAAGATGACAGGAATCAGTCATTCATGGTACTTGACAACATGATTATAGGAAAAATTGCCTAGGTTTGTTACCCGATAGAATCACATGGAGCAAAATGACAGCAGTATTTGAAATCTTGGTTAATAAATTCAGAAGAATCAAATGGATCACAAATGTAGGGCCACAACAAGTTCAATTATTTTGTCAAATACACTTCATTAGAAAGTGATCTTCATAACATTGTGGCATGTAAAGTGTCAGAAGTTCTAAACAACCAAAACATGGGAAGAAACTTTAGAAAACACACCAAGAAGAAGATTCAAAGAACTTTGAGACAAGGTTAGGCAGATTGGAATCAGCTTAAGGCTACTGATCTGGAGGTGTGTTGGAAACTAAGGTCTACCCTTCTATAAATCCATTAATAAGTAGAAAGAAAAAAAACTTGGAATTATGCATTATTGACTAGGAACCTCATCAAATTATTAGCAGTCTGATAATCAGTCATCAGAACACAAATCATTACAAGATCAACAAGTTTTGTATTGTAGATAAAGCATGACTACTAGCCAGGTTCATCATTTCATGTACTGGAAGCATACTGGTCAGGGCTTGGACCGAAGCTCTACTGGTCCATACCAGTCTCCCAAGTGGCCTATATGCTGGTACTTCTCATGTTTCGAAAAAACCTGAAGAAAAGACAGAAAATATAAAAATAAAATAAACTGCCTGGTACAGGCCTTATATTGGGCATCCAACCCAGTTACCCTACTCTGTGAATCAGTAGGTTGTTGAACCAGTGAATACCACTTATACCAAGCCACATCAGACAGTAGTACAAACCTTGCTTACTATTTATCGCAACAACAATAGAAGATGCTACTAAAAGAAAATAGATTAAAGAAAATAATTGAATGTTGATAACTTTGGCTCAGTTACACTAGTCTGTGTACCGGTAGGTTGTTCAACCAATGAACAACACTCATACCAAGCCACATCAGACAGTAGTACAAACCTTGCTTACTATTTATAGCAACAACAGTAGAAGATGCTAATAAAAGAAAATAGATTAAAGAAAATAATTGAATGTTGATAACTTTGGCTGAGTGTTTTCAAAAACGCTAGTGCCAAAAGGCACTAAGGTGACAAAACGTCCGAGGCACCAGGCGCTTGCCCATGCACTTGCTTGAGCGAAGCGAAGCGCTCATGAATATTAAAATATAAAAAAATATACCTATTATTTATTTATAATTTAAAAATATATATACCGAGTGAGCAAAGCAAGGTGTTCTTATTATCTACCTAACAGTGTATTGTTATGTTCTAACTCCTAATAGTGTTTATAAGTTCCTAATAATTTAACAAAGTCCATGAAATAGGAGATCATTAAACAAAGTGCTCAAGCTAGTACAAGAAATAGGAGATCATTTAACAAAACTGTTGTTTTTTGGCAAAGGTAAGTGGTAAAAGTGAGATTTAAGCCCACGATCTTATAATAAACTATTAAAGTCTTTACCAACTAAGCTAGATGGTACCTTCCGACAAAATTGTTGTTGTTACCTATAGACTGAGAAAAAGGAGATGGTTAAATGGAGAAGTAACCAGTTGATGGGAGGCTATGGGGTATGGCACCAAGGAAGACAACAAGGCACGATGGAGGAAGGTTGGGTTCTCCTACTCAAGTAGGGTTCATGTGGCTATGGTGGTGTTTAGGGCAAAGGAAGGTGGCAATCGGCAGCGAAATGAAGCTAGTTGACAGCATAAGCTGCATATTGGGGAGAAATGAAACTTCACAAAGCGATGTAGGGCAGAGGAGGCTCGCGATCGGCAACATAAGCTGAAGGAAGACGTTGTGCACGACAGCATAGGATGAAAGAGGCTTCATTGCACACAACAAGGTAGGGTACAGGAGGCTCGCAGTCAACAGTGTAAGCTGAAGGAATTCGCTGCAGACGACAACGTAGGGCGGATGAGGCTCATGGTTGGGTTTCTTTCGCTAGAGTCTTCACTAGGTCGAGCGCAGAGGAGGGGGTGCGATTGGTGGAGGGGGTGAGCAAGTTGTTGATTAGTTGGTTTGGTTGAGCTAACTAATTCCAATTGATTGAACCCCAATCAGAGCCCAATCAAACACATGCTTTATTTGGCTCGATCGCACACCTGAGTCGCCCAACGCCTGGGCTAAGGCACATGCCTGGTTGGCACCTCATTGAATCACCTCACTCGAACTTGTTACGAGGTGCTTGGGCCTTGCCACACCTCACCCGAGCACTATGCAAGCGCTCGAGCACCTATTGAAAACAAAATTTTGCTGCAATACACTATGGCATGTCACGAAATTAGAATCGAGATTAGGATCTACCAACATGATACCAATTGTATAGGCATGATAAGGTCAATAAGAGTGAAATAAAACAAAATTTAAAAAATTAAAAAATTATTAAAAAAGAAAGAACTTAAAAAAATAAAACTTTTAAAATTTTAAAACATACATAAATAACATATATTATACCTCAAAAATATCAGGTTATTAAATAAAAAGGAAAACTCTTAATTCTTCAAGCTGCACCTAAACCATTTTGTTTGGGGGCTGCATATATAGGGGCTGAAGGACCACCTTTAGGCAAGCTATGATAGCAACAAGAATGGTGAAACTGGACGATTATGAAAGAAATGAAGAATAGTGACGATAGAGCATGGAAGCCCTCCTATGCTTCTCTCCTCTATTCCACTAAGGTCCAGCCTTCTCACTCATTTCCTTCTCAGAGCTGGCATCCACTCAACTCTCCTCTCTTTCTATTTTCTTTGTAGCTTGCGGCTCTACTCTTTTTCCTTCTTTTTTCAAGATCAGCTTCCTAGAAATCAACCAGGGTCATGTGATTTTTCCAAAATAAACCATTCTGGTTAATTTCTTTGATCCCAATAAATTTTGCAATATTGTGGGATGGATCAGATCGCCCTCGTTCAATCCCAACTAGGTCAATTCATATCAGAGTCTACCGAGTTTGAAACCTACAATAGTCACCATATTTATATGCATGACAGTTGATAACACAACTGATAATCCGATATATATATATATATATATATATATATATATATATATATATATATATATATATATATATATATATATGTTGACACTTAATATATTGCATATAAATAACATACTAGTTATACATAAGTTGTAAGCAGTGATTTAAAAAGCGCTAGGCGTCAAAAGGCACCAGAGTCCAAAAACGCTCGAGGCGTTAGGCGCTCGCCCGAGAGAAGCGAGGCGCTAAAATATAAAAATATAT
>NW_008991774.1:144786-155697 GCF_000313855.2 Musa acuminata subsp. malaccensis
TGGGAGCGGGAGCGGGAGCGGGAGTGGGAGTGGGAGTGGGAGCTACGAGCGACGAGCGCCGACAACAGCGATGAGCGACGATTGTGGCAGCGGCGAGTAGCGACAATGGCAGCGGCAGCAGAGAGCAACGACAACGGAGAAGAAATCTCGACGGCAAAATCGCGAGTGTTAGGGTTGGGGAAGTCGGGAAAATCGTGAGAGGGAGCCTATCGGTGATTTAGTTGGTTCGATTGATCCAACTAAAGCACCGGAGACCGAACCAGACGTAAAACACTGGTTCGGTCGCCTGGTTTAACCCGGGCGCTCGCCCGAAGCGCCCGACGCCTGGGCTCGGGCGAGGGCCTAGGCGGTGCCTCGTTGAAGCGAGGCGCTTGGATATGAAGCGAGGCGCTCGGGCCTCGCCCTGCCTCGCTCGAGCGCCTAGGCGAGCGCCCGAGCGCCTATTGAAATCACTGGTTGTAAGTAAATAATATAAGACAGCTATAACTTAACATATGCTAATAATATTAGTTGTAAGCAAAGTTCGTTGTACCGTACGATACCGGCGTTTTGACCTGGGCTCGGTACGGTACGGTACCGGTGTACCGGGCGGTACATCAGGGCATACCGAGTGGTATGCCCTGGTGTACCAAATTTTTTTTATTTTTTTCATACTGTAGCAGTGCTATAGTATAGTACTATAGCACTGTAGCAGTACCGGACGGTCCGCGTACCAGTAACCTGTCGGACCGGTACGTACCGCCCGGTACGAGTGGTACGCTTCGGTATGGTAGACCTTGGTTGTAAGTTACAAGTTAATAGTTAATAGTATAAGTTTATGCCAGTGCACAAGGCACCCATCAGTTTAATAACCCTTACTAGCAGAGAGGTATACATTACTCGAACCCTAGCCATCTTGGTCTCAAAGAAGAGACCATGCTGTACTGCTAAGGCTGGCTATATAAGCTTATTTTATAATGTTATATATGTTAATTACGTATATTAGAAAGTTATATATTATATAAGAGCAAAAGAAAAATATGAGAATTATCTCTTACTTCTTTGCCCCAATACATAGGCAGCAAGTGAAACCTAAGAATTGAAGCCAAAGTCCAAGGCAAAACTACCGACCATGGGGCTGGCATCAAACAGAGTTGGCAACCAGCAACCACTCATGAAAGAAAGAGGTAAGTCCACTTCCTTTTCCAAACTTCTCTTTGCTCATCCATCCCCCTCATTGACTACTACTCACAGTCTCTCTCTCTCTCTCTTCTCTCTTTCCAGTCTCCTGTCTCCCCCTCTGATCTCCTCACTCTCACTCTCTGTCCTCGTCTCTCTTTCCTCTTTCTTCTTTTCTTTCCTTCTCTTTCTTTTTCGGTCAGAATCTGAAACTGCAGCTATCTTCTTAGACAGATGCACTAGATTGGAGCTTCTGTGTTTTCTAATGGTAGAAATAATGTCTCTTTGGACAATATTACAACCTACATATTTGCGCTTTCCTTTTCTGGTTCTAGTTTCTCCATTTTAAATATTGAATACTTCTAAAGTCAAAATCAGGAAAAAAAAAGGGGGAAAACTTCATAATTTGACAGAGATAAGAAATCTGACCAAATCATCAAAATCTCCTTCTTTTGGGGATTTTTCATCTGTAATAGGAATACGCTCATAATTAACAAGATATCCTTCTTCCTGTAGCTCTTCATACACCTAGACAGAACATTAAAAATGTGAAAAAATAAAGAGCTTCAAAGAAAACAATTATGATCATTTAACAAACTATACAACTATCATCGACTTAAGTACCTCTAAAGGTGCTTTGACAGAGTTATGCATCACTGGTTCCCATTGGTCCACCATCTGGCCATCTGGCAGTTCATCAGTTACAAGGATTTTATTCCCATAACTGATATGTCAAATTTTCAGTAAGAAAACCTCACAGAACCTTCCTTTAAAATGATGAATAATGTTTATATGCGTACCGCGCAGCTTCTCGCAAGATGTCTTCTTTCAGCCGAAATTCCATTTGCTCCAATCTAGCCCTGTTGATTCCCTAGAATGACATGAAAAACCAATCTGAAGATAATGCAAATTTGAATAACTCAACGACAAGCAAGTGCAAGCAGGAAATCAAGTCATTTTGAATTGTTTAGATTCTTTAAGAAAACTGGAGGCTCTAAACCCCTCGTAAAGGATATATTTGGAATAATCTAGTTGTTGATGCTTCTCAAAATAAGAATAGAATTGTTATTCCTGTTTTGGTTTCATCTGTCAGTCACAGTTTTATCCAACAGAATGATTAGATAAGTCGAAGGCATACGGGAGCAGACAATCAGATAAAAATGGTTCTGGCAGGTTATATTAGATGGATGCAGGACTGAAATAGAATATTCTTATCAGTGCACATCATGCATGTCAGAAGATCAGAGGAAGGGATACAACAAATCAGTTTTGATGTTAGTTGATTGTGACTCCTTCTTGAATGGTCACAAGCTGAAAAAGAAAAGAAAGATGTTTCTAAATTCTCCAGAGAAGCTTTCAGCTTCCAAAGTCTCATAAATAATTAAGCACTTAAGAAAAAAAGTAGAAATAAAGTTGCCAAACAAGTTTGTACCTTGGCATCTGAATTTTAATATTTTAAACAAGAAAAATTAAAATGGAAGAAACATCAAAGGACCAAAACAATTAAATATTCAGTTGGACTAAATTAACGGATCAATATAAATCAAAGTTAGAGGTCATGATGAACAAACTTACATCAAGAAGTCATATCAAAGAAAAGGAAAATGCAATTCAAACATCAAGTGGACATTTAGAAAATGATTTACTATCACTGGAACTTCCAAAACCTTCCTTGTCCATTCCTCTTTGTCTCTGCATCCTCTTTGCAGCTTATTAAAAGAAAAATTCAGATAGAGCCTCTGCTAGTTCCTTTCGACTAACCAAATGTAAATTGCCAGGCTCCTATGCATCATCTACCATGTTCATTTCACATTATTACTTTCCTAGGTTTTCATGCATAATTCTCAATGTTCTGTAAATGTTGTGAATATGCCTTAACTGACAAACGTAGTGTCAGCTAAGGACCAGGCTCAATTGCAACCATCTCTGATCACAGAGGCCAAAGCAAATGAAATAATATGCATGGTCATTTAACAAGTTTAAAATGCAACTCATTATACAATGGGTTCAGTTTTACATGACAGACTTCAGCCAATAATATAATCCAGTGACAGCTATGTAGCTTATATCTAACATGTTGTATATTCTATAGTGTCAAAGAGCAGCAGATGATTATACTCCACTAAATAAGGCCTTCCATTTATCAACTTTTTGTCTTCTTTAAACTTCGTTTTGTGAATATGCTTGAAGTGTGAGTTCGATAATGAAAAATTACAAGTTTGTTTAGACTAAAAAGTTGACCGATGTCATAATAAAAGTAATCTACCAACCTAATAATAATGAATGGAGTGGAAGCTTAGCAAACAACACAAAATTTAGTAGCTAGCTGTTAAGCACATATTAAAGTACATGTGGGGCTATTTGGATATCACCAACACTCTAGCAAATCCTGAGATCCTTGTCAAGTTGTCACACATGACAGACAATGGTCTTTTGGTGTTCCCTGTGGAACTCAGCCCAAATGACCAGATGGAAAAGCCCACAGATTTGCTATGATACTACTTGTACATGACCTAAATAACCTACTAACTTAATAACTTGTGAATGGTGCAGGATTCACCATATAAATTATAAGTTGACCATTGAAAGTCAAATATAGCAAGTAAGCCAATATGGATTTCCCCATGTGGGAATATTAGTGTGTCATAGGTAACATGCAGACTGTTTCATTGCAAGTTACCATTTTATCTTGGAATAGATATGTTTTAAGGAAAAGACATTAGAATTAATGCACTTTGAAAGAAATAGGAAACTAAATCTAACTGTAGGGATGATAAAGAAAACCCTAACAGTAATAGTTGTTATTTCTCCATGTAGGCAAAGATCGCATTTTTAAATTAATGGAGCTCTTTTTGCCAAGTTTTTTGATACTTCGGAGTTTTAAAACCTTTCTTTTGGTTTTCTGAATAATTAATTCATCAGTTAAAGTTGAACAAATCAACATGATTCATTAGAGGCCTGCCCGACCTTCAGGTAACATCACATCACGGCCAATGAATTTGGGACCTCATGGTTTAGCAATGGAAGGATCTTATGCCACTAGTCAAGAAGTTGGATGCAGTCAAACAACCACAATGACATTTGTGTATTTATGGCTTCAACTTTCTTTTTTGCTCTCTTTTTTTCTTGATTTCTTCTTCCCCTGATAGCATGGTAACACTGGCACAACAGGTTGCCATGCTGATGGCATGATATCAAGTCCAATCACAACCCACCATATGCATTCCTTTGGTAAGGCAATTGTTGCACTTTACACTTTAGCTTTTAAGTGTAACTAGCTTCATTGTCCCAAATGAGAAACTTTCGGATCAAATGCAACACGGATTTTTTTATTGTTTTGCTGCTAGCCATTAAAGTGAAATAAGAAAAAGCAGAATTTATACAAGCTAAAAGTTTTAAAGAATATTTCTTTTTCTAGAGCAAATATTTAGAAAACAAAAATACTACATAGACTAAAGTCCATTTCAACAATAGAATATTATCTACAAACCGTGTACTCAAGATTGGAGAAAGGCCTTTCAACATCTCGTAGGACAAAGGGGCGGCCATTGATGTAGACAACCTGTTTAAACAAATAAAGATCATGTACAAAAATGAAAAAAAAATATTCATTGATAATTTTGTGAGAGTAGTTAGATAATCTTACAGGCTCTTCTCGAAGATTGTGCCACAGGACACCTTTTTTCTTTAAGTCTTGTTTTGCTCCAATATGATTAAGTACATTCTGGATCCCATCTATTGTAGGTATAGCAACCCCATGAACATGCAATGAACCAGCCTACAAAATATATCAATCAGCTTAACAGTTACTCAAGTATCATCAATGGCAAAAGTGTGCATGTACAATAAATTTGGAGGACATGTTCATCAGTACAGAAGTAGGCAGAATAATGTAGAATGCATGCAATTTCAAATGTTAGCAACACCTAAGCAATGTTTATGCATAAGCTTAAATGTAAATACCCTATCAACAAGAGACAATGCATTTATTTTATAAAAAGTTTGTATCATTATAAATGCTTTAATACATACCAAAACTAAATAGTCAACTATTCAATAATTAAACTGTCTTCTTATGTGATCAACAATCGGACATCAACATCCTCACATACTGTCGAACCTTGTTATTTGTGCACAATCTTTTTACATGTGGGCATCATAGAAATTAAAAAAAAAAAACCAGTCAATCTTGTTGCTAAGGTTCAAAAAGAGAAACAAATAATCTCCAGTTGCCTTCTCCGATTTGTATTTTACATATATTACAACATTTTAAATTGAACTAGCGTAATTGTCTAGCCATGATACTTCAAAACCATTATATATGCAATTTCAAGAAATTAAGTGTTTAAAAGCCTTACATTTACTATAAAAATGCATTACTCATACATGACTATTTTCTTCTTTCAAAAATGGATGATCCAAATCCCAACTATCATAAATATAAAATTAGTACAAAATTCATCCCAAGTAAACCTTGGGAAAAAAGAGAATAAAAGGCAATTGTATTTCCCTAACAGGGTCAAAATTGCAACATAAGAACTCAGTTCTGATGCACAATCATCTTGGTTTGAAACCAACCAGAAAATCTTATTAGTTATTACAATCAAAAGGCTCATCTATATTTAATGTTCCTTGACTTAAAAATGTAATAAAATCAATAACACGTGAACAATTAGCACGAGAAACCAGACACAAGCTCAATCTGCTGGTATCTTGCTGAGAGACATAAAGTTCATTTAACCATACTTAGTTAAGAAAATTTTTCTGGTACACGAAATGTATGACTTATGACATTCAGAGATAATTGAACAAATATGATGAGAAACATGTTGATTTAACCAACCAGAAAATCTTATTAGTTATTACATTTTAAAAAGGCTCATCTATATTTAATGTTCCTTGACTTTAAAATGTAATAAAATCAATAACACCTGAACAATTCGCTCAAAAAACCAGACACAAGCCTAATCTGCTGGTATCCTGCTGAGAGATATAAAGTTCATTTAACCATAGTTAAGAAAATTTTGCTGGTGCATGAAATGTATGGCATATGACATTTAGAGATAATTGAACAAATATGATGAAAAACATGTTGATTTGAAGAGGACTAAGCATGTTGACATCCAGACTCAAATGCAACTGCTGTCAACTTTATAATGACCCATGCTTAGAAGAGTCATATGCTCTCAAGTGTAGCCTATACTTGTTATATAATTAGCCAAATATGTTATTCAGAATTAAGTACCAGGCTATCGTATGAAATCCATAGGAATGTCCCTATTTAGATTTTGCATTTTCAACAGAAATTAAATCACTATGGAGATAATCTAGATTTGTGATGTGCAAAAGATATTTGTCAGAAATTATTAATAGGCTGACAGGCTAAACACTCATTATTCCATATCTTGCAAACTGCCATGTTGAGTTCTAGGCTTTCCAAAAGTTAAAGATCTCTCTATCTTTTCAAAATGGTAATCTTAATAGCATCTGCAAGTACTATGATTTGCTTTCAGGAAGGGGAAGTCAAAACACCGAAGGCATGTAAGTGCTAATTATGTTTGAAGATAATTATCATTTGAAGATCCTTATTTTCCAGTAGCAAGAATCCAAAGGAGAGTAAATATCTCAATGGTGGTGATATGTCATTCCGCTAACACTTTTTTTTTAATAGCTTAATAAGTTCAGAGTAAATAAAATATTGGAAAAGCCTTAGAAGTTATATATTTTACAGTTCCTGAGTAATTAACTAGGTTAAAGCACTTGATCAGTAGATATTAATGCATTTATAGGCAAAAGAACTTTAAAATCTTTATGGAATCTAGTCTTGCTCAAATAGCTTACAAGAACCAGAAAATTGCTGTTGACTAATCAATCTCAAATGCTCATGAAAAAATAACATATAGAATATTTTAAAATATCAGTTATCGCCAAGGCAAGCCTTGGTTCCAAGTAAGATTGTTCTTTTCGAAACAAAGGATTGTGTAACAGAAAAAACCCATTTACTCACAAGCAAAAGGTTGCATATATTGACCCTCCAGGCCTGCTTTAGCACAAGCATCTGCGGCTGTGCTGCCCAATTTTGTTAACTTTTCTAGCAGTAAAGAAATCGGAAGCTCAAGAAACAAGCATAGATGAAAAAGACTGAAAACACAATCTCAAATATTGCTAGCAATGAAGGCATCAGAATCACAAGAAAAATGCATATACTGAAAAGAACCAAAAAGACAATCTAAACTCAAATGCTTAACTCCAGCATTTATTTTGGTATGCATCACTAGTCATAAATTCAACATGCAGATATAAACAATAGAATCATCATATCTAACAAAACCAAAAGAAATAAGAAAAGAATATATCATGTCTCACCAGTGCAGGTCATGGATTAATGAACATATCCACACTGGTTAAGAAAATACACACGTGTAAATAATGTCAGATGTCAATACCCAGCATGACTCATACAAGTCCTCCAGAGAGTCGATTGCCCGATTTGGCAATGATGATATGGTGGAATCAGAATCTCAAGAAACAAACATAGATGGAAAATATTGGGAAAGAAAATCTCAGAGGAAATGCACAAGTATTCTGCCTTATTTCTTATGAAATCACGAGTACTATCACTTGGCTAGAATTCAACCTTGCAGATACAAACTCATGTTTTATTAAAACAAAAAGAGAAAAGGAAATCAGGTCTCGTACATGTGTACAAAACGTTCACGCCAGTTTAGTAATTACACACAAGTGTGAAGTTTGTCGGATGTCAATGTTAAAGATGACCAATATAAATCTGCCAGATAGTTAATTGCCCATTACGAACACTTGGGATTCTACCTGCAAATCCAACCCTACACGGTCTGTTTATTTCGCTGATTTAGGTATCATCAATTTTAAGGCAAATGAATAGTTTTCTGAACGAAAATTGGAGGAGGGTATCGAAACAGTCAATAACAACCAATCGATTCGAACAGCACTGAAGACCACACAATAAGAGAATGAAGAATGAACATGAAGCGGACTGGAAAGAAAGACGACACACAGAGGAACACAAAAGCGGACACCGACAGACCTGGCGATAATTGGGGGCGCCATCGATTTGGGGGGTCAACCGCTTGTTTTGGCAGCCGGGAAAGTGATCGCTCTTGAGGATGGTCTTCTTGCCGAGGACCGAGCCTCCTCTGTAGTTCATCACATGCTCCGACTCGTAGCGCCCCGAAGAGGGCGACTTCTTCTTGGAGGAGGTCATCGTCATCAGCGAGCAGCCCCTCTCCAAGAACCTCGGCGTCTTGATGGCGACAAGGATGAAATCGGTAACTTCTCTGCCGCCGCTGCTTCAGCACCTCTCCACGAACCACGGCGTCTTGATGGCGACAAGGATGGAATCGGTAACTTCTCTACCGCCGCTGCTTCCAATCTGTGTCTGAAATCCCAAGAGCGGAGCACGCGCATCCCAAAGGAGGAGGAGGAGAGGACAAATCAGTCAAAAGCGGTGGAGAGAAAAGGGGAAAGGTTAGGCAAAAGAAGGAACAGAGGTAGGGGGCGAGAAAAGATGCGGGGCGTGGCGGAGAGCCAATAGGCGCGGCGAGAGAACCAGAGAGGGAGGAGGGGAGGCGATAAGGACAAAGGGGACAGCAGACAGCACTCTCGCGCTCGCCTTGATGTGCTCGTGTGTGCGCGTGCGCGCGCGTCTCCTCTCGCCTCGCTTTTTTTTTATTTTTTTTTATTTTTTTTTTTCTCCAGCGGTGAACGATTGATGCAGGTGTATGACGAGGGCAGGCGAGGAGGAAAAAGGGCCTGTGAGATAATACAGATATGCTCGCTGTTAACAACAGTGGCAGCGGAATCTCCCCTCGTCGTCGAATCGGATGAGATATGCTTCCTCCACCACAGCGGTAAACCAACCGTCTTCCTACGGAGGTCAGGCGAGGTTGCCACCAGACGACGAAAGGGATATTCTGTGCTAGCCTTTGATCCCCTTAAAATTGGTTGCATGCGGTACCACCCGGCCTCTTTTTTTTTTTTTACCACTAGGCTAACTAATGTAATCAGTATACCACTAGGCGTAAGTGACTGAATTAAAATGAGGGCGTCAACTCAAACACATAGATTCAATTTTCAGTTTGAAATAGTATTAATTAATTTTGGATTGGATTTGGTAAGGCCACACAATATTGTTTTTTAATCTTATTGGAATTGAAAAAAATTATTTTAGAATGAACTCTCAACTAAGAAAGATTCTGTTCGAGGAGCTTTAACCTAATCTCGTGATTCTATCATTTTTAGAAAGGGTTTGATGTGATGAATTTTCGTTTGGAGAGTTTTAACAAAACTTGCACTAAGATATATCCGACGAGACCCTTTTAACATTCAAATCGAGAGTTCTATGAGCTCCGAATCATAGAGATGATACTTGTCGAGAGAGACTCCTCGTACGCATAGCATTCATTTTTTAGCTGTTGTTGTCAATTAAGATTAAATACATCAATGAAAACTATTTTTTTTATATCTCATGTTGATTTGACACATCTATTTACCACGTCAACATTTGTTGACTAATTAGACTCCACATGTCTGTCGATTTTAAAATACTATCAACTTGATAGATAACTAATGATCATATGAATTCTTTAATTAAAAGATTGTTAGGTCCTTAGTTTCTTAAACCGTAGTTAGTTTTGTATCCCAATTAAAAAGTGACCTACGAATTGTACTCACCTGAGTAACTTTTGTCAAATGACTTTTTATGCGTGGATAACATCCATAACAAGTGTACATATTTTTAATAAATTTGTTTGATTTTATTTTAAATAATTCATAAATAATGTATGAAATTGTTAATGTTATATTCGTGAGTGATTCGAAGAGTATATCAAACTTGAATTCTAAGATTGAACTTTTAAAAAAAATATTTTTTTTAAATTATTTCATTTATTAATAAATTTTAAATATATTTAAAAATCAAACTTAATAATATTTTATAAATTATAATCCATATAAAATAATTAAAAAACTCCTCATTCTATTTTTTAATATATATAATTTGTTGCATTGAATATAAGAAGACACGTGATAGAACAACCTCATATTGTTCAAAAATGTTATTCTCTTTCTTCCAAGTATTACTTTAAATAAGAGAACTTTGATCTATTATTAATTATCAAAATTAATAATGACACTAAGAAGGGGTGAATTAATATTTATACAAATTCAAACAAACTTTAGAATTTCAATCAAGAAAATAAATAATTAAATGAGACCTAATTAAAGCAAATAAATCTCTTGAAAATTTTCTTGAAAATTAATAATTGTTTCAATCAATAAGTTGAAACAAAAGGAGAAAAGCATTTTTTTTTAAAAAAAAATTCTCTATCTTATCGATTTTTCACTAAGAGATCAATAAAATTATTTATGCCATTCTGAATGTCTTGAAATAAATGTTGAGATTTTGATGATTTTGACGTTCTGAATTTGAATAAGTTTTATCAAAATCATGATCTTGGTTTCTTAGAATTACTTGAGATATTTTTTTTTTATCAAGATCTCTTCTTTGTACTCCTACTATTTTTCTTGGTATTTTACTAAAGAGAAGATTTTTCTATGTGAATCACAAGATTTCTTTTACATGAATTGAAATATTTTCCTCCTATGTTTCCTTTTACGATTTATTAAAAAAAATATTTTTTTCTAAATTCATGACTTAAAATTTCATTGGAATATCTTTTTCGAAATTCATGACTTAAACTTTCATTTGAATAT
>NW_008991774.1:155717-171859 GCF_000313855.2 Musa acuminata subsp. malaccensis
TCCTATGTTTCCTTTTACGATTTATTAAAAAAATATTTTTTCTAAATTCATGACTTAAAATTTCATTGGAATATCTTTTTCGAAATTCATGACTTAAACTTTCATTTGAATATCTTTTATTATTTGATCTCCTAAGATTTCTCTTTGAATATTTAAGATGAGATTTGTCAAAATGAATCATGTCTTTTGGTATTCACATGATCTCATCCTTCATGATATGATTTTTTGGTTTTGTATAATTCCTTATATTCTTGAAGTATATCTCATCACCTAATTTTTCTTGATATTTTACATATGATGATATGAATGCATGAAATACTCATGATATTGTTTTGATGCTCTAAAATGATATAAATTTACTAGCTTATGAGTATTATGTATGATATAATGATTGATTTATTTTTAGTATCATGCATAGAATAAGGATGATATTTAATGTTTTAAAATTATGCATGTTGTAAATTGAAACTATAACGATGCACAAACATATTGAAATAAGGTTGATACTTTACCTTTATCACGATGTAAAGATTGATAAAAAGGGAAAAGAATTATAGCATTGTATTCTTCCCTTCTATTTGACAATGACAAAGGGGGAGCAAATTTTGCTAGCTTGCTAGCTAGCTTGCATACTTCAAGAAGAAGCAAAAGCTTGCTCATCTCAAATAGATGCAAAAATCTTGCCAACTTTCATATATGTAAAATTTGCTAGCTCACAAATTATAAGGAGAAAAACTTGCTTGCTTGCTAGCACATCTAGAGAGAAGCAAAAATTACAAATGTACATATCGCAAAAAGATGCAAAACTTGTTAGCTTACTTCATGTAAAACATTGTATCTTGCTAGCTTGTTATCTTGTATTATTTTTTAAAAAACTTGCTAGCCTTCATACTTCAAAGAGAAGTAACACTTGTCAAATTGCTAGCTGTTGTAAAATAATATAAAATTTTGCTAACTTGTACTTTGCACTTTGCAAAGGAAGGAAAAATGGGACTTCTCAAAAGAGAAGAAAAAGCTTACTATCTTTGAACATCACCAAAAAAATTGATAGATTGCCTATCTTAAGAAACAAAAATACAAACTTGCATAATTTATAATCTTGCACATCTTTAAAATTAATGATGATTTGGTGATTATACATATTGCAAAGTAATGCTAAATTTGCTAGCGTGCATGATGATAAAATTGAAGATTATGATTATATTGCAATGATTTGAACCTCTATGTCCAAATACTTGAAAGTTGTAACTTTTCCTTTTTATTGATGATAAAGGGGGAGAAGTATGATCATGTTATGCATGATGACATGTTGTAAATATTCATGATGAAATTTGTAATTACTTGAATTCAGCTTGAATTCAATGTTATATCAATATAGCATATTGATAGGGGGAGTTAAGGTTAACTACGTCATCAATTGGTTGTCATCATCAAAAAGGGGGAGATTTGTTGAATCTTGGATTTTGATGATGAAACTAATTGATAAGTGTTTATGATTTGATCTGTGTTTTGAGTGATGTAAGATGCTTCGATCATAGAGAGATAATTAAAGCAGGAAGAATCATGTTGGGTCGGAGGAAAACATGTTAGAAGATTGGACGTCGGGCCAGAGGATTGGTCGACGTATCGATAGAAGGCTTCGGTCCATTGATTCGAGCATCGGGCCAAGAAGAGCAGATATTGTGCCAAGGATATCGGAGTTATAGAGGTCAACTGGCCAATTGAGCAATATGCCGTAAGAGAGGACGATGCGTCGAAGAATCGGACGTAGCGTCGACGGACCAATGACATGTCGGACAACATGATTCATGCTTAGTAATAATTGTCTAGATCGAAGTGTGTTTTTACATATGAAGGATTAACTATGATAGCAAGGCATAAAGCAAAATGAAGTCCCAGAGTCAAGAATGCGACTTCGTTGGGAGTTCGAGAGTTCGTTAGAAGTCCGGACATTCGTCGAAAGTTTTGTCGGAATTGATCGAGAAGTCCCAGAGCTTACCAAAGAAGCTCATCGGAACTCACCAAAAAGATCATCATAAAGTCCAGGAGCTTGCCGGGAGTCCGCTGGAACATTGCCGAGAGATCGTTGGAAGTTCGTCGGAAGATCGCAAGAAGCTCACCGGAAGAAACCTAGACTTACGGATTTTGCTTAGCTTAGTAAATATCTTAAAATTTATAGTTAACACATAATAGGGATTAGAATTGGGCCAACCCAATTAGGGGATAGTTGGGCCCGACTATGTTGGGCTAAAAGAAAGGCCCAAATAGTGACCAAACAAGTGAAATCATCGTGGCATAGTCTCCGAGACGGTGTCAGGCGGTGGTACAGCCTGTCTAGGTAGTGGTACCACCCAGACTCAGTCTCCAAGACTGTCTGAGCAATGGTACCACCAGTCTGGGTGGTGGTACCGCCTAGTGTCAGGCCGCAGGTGGTGGTACTGCCCGTACCCTAAAATTTCGGGGGTTTGAATTTTGGGCTCCAAATTTGAATCCATTTGGGGCCTATAAATACCCTAACTATTCTTGCATGGATTAGAAAGAAATATTGAGTAAAATCCTATGATTCTAAAGTTGTACCTTAGAAAGTTGAGTTCACCCCTCCCAAAGCTTAGAGAGAGTTCTATGGAAGATGTGAGAGGGATACCTTGTAAAAGAGGATTGTAAAAGGTTGTCTCCTAAACCTGTGAAAAGGAGAAGAGGGGTGTAAAAAGGTAGTTAGTCTTCGTCCATTGAAAGAAGACTGATAGTAGATGTCGATGGCCTTGACAAAAGAGGAATCAGCGAAGTGGATGTAGGTCACAACGATCGAACCACTATAAAAATCTAGTTTGTGTTTCTCTTATGCAATTTACTTTTCTGCAAACCACTTAACTTGCTTTACATCCACTACGCTCTTCTATATGCTTTTAAAGTTAATACCTTTACAAAATGATTTTTCATCGGAAATGGATTTAATCACAACGAAGTTTTGAACGGACATAATTTTTACTACTGCACTAATTCAGCCCCCTCTTAGTGCCGACTCTTTTCCTAACAATTGGTATCAGAGCCTTGTATTTCTCATTTGGTTTACCACCCAAGAGAAATGACTCTTTTCGGCTTTCAAGAGTGCCACTCTCTCATTCGTCCTGCCTTTTTCAATGAGATGGACTACACATATTGGAAAACTCTCTTAGTGCCGACTCTTTTCCTAACAATTGGTATCAGAGCCTTGTATTTCTCATTTGGTTTACCACCCAAGAGAAATGACTCTTTTCGGCTTTCAAGAGTGCCACTCTCTCATTCGTCCTGCCTTTTTCAATGAGATGGACTACACATGTTGGAAAACTCAAATGAGAGTTTTCTTGCTTTCTTTGGATTTGAACTTATGGAACATTGTTGAAAATAATTTTCGAAGATCTTCTATTTCAATAAACCATTGGAATGATTTGGAGAAGAAGACATTTTCTTTAAATGCTAGAGCTATGAACACTCTATTTTGTGCCTTAGACAAAAACAAGTTTAATCGGGTTTCTACTTGTGAAATAGCTTTCGATATATGACACACTCTCGAAATCATACACGAAGACACTAATAGAGTAAAAGATTCTAAAATAAATCTTTTAATGTACGGTTTTGAACTTTTTTCAAATGAAGTCGAGCGAAACCATTATTGACATGTATACTCGTTTTACGGATGTCGTCAATGGTTTAAAAGCTCTTGGGAAATGCTTTTCTAATTTTGAACTTGTTAACAAGATTTTATGATCGCTCTCTAAGAATTGAGATTCGAAAATAATGGCTATACAAGAATAAAAAAATTTGAATACTTTTTTGATCAAAGAACTTATCGGGTCTCTAATGACCTATGAAATGATGCGCAATGCACTTAAAGAACTTGAGAACCACCACCTTCCAAAGAACAAAAAATATTTCGGACTAAGAACAATTGAAGACCACACGAGTATAAGCTCAAGTGATGGTGAACTTGAACTCCTTATGAAATTTTTAAAATAAGAATCGAAAATTAAAAATAAACTTAAAAAGAAGAAGAAGGTGACTTTGGACGAATTGAGCTCATCCGAAGACAAGAAGAAAATCAACAAAGGCAAGGTGGCAAACTACGCCTTAACAGCATTCGACAATGAGGTAAACAACTCAAACGAAACTCCTTTAATTTATTTCGAAATTACATAATGCATTTCATGAGTTATTTTTTAATTAGTTTAGAAAAATTATATTTTTTTGAATTACATGTTTAATGAAAATACAAAAATAAAATTGGATCATGCTTTCCTTTCTAGTGATTTTAAAAGTAATCATGAAAATTACATGTTTTATGATAAACAAATAAAATGATTTTGATTAAAAATGCTTTATGAAATCATGCTTGGTGTTTTAATAATGCAATAGAATGTTAGATATAAAACTAATGCTTGTACACCTAATAAGATGAATCATATTGGTTCTCGATTTTGATTGAAGATGCTCCATGATTAATAAAATCATATTTGATTTGAAGTAATGATTTGAAATCATGCTTAATAAGTTTAGGTTTCGAATTTATGCATGATGATTCTTGAAATTTATGGATTATCGATTTTTATGATAATGAACGTGGCCTTTTCGATTTTAAACTATGATGTATGTTTTCATACGAAAAAAAAAAAAAAAAACGTGATCATGTTATATGAAATAAATCACATAAAATAAAACATATAAAAAGGAAAATATATCTTAATGAAAATATAATGATGACTTGAAAGCATGCTAAACGAGTTTATATTTCAAACTTATGCATGATAATTTTTACGATCTTTTGAAAGTTCGTTTTTTGGTGTTAATGAATGATGGATGAATTTGAAAGAAAAGAACATGCATATATGAAATCAATCAATAAGTTGAAACAAAAGGAGGAAAGCATTTTTTGAAAATTTTCATTTTCTCTATCTTATCGATTTTTCACTAAGAGATCAATAAAATTATTTATGTCATTTTGAATCTCTTAAACTAAATGTTGAGATTTTGATGATTTTGACGATCTGAATTTGAATAAGTTTTATCAAAATCATGATCTTGGTTTATTGGAATTACTTGAGATATTTTTTTTAATCAAGATATCTTCGTTGTACTCCTATGATTTTTCTTGGTATTTTACTAAAGATGAGATTTTTCTATGTGAATCATAAGATTTCTTTTGCATGAATTGAACTATTTTTCTCCTTCGTTTCCTTTTACGATTTATTAAAGAGAATATCTTTTTCAAAATTCATGACTTAAAATTTTATTTGAATATTTTTTTCGAAATTCATAACTTAAATTTTCATTTGAATTTCTTTTATTATTTGATCTCCTAAAATTTCTCTTTGAATATTTAAGAGGAGATTTGTCAAAATGAATCATATCTTTTGGTATTCACATGATCTCATCCTTCATGATATGATTTTTTGGCTTTGTATAATTCCTTATATTCTTGAAGTATATCTCATCACCTAATTCTTCTTGATATTCTTCATGTACTGATATGAATGTATGAAATACTCATGATATTGTTTTGATGCTCTAAAATGAAATAAATTTACTAGCTTATGAGTATCATGTATAATATGATGATTGATTTATTTTTAGTATCATGCATAGAGTAAGGATGAAGTGTAATATTTTAAAATTGTGCATGTTGTAAATTGAAACTATAATGATGCACAAACATATTGACATAAGGTTGATACTTCACCTTTGTCTTGATGTGAAAATTGATAAAAAGAGAAAAGAATTACAACATTATATTCTTCCCTTCTATTTGACAATGACATAGGGGGAGCAAATTTTGCTAGCTTACTAGCTAGCTTGTATACTTCAAGAAGAAGCAAAAGCTTGCTCATCTCAAAAAGATGCAAAAATTTTACCAACTTTCATATGTGTAAAATTGGCTAGCCCACAAATTGTAAGGAGTAAAACTTGCTTGCTTGCTAGCACATCTAAAGAGAAGCAAAAATTACAAACATACATATTGCAAAAAGATGCAAAACTTGTTAGCTTGCTTCATATAAAACATTGTATCTTGCTAGCTTATTATCTTGCATTATTTTTTAAAAAGCTTGCTAGCCTTTATACTTCAAAGAGAAGTAACACTTGCCAAATTGCTAGCTTGCATGTTGTAAAATAATATAAAATTTTGCTAGCTTGCACTTTGCACTTTGCAAAAAAAGCAAATATGGGACTTCTCAAAAGAGAAGAAAGAGCTTGTTATCTTGAACATCACCAAAAAAATTGATAGATTGCCTATCTTAAGAAACAAAAATGCAAACTTACATAATTTATAATCTTGCACATCTTTAAAATTAATGATGATTTGGTGATTATGCATGTTGTAAAGTGATGCTAAATTTATTAGCTTGCATGTTGATAAAACTGCAGATTATGATTATATTGCAATGATTTGAACCTCTATGTCCAAATACTTGATACTTGTAACTTCTCCTTTTTGTTGATGACAAAGGGGGAGAAGTATGATCATGTTATGCATGATGACGTGTTGTAAATATTCATGATAAAATTTGTAAGGACTTGAATTCAGCTTGAATTTAAGGTTCTATCAATATGGCATATTGATAGGGGGAGTTAAGGTTACTACGTCATCAATTTGTTGTCATCATCAAAAAGGGGGAGATTTGTTGAATCTCGGATTTTGATGATGAAACCAATTGATAAGTGTTTATGATTTAATCTGCGTTTTGAGTGACGCAGGATGCTTCGATCAGGGAGAGACAATTAAAACAGGAAGAATCATGTTGGGCCAGAGGAAAATATGTCAGAAGATTGGACGTCGGGCAAAAGGATCGATCAACGTATCGATAGAAGCCTTCGGGCCATGGATTCGGGCATCAGGCCAATAAGAACGGATATTGCACCAAGGATGTCGGAGTTGTGGAGGTCAACTGGCTGATTGGGCAATAGGCCGTAAGAGAAGACGATGCATCGAAGAATCGGATGAAGCATCGATGGACCAATGACATGCCAGACAACATGATTCATGCTTAGTAATAATTATATAGATCGAAGTGTGTTTTTACATATATAGGATTAACTATGATAGCAAGTCATAAATCATAATAAAATCCTGTTGTCAAGAACATGACTTCGTTGGGAGTTTGAGAGTTCGTCGGAAGTCCGAACGTTCGTCGGAAGTCCGAACGTTCATCGGAAGTTCTGTCGGAATTGACCAAAAGGTCCTAGAGCTTGCCAAAAAAGTCAATCAGAACTTGCCAAGAAGATCATCATAAAGTCCAGGAGTTTGCTAGGAGTTCGCTAGAACATTGCCGAGAGATTGTCGGATATTCGCCGAAAGATCGCTAGAAGTTCGCCGGAAGAAACCTAGATTTACGGACTTTATCTAGCTTAGTAAATGTCTTAAAATTCATAGTTAGCACATAATATAGATTAGAATTGTTCCAACCCAATTAGGGGATAGTTGGGCTAGGTTTGGGCTGTGTTAGGCCAAGAGAAAGGCTCAAACAGTGACCAAACAAGTGAAACCGTCGTGGCACAGTCTCCGAGACTGTGTCAGGCGATGGTACCACCCAGACTCAATCTTCGAGACTGTCTGGGTGATGGTACCACCCTGTGTCAGGTTGTAGGTAGTGGTACCGCCCAATGCAGGCGGTGGTCTTGCCCGTACCCTGAAATTTCGGGGGTTTGAATTTTGGGCTCCAAAATTGAAACCATTTGGGGCCTATAAATCCCCCAACTATTCCTGTATGGATTAGTAAGAAATATTAAACAAAACCCTATGATTCTAAAGTTGTAAACCTTAGAAAGTTGAGTTCCCTTCTCCCAAAATTTATAGAGAGTTCTAAGGGACGTGTGAGAGGGATACCTTGTAAAAGAGGATTGTAAAAGGTTGTCTCCTAGACCTATAAAAAGGATAAGAGGGGTGTAAAAGGATAGTTGGTCTTTGCCTATTGAAAGAAGACCGATAGTAGATGCCGATGGCCTCGACGGAAGAGGAATCAGCGAAGTGGATGTAGGTCACGACGATCGAACCACTATAAAAATCTGGTTTACGTTTCTCTTGTGCAATTTACTTTACTGTAAACCACTTTACTTGCTTTACATCCACTATGCTCTTCTGTATGCTTTCAAAGTTAATACCTTTACAAAATGGTTTTACGTCGAAAATGGATTTAATCGCAACGAAATTTTGAACCGACGTCATTTTTACTGCTACACTAATTCAACCCCCCTCTTAGTATCGACTCTTTTCCTAACAACAAAGGGGGGGGGGGGTGAATTAGTGCAGTAAAAAACTTTCCCGATTTCAAAAGTCTTCGTTTTGATTAAAATCGATTTCGACGAAAATCGTTTTGATTCAATCCGTTTCAGAGAGAAATTGAATTTGAAAGCTTTCGTAAAAGTGCAAAGAGAAGATTAAGGAGGTTTGTAGTAATTTAAATTGCATAAATGAAAAAGTAAACCAGAATTTAGAGTGGTTCGGTCGATGTGACCTACATCCACTTTCGGATTCCTCCTCCGTCGAGGTCACCGGCGTCCCCTAAAGACCTTCCTTCAATAAGTGAAGACCAAACACCTCTTTACAATGTTTTCTCATTTTCCCGGGTTTAGGAGATAACCCTTACAAGCCTCACTCATCTTTCTTGGATGTTTATAAAGCTAAGAGAGGGAGGGGAGGACTCTCTCTAACTTTTACAACACTTAATGATGGGATATAATGCGGAATAAACTTTGTATATGAACAAGTACTAGAAGACCATAATACGTAACAGAATTAAATGGAATCACAATCAAATTAAACACCAAGATATACGTGAAAATCCCCTTCAATGTGAAGGTTAAAAACCACAGGGAAAACTAGAGATAATCTACAATAATAATAATGAATATACAAATCTCAATCTCTTACCCAAAACCCTAGCAACAATCACAAGAGAATAATTGGGATACAAAGATCACGTCATTGTGCTCAATATGTAAATCCTCCCTAATTCTCCCTAAGTAATCATAGTAAAAATCTACTATAGATTTGATCTAACCTGAGATAAGAACACTACTGGAAAATTAAGAACAGTCTCTCTGCGTTGTCCTTATTTTCTTCCCTTTCTTTCTCCTTAGATTTCTGTCTTTTTCTCCTCCCTTTTGTTGCTGCAAGGATCATCACGTTGCTGTAGTTTTTCTGAGATATCTAAAAATCTACTTCACTGCTGCCCAGTACTCTTTGTCTAGATTTGCAAGAAATCTGCTAGTAACACCAACTGCATATGCAATGTTTGGCCTCGTACATACCATTGCATACATTAAACTTCCAACTACTGAAGTATAAGGAACCTTTTGCATTTTCTCCTTCTCTTCATCACTTGATGGACTCTATTTTGAGCATAACTTGAAGTGACCTGTAAGAGGAGAACCAACTAATTTTGCATTGCTCATATTGAATCTTTCCAATACCTTCTCGATGTATTTCTCCTTTGACAACCAAATCTTTTTATTTTTCCTATCACGGGAAATCTGTATATCGAGTATTTGCTTTGCTTGCCCCATGTCCTTCATTGCAAAAGACTCACTCAGTTCCTTCTTCAATCTGTCAATTTTAGACTTATCTTTCCCAAGAATAAGCATGTCATCAACATAAAGTAAGAGAATAATAAAATCCTTACCAAACCATTTGATGTACACACAATGATCTGAAGCCGTTCTTTTGTATCCATTTTCTATCATAAATGAATCAAACTTTTTGTACCATTGTCTTGGAGCTTGCTTTAGCCCATATAAGCTCTTCTTTAATTTACAGACAAAGTTCTTTTTACCTTTGACTTTGAAGCCTTTTGGTTGCTCTATATAAATTTCCTCCTCTAAATCCCCATGAAGGAAAGTTGTCTTTATATCTAACTGCTCAATCTCCAAGTCCTGGCTAGCAGCAATATCAAGAGCAACACGAATAGAAGATATTTTAATAATAGGAGAAAAAATCTCTTTAAAGTCAATACCTTTCTTTTGACCAAAGCCTTTCACAACCAATCTAGCTTTGTACTTTTGTTGAGAATAATATTCTTGAGTCTTCATTTCATTTGGTAGTAGTACCAAATTATAAGTGTGGTTCTTTTGATGAGCATCCATCTCTTCCTGCATAGCAACTAACTACTTCTCTTTCTGCTCACTTTCAACTGTTTCCTAGTAACTCTCTGGTTCACCTGCATCAGTAAGCATCACATACTCATCTGTAGAGTATCTTCTGGAAGGTTGACGTTGTCTAGAAGATCTTCTCAACTGAGGTTCAGCGGGAAGTTGCTCTCTAACTTCTTCTTGCTCAATATGTCATGCAAGTAGATCAACATCAAGCTCTATACCATCTTCTTGCACATCTCCCCCATCACCCTGATATATTGGAGGAGTAATTGGATCACAATATGCTAATCCTTCTGCAGAAGTCTTGGCTGGTGCCTTCTTCTTCAAATCCTCAAAGGTTTGATCCTCAAAGAAGACCACATCTCTACTTCTAAACACCTTCTGCTTTTTTGGATCCCAAAGCCTGTAACCAAAATGATTATGTGAGTAGCTAAGAAAAATACATTTTTTAGTCTTACCATCCAGCTTGGACCTCTCATTATCTGAAATATATACAAATGCACAATAATCAAACACTCTCAAATGCCTGTAGGAAACATCTTTCCCTAACCATACATGCTCTGCAACATCACTATCTAGGGCTGTACATGGTGATAAATTGATCACATCAACTGTAGTCCTCAAAGCCTTATCCCAAAACCTTTTGGGTAGCTTGGCCTGTGAAAGCATACATATGATCTTTTCCATAATGGTACGGTTCATCCTTTTTGCAATTGCATTATGCTGAGGTGTACTAGGAATTGTCATCTAATGTTGGAGCCCATGTGACCTACAATAATCATTAAATAATCATATATACTCACCACTATTATCTGATCTTATGCATTTCAATTGCCTTTCTGTCTCCCTTTCAACCCTGGCATGAAACTCTTTGAAGACATTAATAACCTGATCTTTGGTCTTCAAAGCATAGGTCCAAACTTTCTTAGAAAAATTATCTATAAAAGTGACAAAATAAAGTGCACCATTTATACCAAGAACATCAACAGATCCACCAGGAGTTTTTATCCTCAAAGGACCATATACATCTGTATAAACACAATCTAAGGCATGTATTATTCTAGACAAAGCAGGAATAGCAAATAAAACTCTATGTTGTTTACTAGCTAAACAATCAATACAAGGGTTCAAATGTATACCTCTCTCTTGGAAAGAGCTTGTAGCCCCTTCTCGCTCATGTGTCCTAGTCGCCTATGCCATAACTCCATGCTGAAGTCTTTTTCTATAGCATTTAACTGCTCACCATAAGCTTTAGCCTGCAACCTGTACAAAGTATAGCATTTCTTTTCACTAGCTATAACAAGAGAACCCTTACTGAGCTTCCATTGCCCTTTGTG
Source organism: Musa acuminata subsp. malaccensis (assembly GCF_000313855.2). Taxonomy (NCBI): domain Eukaryota; kingdom Viridiplantae; phylum Streptophyta; class Magnoliopsida; order Zingiberales; family Musaceae; genus Musa; species Musa acuminata. The sequence continues at coordinate 167,174 of NW_008991774.1, forward strand.
AAATCTACTATCATAGTCTTCATCATCTAGCCTTCAAACTGAAATTAAATTCAACCTCAAGTCAACCACATGCCTCACATCCTTAAGCACCAACTTGCAGCCAAGGTTGGCCTTTAAATGGATATCACCCATGCCAATGATGTCTGTTGTGCCATAGTTGCCCATCTTAACAACACCAAAATTTTCAGACCTATAGGTAGCAAAAAACTCCCTCCGTGGTGTAGCATGATAAGAAGCTTGTGTCAATCACCAACTCAAGATCCTGACACACACAAGAAAAAATATTATTAGAAGGAGACAAAATCAAATAATCACCACCTTGCATTGTAGCTGTGATATTATCTTTTGACTTTGTATACTCAATTTCTTTTCCCATTTTTTTGTTCTTCTTAGGGTACTTACATTGATTCTTGTAATGTCCTTTCTCACCACTATTATAGCAAATAATATCTTTTCTTGATCTTGACTTGCTTCTACCCATGTGTGAACTGCTTCTAGACTTTGACCTTCCTTTATTCTCTAAGATAAGTGCCTGTGAATCATTTTGAGATGTTGCTGAACTCTTTCTTCTCAACTCCTCACTCAACAAACTGCTTGTTACTTGACTCATGGTGACAATACCATCTGGTGCAGAATTACTAAGGGAGACCACTAGTGTCTCCTAATTTTCTGGTAATGAACTGAGAAGTAACAATGTCTGCAACTCATCATTAAGAGACATTATCATAGAGGATAACTGGTTAGTAATACTTTGTATTTCATTCAAATGCTCAGTAATAGAAGCACCCTCTCTATATTTTAGGTTCATAAGTTTTCTGATAAAAAAGCTTTGTTGCCAATTATTTTTCTTTCATAGAGACTTTCCAACTTTTTCCAAAGAGAATATATAGAAATTTCAATAGAAACACACTATCATCAAGCCACTGTCGAATAAACCCAACTATTTTTCGATCTAACCTCTTCCACTCATCATATGCCATAGTTGTGAGTTTTGCACTATCTCCCTACAAAGGTCCATACAAATCTTTACAATATAAGAGATCTTTCATTCTTGGTTTCCATATCATCCAATTGTTTCCATTCAAACTAATCATGCGAGAAACATTACCGGCCTCCATGTTCAAATACAAAATTAAATCACCAAAATCCTGCTTTGATACCAGTTGATGAGATATAATGTGGAATAACTTTTGTATATGAACAAGTACTAGAAGACCATAATACGCAGCGGAATTAAATGGAATCACAATAAAATAAAACACCAAGATATACGTGGAAAGCCTCTTCAATGTAAAGGGTAAAAACCACGGAGCAAACTAGAGATAATCTATTATAATAATAATGAATATACAAATCTCAATCTCTTGCCCAAAACCCTAGCAACAATCATAAGAGAATAAATGGGATACAAGGATCACGTCACTGTGCTCAATATGTAAATCCTCCCTAATTCTCCCCAAGTAATCACAATAAGAATCTACTATAGATTTGATCTAACCTGAGATGAGAACACTGCTAGATGATTGAGAATAGTCTCTTTGTGTTGTCCTTGTTTTCGTCCCTTTCTTTCTCCTTAGATTTTTATCCTTTTCTCCTCCCTTTTACTGTTGCAAGGATCACCACGTTGTTGCAGTTTTTCTCCCAAACACACAGCCACCTCTGCCCCCAAAATGTAACCACCACACCCTCTTAACTTTGATCTAGGGTTAGGTCAAAGGGGTGTGGGCTGTGGGCTGATAAAGCCCACCATGGGCTAAACCCACTATGGGCTGATAATGCCCACCATGGGTAGAACCCACGTTGCTGCGTTTTTGGGAGAAAAACTATAGCAACGTGGTGATCCTTGCAGTAGCAAAAAGGGAGGAGAAAAAGATAGAAATCCAAGGAGAAAGAAAGGGAAGAAAATAAGGACAACGCAGAGAGACTGTTCTCGATCATCCAGTAGTGTTCTTTTCTCAAGTTAGATCAAATCTATGTTAGAACCCTTGCAGATTCTAAACTTGGGGTTGATCTCTTTAGGGGATCGGCCTCCTTGAAACTCTATAGGGGTTCCTCCCTCCAAGTTTGCTGCTCAAAGGCTACAGAAAAAATTCATCTATTGCTTATGAAAAGAGGTGGAATATATGACTATTTATAGGGCTTCTAAACCCTAACTCATAATAGGACTCTTATTTAAGACTCCTACTTCTAACCAACTCCTAATAGGACTCCTACTCAAGACTCCTACTTCTAACCAACTCCTAATAGGACTCCTACTCAAGACTCCTATTCCTTTATAACTCCCTATTCTTCTCTAAGAAATAACCTCCTAACCCTAGCTGGCCTCTTCACCTCTTTAATAGGGGTCGGCTTAGGTAGGTTTTACATGAATGTCCCTCTCAATTAGGACTCTCCTAGCTAGAGTCCTAACAGACACGCCCTCTTCAAATCAGCCTTGTCCTCGAGATTGACGATTCATGAATTTTGGGAATTTGATCTTCAAGTCATCATAGTTCTCCCAAGTGGCATCTTCTGTTAGTAGGTTTGCCCACTATATTAGCAATTCAGTAGTGGATCGTAGTCGTCGAGTCACGATCCGTCGATCAATAATGGCACTTGGCTGAGTCTGAAGTTCTCCTTGGGTAGTCATATTTGGTGGGTGGCTTTGGGCTATCTCGAAGCACCTATTTACAACTTCCGTCTGGCCGTCGGTTTGTGGGTGATATGTCGTACTCCTTTTCAATTTAGTACCCTGCATATGGAATAACTTTGTCCAAAATATGCTCATGAAGATGCAAGTACAATTTATCATAAGCACAATGCGTCCCTTATAGTGTAATTCTTTGAGTCCCCATTGTAATGAGCCATGGGGCTTGGTGCTTCCTCCAATTTTTTTATAATCTTACTAGTATCTGAATCTTCCTGCCATTCCATCTTAATATCCTCAAGGAAGTCGCTGGTCGGAAGTGAAACGGCCGAAACTTCAACTTGCTTGGGAAGCTGCAAAAGCGCATCTATAAGAACATTCTCTTTCCCCTTTTTGTAAGTTATTTCATAATCAAATCCAAGAAGTTTTGTTACCCATCTTTACTGCTCAGGGGATGATATCTTTCATTCCAAAAAGTACTTGAGGCTTTTATGGTTGGTTTTAATTTGAAATCATTGACCAATCAAGTAGGGTCTCCACCTCGTTGCTGCGCGCACAATGGCGAGCATCTCCTTATCATATGTTGATTTATTTTGATGGGAGGGAGATAATGCCTTGCTAGTGTATGCGAGTGGTCGACCATCTTGCATAAGAATGGCTCCAATTCCGACTCCAGATGCGTCGGCCTCAATAATGAAGGGTTGGTTAAAATCTAGTAGTGTTAGCACCAACGTCGTTGTCATGGCTGCCTTAAGTTTGTCAAAGGCAGCGAAGGCTCTGTCCAACCATTGGAAGACATCTTTTTTCAGTAAGGAAGTAAGTGGTGCACTGATCTCTCCATAGTTTTTCACGAACTTGCAGTAGTAGCCTGTTAAATCCAAAAATCCATGTAGCAATTTTATGTTCCTTGGGGTCAGCCAGTTTTGCATTACTCCAATTTTGAAGGGGTCTATTGTCACACCTTCCTCTGATATGATATGCCCAAGATATTCCACCTTCTTTTGAAGAAAGCAAAAATTCATAGTGGTTGTTGTGTGTTCAAAAGGTGGTTTTCGGTATGTCTTCTTCGCATACTCGTATTTGATGATATCCGGATCGAAGGTCCAGCTTTGTGAAGATTTATGCTTCCTTTCATCTAGCAATTTATCTACTACTGGAATAGGGTATGTATCCTTGATGGTTATGCCATTGAGAGCTCGGTAATCAACACATAATCACCTTGTTCTGTCCTTCTTGTGTACAAGTAGCACCGGTGAAGAGTAGAGGTTGCAACTTGGCCGAATAACTCCTGTTTCGAGCATTTCTTTTACAATCCTTTTTATTTCATCCTTCTGGAGATGTGGATACTGATATGGCTGAGTATTTGCTAAAGATTTTCCTGGAAGGATCGTTATACAATGATCATGCCGATGGGTAAGAGATAGGTTACGCGGTTCGTCAAATATATTTGAAAATTCAGCAAGCAAAGGAAGTAGATTTGGATCTTCAAATTCTGTTGGATCTCTCTTAGTTTGCTGCTCAAGTTGTACCAAAAATCCGCTGTATGCTTTATGCAAAACATTCTCCATTTGTTGTGTGCAAATCGTTGTTATGTCGCCCCCATGTTTCCCGTGCAATGTCACCTGTTTCTCCTTACTGTAAAATTTCATAATTAGTTTCATAAAATTCCAGGAAATATCATCTAATGTCGTCAACCATTTAATTCTGAGCATGGCCTCATAATTGTTAAGAGGGAGAAGGAAGAAATATGCAATTATCTCTTGGTCCTGCAGCAATAGTTTCTCCTGCGGGCGCCTACGATCACAATTCAAAATCCATCCGTCGGTGACCTTAACAGTAAACCTGCAGCGATTCTAGATAGGTAATGCTATCCAAACAGCAAGCTTACTATTTAGGAAGTTAGTAGTACTGCCCGTGTCGATGAGAACAGTGATCAGTTGTTGTTTGAGAAGGCCTCCAACTTTCATCGTTTGTGGGTTTGAGTAGCCGACTAGTGCGTGTACTGTAACATCAGTCGGTTGTGGCTCTTCTTCCGCATCTTCTTTATGTTCAAGGTTCTT
>NW_008991774.1:188518-208909 GCF_000313855.2 Musa acuminata subsp. malaccensis
TCTTATTCTCCTCTCTCTCTCCACCTTAAAACAAGCCTGGAGTTTTGAGGAACATCGTCGTAGCCCTGGTGTATTGATCACCACTAGAGAGGAGGGCGCTTGACCTCCTTTGCCCTCTCCTAGAGATCTGTAGGGATTCAGAGATATATGATCTCCCTAGGTAACACAATCCATCTCACACGTGGTTTTCTGTTTCATAGATTTTTGTACACTAATCTTTGCACGACGACAAACATATCTTTGGGAATTAGGGATTTTGTTTTCTATTCTTCTATTGTGCATGGGATGTCGCCCCCAATATTTCCCAACATCCATTGCCTAGTCTGGGAGGTGCCACCGCCTGACATGACTCCAAGTGGCTGAATGGGCCATCTAACCAGCCTAATTGGCCTTTAATTGAGTTAGTAGGATTTTTCCCAAAACTAACTTGAATTGAAACCCTAACTATGACAATTAAGGCTAGATGATTACAATGCAAGCAATCCTAGTTGTTCAGCACGTCAATTGGTTCAATCGAACTCTCGGCGAACTTCTGGCGAGCTCCCGACAATCTTTCGGCGATCTTTTAGTGAACTCCTAGTAAACCTTCGGTGAACTTCCAGCGAACCTCCAACGAGCTTTCGATGAACTCCCGGTGATCTTTCGGTGAGCTTTCACTGTATCATCTGATCCTACAGTGTATCCCCTAATTCATTCGACCCGATGCCCGATCATCGATTCTGGCCCAACTTTGATTCTTCTTTTATTGTTTTATCTTTCTTGCGATTGTAGTTACTCCTGCATCACTTATCTCAACATATGGATTAGATCATAAATTCACCAATTGATTTCATCATCAAAATCCAAGCTTTCACTGAATGATGCATACCTAGATCCATTCGACTATTAGTTATATATAACTTGCAAGCCTTGCCTTCATGGAAAACTAACCAACTCACCATTTCGTGGAATAGGAGAGAGAGCCACTAAATTACTAGAACTCATATATAGTGCTATATGTGTTCCCATGTCAATTGAGGCCATAGGTGGTTACTCCTACTTTATTATTTTCACTGATGATTTCTCTAAGTATGGACATACGTACTTGATAAAGTATAAGTCCCAAGCCTTCGAGAAATTTAGCGAGTATAAGAATGAAGTAGAGAACTAGATTGAAAAAATCAAAATTTTCTAATATTTCTTGTAGAAATAAATTTTCTTTTTTAAGTGAATCTATCTCATCACACTTAGTGCAAGAAGCTAACATACTATCATCATGCTCATTTTTTAATTTATCAAATTTACTAACAAGAGAAGCATGCTCCTTTTATTATAATTTATAATTTTTACTAACTAATTTACATTCATCAAACAAATCATGAAAAACACTTAATAATTCATCAATAGATAAATGAGCTTCGATTGAGTCACTCACCTCGTCGCCAAATGCCATTAATGTATAGTTTGTGACTTCTTCTTTGTTGGTTGGTTCCTCATTTTCGGATGAACTTGAATTATCCCAAGTTGCTTTGAGCACCTTCTTTTTCTTTGGTAGCTTCTTCTTCATTTGGGGATATTCATTTTTGAAGTGCCCTAGCTTCTTGCATTCGTAGAATATGATTATGTCCTTTTTTAGTTTGGTTTTGTTTTTAGTATCTTGTTTAACAAAATTTGTTTTGTTTCTTCTTATGAATCTTTTTAATTTTCTTATTAGAAGTGCCAAGTCCTCATCATCACTTAAGCTTTCACTCAAGTGGTCTTCTTTAGTTCTAAGTGTCATATCCTTCCTGTTCTTTGGAAGGTAATTCTCATGTTTATCATATTCATCATGTGCTTTGCACGCCATTTCATAGGTCGCTAGTGACCCAATAAGTTCTTCGAGAGCAAAGTTATTTAGATCCTTTGCTTCTTATATCGTCGTCACTTTTGGATCCCAACTTTTTCGAAGGGATCTTAGTATTTTATTGACAAGTTCAATATTATGAAAACCTTTACAAAGTACTTTTAAACCATTAACGACATTCATAAAACAAGTGTACATGTCTTCAATGGTTTCGCTTGGTTTCATTCGAAACAACTCAAAATTATGCACCAAAAGATGAATTTTTGACTCTTTAACTCTACTTGTGTCTTCGTGTGTGACTTTGAGTGTGTGTGCCAAATCTCATATACAATTTCGCATATAAAAACCCGATTAAATTCATTTTTATCAAGAGCACAAAACAAAGCATTCATCACTTTAGCATTCAAGGAGAAGGTCTTCTTTTCTTAATCATTCCATTCGTTCATTGGTTTGGAAGACTTCTAAAAGCCACTTTCAGCAATGTTCCACAGTTCAAAATCCATAGAAAGTAAGAAAATTTTCATCATAGTTTTTTAATAAGTATAGTCCATCCCATTGAACATAGAAGGACGAGTGATAGAAGGTCTCTCATGAATGCCGACAAAAACCATCTCTGTTGGGTTTTAAACCAAATAGAGAGTAACCTCGCTCTGATACCAACTATTCGGATCAAGTTGGCACTAAGAGGGGGGTTAATTAGTGCTTTTGATAAATCTGATGTCAATTCTAAAATATTCATTCGATAAAGCTTGTATTCGAAAAGGCATTCAAACTTGAAAACATTCATAAGTGATTAAGGGCAATGAGAAAGCAAATTAATGAGTGATGAGAATAAAAAGCATAAAAGAAATAGTATAGAAAGAGAGCATACCGGATTTATAGTGGTTCGATCGTTGTGAACTATATCCACTTCTGATTCCTCATCCGTTGAGACCACCGGCGTCCACTAATGATCTTCCTTCAATGGGCGAAGATCAATCACCCTCTTACAACACTTTCACTTTCGTTGCTCTTACATGCAGGAAAGAGTATGTTATTTATAGGTCCCAATAGCTTCATAAATAGAGCCAAAAAGTGCCTCATCCCTAATTTTCGGGGTACTAGCAGTACCAATGCCATTATTAGGCAGTACCATCACTTGCAGACTGATACTGGGTGGTACGATCGCCTAACAGAGCTCGGAGACCGGGCTTTGGTGGTACCATCGCCTAACAGGGTAGTACCACTACATGACAAAATTAACTATTAGCGGTACCACTGCCCAATCTGGGTAGTGCCACCGCTTGACTGTCACAGACTTAGTTGGAATTGCCTAAGTCGTGAGGCACCTTTACGACCAAGACGCGAACTTAGCTTGAGTTGCCTAAGTCGCGAAGCACCCTTTCACCAACTTCTCGGATTTAGCTGGGATTGCCTAAGTCATGAGGTGCCCTTGCGACATACGTGTCCACAAAGGGTCAGCCTAGTTGCAACCTCTTACAGGTCCCAAAGGACATGTAAAATAGAAAGTTGATTAGATCGAAAATGAGCAATGGACAAGTCCCAACGTCTCGCAAAGAGGAAAGCTATACAAGCAATCAACAAGCACCTTGTGTGCATAGGAGAAAAGAGAGGAAAGAGGAAAGGAAGGACTTTAGAAGGTAGAACGAACAGTTGTAAGTCCACAAATAACTGATCACTGAGTGCCGGGCATGAAGGTAAGTTCCCGTAAGTTAACATGCGAACTTGTGAAGAGTTTTTCAATGCCCAAAAATATACCAAAGCTCCATCCAGCCTCATGACACATGGGTGGTTCTAGGGTGTTGAGATGGTTGACATTTTGTGCGTAGCTGCATTTTGCAAAAACCAAGCCATGGCACGTGAAAATGGAGTTGTTTTGGGCAGTTCGGCCCGGTGCGGTGAGCGGTTGCACTGCAGCACTACAACCTATTCGAATATGCATTTTTACAAGCCAAAACATATAAAACTATGGCAAAACATACTGCCATGTCTTAGTATAAGCATGCAAAAGTGACGAATGATTTGTTGAATGAAGTTGTTGTGGGTGCGTGACGACCGTTTATGATATTCTCTCCCACTTAAACTATCGACGCCCTCGTCAACACTTGTTGGTAGTTGTTGATGATTGCTTCTTCATGTTATAGGGCATCTTCGGGCTCCCAACTGGCTTTAGTTCGGGGAAGCTTTCGCCACTTCCCCAAGTACTCGGTCTGCTCAGCTCCATTGGGTAGCTTTATCTTGCGATCCGCCAGAATAGTTTTAACTCACTTCTCATAGGAGGCTCTGGTGGAGGATAGCCGAGGCGGAACACTTTGGGAAGCATCTTGCGGATCTGAGTGGTAGGCTTTCGAGTTACTGGCATGCAAAACATTATGAATTTTGAGCCACGCTGGCAGTTGCAACCTGTGTAGGAGACGTTACCCACCCTACTGATAATTGGGAAGGGCCCTTCATACTAGCGCACTAATCCTTTGTATACTTTGTTCCTAAAGAATTGGAGTGATGCTGGTTGGAGTTTCACCAACACCAAATAGCCGATTTTGAACTCCTATAGTCGTCTTCCGAAGTCGGCCCACTTCTTTATCTACATTTCGGTGTCATTCTTTTGCAAAGCGATATGTTGACAGATTACTCCCAGTATATCTGATAGCCAAGGTATGAGGAGTCGACGGTTGTTGTCCTGTAATGATCTCGAAGGGGCTCTTGTTGGACGTAGAGCCCCGCTAAAAGTTATAGGAGAATTAAGCTATGTCTAATAGCTTCACCCAATCTCGTTGGCTGGCACTCACGTAGTGCCGAAGATATTGCTCCAGGAGCGAGTTTATCCTTTTGGTTTAGCCATCCATTTGTGTCACGCCCCAACAATAATCCATAATATTATAATTCAATAATACATTCCAGGATCCAATCACAACAATACATTCCAGGATCCAATCACACATTTGAGGATACTGAGAAAAAATTCAAATCATTCACATCTATAATTCCCCAATTCATAAAACCAATCCTGTAATTTAAAATTATATACCACATCACTCGATGAATTATAAAATTTGAAAACCAACTTACCAAGACAATAACCACCTCATAAATCCACAAGTGTGGGATTCTATACAATTATAAAAACCAATATTTATCACATGTTCATATCATTACACAAATTTACTTAACACTCCAAAATCCTAACATGAGAGGTTCTTTAAACTTTTACAAAACTCATAAGTTTATATTTATCATCAACATTTCATTAGACACTAAAGGTTTGCCTCAAAATCTTCTAGCTTTCCATAACCTCAGCCCAATTTGAATATTTTAGCGAGCAACAAGCTATCCTGAAAAATTTATATAGAAATGGGGTGAGCACATAGAGCTTAGCAAGCAACTAACATATCAATGGCGAAAAAGGACAGTTCAAAGCAAATAATGTACCAAATACAAAGTAGGGGTATAAGAATTTATGGATAGCCGCTCAACGAATGTAGAATTTATAATGTCATTTCATTCGAAGCATGTTTTGTTCATAACAAGGGACTAAAGACTAATAGGAGCAAATCATTGACGTAATGAAACATTTCGGACCATATCAATGGCAAATGAAATGCTTCGGAACATATCAATGGCATATGAAACATTTCAGAGTATATCAATGGCATAGGAAGCATTTCAGAGCATATCAAAGACATATTAAATGTTATGGAGCATATCATTGGCATTTGAAGCATTTCGGAGCATATCAAGGACGTATGAAATGTTTCGGAGCATATCAATGGCATATGAAGCATTTCAGAGCATATCAAGGACGTATGAAATGTTTCAGAGCATATCAATAACAAATGAAATATTTCAGAACATATCAATGATGAATGAAATGCTTTAGAATATATCAATGGCATATAAAGTATTTCAGAGCATATCATTGGCGGATGAAACATTTCAGAACATATCAATGATATATGAAATGTTTCGGAGCATATCAACAACATATGAAATATTTCGGAGCATATCAATGGCATATGAAGAATTTTGGAGCATAACAATAGTGGTTAAAATATTTCGGAACATATCAATGGCGGATGAAATGCTTCGGAACATATCAATGGCGGATGAAACATTTTGGAATATATCAATGGCGGATGAAATGTTTTGGAACATATCAATCATGGATGAAACATTTCGAAATATATCAATGGCAGATGAAATGCTTCAGAACATATCAATTACATATGAAGTATTTCGGAGTATATCAATAGCACAAGAAGCATTTCGGAGCATATCAATGGCGTATGAAATGTTACAGAGCATATTAATGGCATATGAAACATTTCAAAGCAAATCAATGGCGGATGAAACATTTCAGAACATATCAATAGTGTATGAAATGTTTTGGAACATATCAATAGCATAATAAATATTTTGGATCGTGTAAAAAAATAAATATAAAATAGAAGCTCAAACGTCGCATTTGACGTTGCACACATTTCATTCTTATCCAAAGCACATATAGAAGCACATAACCAAAGCTCTGGATATCATATCAAATAGATAGAAGGTGAAGTGAGATCCCAAACATAATATGGTCCATCCATTTCTGAATGACCACCAAACATAATCTAGAGCATCGCGGGCTCTAAGCACATACCCTTTACCATTTCTAGTAAAGGTCCAAATAATCCCTTTACCATGTCTAGCAAAGGTCCAAATAATCCCTTTACTATTTCTAGCAAAGGTCAAAATAATCCCACAAATAACAGAGTATAAAAAGGTATTATGAACAATAAATTGGGATATATCGAAAATACACGCAGAACAACAGAATGCATATGCCTACATGCAATAATGTGATACAAATATGAACTTTACATAATAGATTTAGGCATGTGAATAATTGAAGAACAAAAGTATATAGGATTTCAAAGCAATAATGTAAAGCTTAACTGAAGTAAGGATTTTAGCTGAAATCAATTTTTAAAGAGATGAAACAAGAATAGGTGAAATCAACCAAAGCTCGATTCTGATAGAATTTGAGAGGCACATTTTATGAATTGTTTGGATAACCAATTATGCTCCAATTTGTACAAAATAGGGGTCATTCAAAAGATATATCAATCTAGATTTAGATAAATTAAGTTTTATATAAATCATAATTCCCAACAGAGAGTTATATGTAAGAGAGTACTGTAAGAGAGTACTGAAAGTTCCAAACCAATAGTCTCTGTTTTACAGATTTCATAGGGTCAGTTGAAATAACAATTTAGATAGGCAAATAAATTCCAAATTTATCAATATTGTTATCAAAAGAAAGAGCTAAGAGTCCATTTTCGGATAAACTTGATTTATCAGAATCCAAAATTGGTGCAGAAAGTTATAGCTAAAACAATACAGAAAGGTTAAATCTTCGAAAAATTCTAGATTCACTATTTTATTTCCAAACAATAGAAATATCATGTATTAAGCCAAAATCTTTCAAACTTTTTTGGATTAAGATGAAATCAGAGATCAAAAGTTCTGTAGGAAGAGGTTAGAACACTTATCTTAGAAAAGTTTGGTTTCCAAATATGGAGAAATTGATGCAAAACCTCAAGCAAAGCTTCTTCTTCTTATTATTCTTCTTCTTCTTCTTCTTCATCTTCTTCTTCTTCTCTCAAACCCATGTTGGCTGTAGCTCTTAAGTTTTCCTCATTTAGTTAAGCTTTCCTTTAGTTTCTTCTCTAATTGTATTAGGTTTAGCTAATACAAGGCTTGCAAGATGGCAAGCATGCATGAAAGAAGCCTATGTGTCATCCTTAGAGCAAACATAGGTAGCACCAACCTTAGGTTAGCTAGTGACACATGTCCACCATTTTTTTTTCTTTAACTTAAATCTGAATCTTTCATAAATCATATCAAATTTTTAATATTTACTCTTAGGTCACTAGCCATAAACTTTTAATATAATATTATTTAATATAAAAAATATTAAATAATCCTCATATTTACAAACAAACATTTACTAAATTTTTAAAATTCGGGGATGTTATAGTTTGGGGGTGGAGGCTTATGAAGAAGTATAACTTAGACCCCAACAATTTGAATAGCTCGGTCCAGAATCATCTTAGGAACCGAGCATCTCGATCACTGATGATATTATGCAGGACTCCCCAATACTTTACTACATTCTTCATTATCAACTTGGACGCCTCCTCTACTTAACAGTGTAGGGGTGCAGCAATGAAAGTTGCATGCTTTGAAAATCGATTGACCACTATGAGTATCGATCCGAGTCCCCCTACTGCCGGTAAGCTTGATATGAAATCCAAAGAAATGCTCTCCCACTGCCTTTCTGGTATAGGCAACGACTCCAAAAGTCCCACCGACTTCCACTACTCCACCTTGTCTTGTTGGCAAGTAAGGCATGTTCGAACATATTCCTCCACATCAGTCTCCATCTTCGGCTAGTAGAAAGCCCTCTCCACGAGAGCCAAGGTTCTGTGAATGCTTGGATGTCTAGCCCAAAGGGAATCGTGACACTCTCTTAAAAGCTCACACCTCAAATTGTCCACTCGAGGGATATAAATCCTATTCTCTTTTTTGTAAACAAGTCTCTCCTGGACCTAAAATTATCGTACCTTACCTTCTTTGATGAGCTGCATCAGGGTTTTTGCTTGGGGATCACTATACAGTCCATCCCTGATCATATAAAGGAAGTTGGAGTATAACTAACTTACTTGGCCTCTGCCCTCCAATTGTACAACATTCACACGCTCCACTTTCCGACTCGATATATCAGCCATGATATTTGCCTTTCCGGGCTTGTACTCCATTGCCATATCAAACTCAACCAGATTGTCTTGCCATCGTGCTTGCTTTGGGGAGAGTTTCTTTCGAGTTTGGAAATAGCTCAAAGCGATGTTATCTATCCTCAGCATAAATTGCGATCCAAGAAGGTAGTATCGCCAAATTCGTAGATAGTGGAGCACCGTTGTCATCTCCTTCTCATGCATCGGATACCGTCGCTCGGTCTCATTGAGCTTGCGGCTCTCGTAGGCCACCGGATGACCCTCATGTATGAGTACTCTCCTAATAGCTAAGTCTGAAGCATCTGTATAGACTTCGAAGGGCTCCCCATAGTTCGGCAATTTGAGCATCGGTTCTTCCAACACAATAGCCTTCAGATATTGGAACACAACTTCACATTTTTCAGACCACCTCCAAGGCTACTCCTTCTTTAGTAACTCTGTCAGTGGAGTTGAATGCTTTGAAAACCCTACTATGAAGCATCGATAGTAGTTGACAAAACTAAGGACCTTAATTCTAACACCTTCTTTGGAGTTCATCATTCCACAACAGCTTGCACCTTCAATTTGTCCATCCGATTGGAGCCATCACCGATTCGATGCCCCAAGAATAAGATCTCTGTTTGAGTAAAGTAGCACTTCTCTCTTTTCACGAACAAAGTGTTCTCCTTGAGAAACTTGAAAATTGTCTGAATGTGCTCGACATGCTCCTCGAGCATTTGGTAGTAGACGACGATATAGTCCGAGTAGACAACCACGAACCTATCTAAATACTCTTTGAATAGTTGGTTCATAAAAGTACAAAACGTGGCTGGAGCATTGGTTAAGCCGAAAGGCATCATCAAGAACTCAAACGCTCCACACTTGGTCATGTAGGTAGTCTTTGCTTCGTCGCCTTCAGCAATATGTACCTGCTAGTGTCTCGATAGGAGGTCGAGTTTTGAGAAATACTTGGCTTTGGCCAATTGGTCGAACAAGTCCACGATGAGTGGGATAAGATACTTATTCTTCACCATCACTTTATTAAGGGCTCGATAATCAACGCATAGTTGGAGTCTCCCATCTTATTTCTTTTGGAAGAGAACTAGAGCTCCGAATGATGCTTTAGAATTACGGATGAGGCCACCACTTAGTAGTTCACCTAATTGCTTTCTGAGCTCTGCCAACTTTGAAGGGGGCATGCAGTAGAGTGGTCTCATTGGAGGCTTCACTCCTAGCTCTAGCTCGATGTGATGATCCATGCCTGCATGGCAGTAGAGTCTTCGGTAACTCGGGTGGCATAACATCCGTGAACTCCTTCATGACATTCGCCACTATAACAGGTTCATGAATGACCTTCTCGTCGATTGGCTCTAGCTTCATAGCAGCCATGAATATTAATTTATCTTTTTATACCCCTTGCTTCTATGGGCACTCTCTCACCATGTGCAGCCCTCCACATAAGAAGCATCCGTTAGGTTTTGGGGACTTGTCTTTTGAGATTGGCCCTTTGTAAGAACTCTTCTTCCTTTATTCACCCCCGGGCTCCTTCCCATGAGAATATTTTAGAGAGTGATTTCCTAAAGATTCTTTCCTTTTTCTCGGGTCCTCAAAGGAAACAAAGTCGGTGAGTCTTTCTACAGCAACAATTGTCCCGATTACATCGGTGACATTCCTTCGATACAATTCTTGTTGCACCCATGACTTCAAACCATCGAGGAAGCTAAACAACTTATCCTTCTCAGACATGTCCTATATGTCTAGCATTAGTGTAGAAAATTGTTTCACGTAGTCTCAAATGGAAGTACTTTGGTAGAGTTGTCTTAGTTTCCTCTTTGCGACAAACTATGTGTTCTCAGGTAGAAACTGAGTTCTCAACTCTCAACCCGACACCGACCTTGTTGAATCTTCTCCTAAAGGGTTCGCCATCAAAGTTTTACATCCCCATTCAAATACATGGTTGTTATCGAAACATTGGTTTTTTCAGAATTAGGCCTCGTGGCTCGAAAGTATTGTTCCATATCGAACAAGAAATTCTTGAGCTCTTTAGTAGCTTTGGCACTTCCATAACAATGTGGCTCAAGTGCCCTCAAGTTTTGTGGTGGCACAACGCGGGTGTTGCTTCCTCTCGCATTCAGTGTTCTTGTAAACATAGTCACCCTAGAAGTGAGTTCTGCCACGACTTTCTACAGATTTTACATGGAGACTTTGGTGTCGTCCGAAAGTCGATCGACTAGGGCCTTGACCTTGTCGATTCAGGATTCGACTTCTTCTTATGAACTCTCTACCCTAAGAAGCCTTCATTGGCTTTGGTAGAGTTCCTCCAAGCTCGCTTCAAGAATGTCTAAGCAGGTTTCCATCGCTATGAGTCTCTCCTTATGACACTTCTTCCCGGTTGGCACTCCAGATTGCACCTCCTCTGCTCACAGAAAGTAGTTAATTTCTCGCTCATCATGCTTGCTAGTCATATGTACCTTGCAAGCCAATCACGTGAGTGATGACACGTGTGACTTGACACAATTTTTTTACTTATTATATTTTAACATTTATTACTTTATATTGATTTTTGCATATATGCATGTATATATTGTGATGTCCTTGGATCTATGCAATGAAAATTGGATCATGATGAGATCATGATAATGAGATCGATTCGCCTTTAAACATAGATCCTAAATAATCTCGGTCATAGGTTACTCGAGAGGAACATCGAGATAACCAAACAGATTGCTGTACTGTATACCCATCCATATAATGGATGCAGGTGGTCTCATAACTGCTCGTGTGGGGACATTGATGATGACTTGGCACTTTTGACAAGAAAGTTCAAAAAATTCATAAAAAGAAGTAAAACTAAAAATGATACTAAAAACAAAATTGAACCCAAGAAAGAAAAAGTTATATGCTATGAATGCAAGAAGAAGCGAATGTCCCTAAGTAAAGAAGAAGCAACTAAAGAAGAAGGACGCTCAAAGTAATGTGGGATGACTCGAGTGATTCCGAAGATGAAGAACAAAGTAATAAGGAGATCGCCAACTATACACTAATGGCTATCAGAGATGAGGTAAGTAGTTCATTAGATATAAATTTATCTTTCAATGAGCTTTTAAGTGTTTTTCATGAATTGTTTGGTGAATGTAGAACTTTGAGTTAAAAGTATAATTCTTTGAAAAAGGAGTATACCCTTTTAAATATTGATTTTAAAAAATTTAAATATAATAATCCTTCTTTGCCTCCATGCACCAAGTGTGAACACTTAGAGGTACTTAAGAAGGAAAACTTACTACTCCAAGAAACCTTAGAAAAGTTTAAGGTTGGTAGCAAGACCTTGAGCATTGCCAATAAGGGTCACGTTCATCGAAGAGACAAA
Organism: Musa acuminata subsp. malaccensis; assembly: GCF_000313855.2. Classification (NCBI taxonomy): domain Eukaryota; kingdom Viridiplantae; phylum Streptophyta; class Magnoliopsida; order Zingiberales; family Musaceae; genus Musa; species Musa acuminata. The sequence goes on from NW_008991774.1 coordinate 200,463, forward strand.
ATCATATTTGTGAGTAGCTCTCACTAAAATCCAACCACCTATGTTAAATGCCCTCCCCTGCATGTATCACCTTGCACCAAATATAACTTTTATTGTAAACTTGGGCATGTTGCTTATAAATGTCTATTTAAGAGATACAGTCCATATAAATTAATTTAGGTTCCTAAAGGAACCTCAAATGATTCAATGCAATACAATAAATTGAGTAGATCGATTTATGAGGCACCCAAGGTCAAGTGGTTGCCTAAAAATCACTCCTTCTTGTAGAAGATCTACTATCACAAGCTAGGAGCAAAAATAATAGTGGATGCTTAGGACTGATAACTGAGATCCAAAATACCCCATGAAGCTCTCTAGCCAAAATAATAAAGGAACGATCATTAGAATTAGAACTATTGGTTATAAAATGATTGAGGATACTTTATATTCAATAAAATCATGTTTGATGACTTGATGATGCAATGATTATGTGATAAATGTTTGATTTTGATTTCTCAATATTTGAAACTTGAGTTCCTCTCTTATAATTTTTGGATTTCTCGACATTCGAAAATTGAGTCTTCTTTTTCAAAATCATTTACTATTATTTCTTCTCATTGTAAAAGGGGGAAATCTGATTCAAGGAACATTGGTATGTTTGATCTTTTATGAATTAATCATCTCTATAAGAGTTCTTCATCTTATTTACAAAAGTTGAACTTAATTTTGACTTGATGCAATATTTATGTAAATAAATATTGGCATCACATAATGATTGTAATCTTGCTTATAAGAAAAGAAGACAAGAGTATTTGCTTGCTGCATACCAAAAGAAAAATGCTAGCCAAACCAACATCAAAACAGTGCACCGGCAATGGCACCGTTGGACTGGCGATAGCACCACCAGTAAGCACTAGTTGTAGGCATTGGCATTGCCCGCAACTCTGCCCTATAAAAAGGCTTTTAGGGCCGATGGTAGAACTGACCCCAAGCCCTCCTACACCTCTTCCACACACCTCTAAACCCTTCTCCACCCATCATTCTCCTTGCTCTTCCTCTAGAAACCCAAGAAAACCCTTCTCTTCTTCAAATCAAAGGATCAATCTCAACTTTTTAAGAGATCACTACAAGGGTAATTCTCAAACATTTTCTCTCAATTCATTGATAGATCTTGCTTCTTATATGTAGTTCTTTCATTGATTATGTGTGTAGCTTTATGACATTTAGAAGATCCTCAAGGGACAAAGGAAAGAGGAGAGTAGATGAAACCTATGATTCCACACTCTTTGATTCCCCTCAACATATTGTTAAATTCCCTACCTTTCGGTCTAGAAGTGTTCATAAGGGAAAATATATTGATCTAGTAGAATTAGGTAATTTAGAACCAATTCAATGGTTTGTCGACTTAAACGTCCTTCTAATCCTCCAAATAAGTGAACTCATTTATTCTAGACTTGTTTGGTTGTTTTACAACAACTTGCAAGTAGATGAAAACGATAGCGTGTCCACTTATCTCTTAGGGCATAACATACCCATCACAGACAGTACAATTTCTAACCTTATAGGAATTCCTAAGAAAAGAAGAGGTTGTTATTTTAGAGGCCTATGAGATGAAGAGTTAGTTGGGATTACGTATTCTGAGGCATTAGGAACTATCTTTGGTAACCCAAATCTTTCCATCATTCTAAAAAGTTATGAACACTTACTACCCTTTAGCACAAAATTGCTATATCACATAGTGATAAGTATTCTACTTCTAAAACAATACCATCATGATGAAGTTAGTCAAATATAATTAGGAACAATGTATTAGATTATGATAGGACACGACAACTATTTTGGATATCTAATAAAACAAAACATAATTAAATTATTAACAAAAGATATGATGCTTCCTTATGGTGGTTTAATCACTAGACTAATACATGAACATAACATAGTTATTCCATTTGATGAAGAAACCTTAAAACTAGATTGATTCAATGTCATCAATGGAAACCTATTAAGGAGATTAAGATGTGTAGTAAGAAATAGAATTTAGACTAGATTACCTAGAAGGACTGAACCTCCCCCACTTGAACCAGAACTAGAAACACTTGTATATAAGGAAAGTCATTCTCCTTCTACCAGTCCCGTTAAGGCAACACCTCTAACAAAGCAAGCACCCTCATCATCTGCCAATCCAATAGTGACTCGACTAGATCGAATTGAACTATGTCAAGAGAAAATTGAACTATGTCAAGATCAAATCTTAACTAAGATTAAGCAAATTCATCGGCAATTGAATACTTTGTTTAGGCATTTTGATTTACCATCACCTGAATAGGTTATGTATTATTTCCTTTTGTTGATAAAAGGGAGTAGAGAACTAAAAAGTACCATGATGAGTTATACTCTTTGATATACTATACTTTTTACATTCTATGACGTACCCTTTGACGTCATTATGATGCACTTCGTGATGATGGTTTAATACTTGCATCACTCTAAGAAGTAGACTTGATAAATCTTTTGAATGCATAAATTCCTTGATACATTTTTTGAATTTCTCGATTTTCTTTTTAAATCAAGAACGTTCTTTTTTCTTCTTGTGATTTTTACAAAAGAAAAGATTCGGCTTTTGGTATTTACAAATTGATGTATTATTTCTCATATGATGATTATTTGAAAAGTTAGGGATGTTAAATTGTCCGAATGCATGAATTTGATGTATATCTTTTCTGGACTTTCTCGATTTATTTTAATAAAGCTTTCATGAAATTATTTCATTTCATAAATAAGGCTTTCATGAAATCTGGAATATCAATCTACTTGGTATCAAATTTATTTCATACCAACTTAATAATGTTTGATACACTTAGTCCCTTCACTAATAGAATTTATTGATAAATGCATCTTTCACGGATTTCACTCTTGTGAATTTTTAATGAGAAACAGATTTGATTTATGAAGTTTTATTCATGGATTTTTTTTATATGATTCTCCTTTCCTATTAATTATTCCTTACACTTCTCATAAAAGAACAATTTTTATGGATTTTTAGTATGCGATGATCACTTGCAAGAATGGGGATTTGATTTTGTATGGATATCCTTTTCATGAACCCCTTCTCCTTGTTGAACTAAAAGCTTAATTAAATGAAATTTATTTATTTGACTTGGTTCAAATCTTTTCATGAATTTGGTTCGTAATGGATTCTTTTCTTACCCTTCTTCCTCTTATTCTTATTTTTTTGACAAAGGAAGAAAGAAAGTAAGAAAGTTGCACATCTCAAGAAGAACCAAAAGCTTTTGCGTATCTAAAGTAAAAAATGTTAGCTTATCCAAAAAAAAATTATTATGCAAAGTTTTTGCTTACCTTCCTTTATAGCTTGGATAAATTGTTGTGAAACTTGCTTGAATTTTTTTACTACACCTGCATTGTTGAATTCATCAATTAATTTTTATCATCAAAATATGAGATTCAACATCCACAAGGAAACAAGATGAGGTGAACAGTGCATACCTGTGGCATTGTAGGCTAGGTCACATCTATAAGGGAAAGATCTAAAAGTTGTTGAATGATGCATAACTAGATCCATTTGACAATTAGTTATATGCAACTTGCAAGCCTTGCATTCATAGAAAACTGACCAACTCACCATTTAATGGAACTGGAGAGAGAGCCACTAAGTTACTAGAACTCATACATAGCGCTATATGTATTCCCATGTCAACCCAGGCCATAGGTGGTTACTCCTACTATTGAACCTCAGATTTTGATGATGAAACTAATTGATAGTGTTTATCTAATTTGTGTTTGAGTGATGCAGAAATAGCTTCGATCAGAAGAGGCAAATCGATTAAAGCATAAGGAATCAAATGTTGGGCCGGAGCAAACATGTCACAAGATTGAACGTCGAACCGGAGGATCGGTCGACGTGTCGGCAGAAGGCTTCGGTCTATGAATTCGGGCATTGGGCCAAGAAGATCAGACATTAAGCCAAGGAGATTAAATGTTACGAGAAAATAACGTGCTGATTGGGCAATACATCGAAGGAGAGGATGATGAGCCGAAGGATCGGACAAAGCGTTGGAAGAACCAATGACATGTTGGACAATAAATGATTCGCTTGTAATTGATTATGTCTAGATCGAGTTAGTTTAGAGTCTAATTGAGTCAGTTTAGAATATAATTAGACTAACTCAATTAGGGGCCAACTGGACCCAAGTTTGGGCTGTGTTGGGCTAAGTGAAAGGCTCAAACAATGACCTAATAGGTGGCATGGCATAGTCTCCGAGACTATGTCAGGTGGTGGCATCGCCCAGACACAGTCTTCGAGAGACTGTCAAGTGGTGGTACCACTAGTCTAGGCGGAGGTACCGCCTAGTGGCAGGGTGTGAGGTAGTGGTACTGCCAAACTAGGCAGTGGTACCGCCAAACTAGGTGGTGGTACCGCTTAGTGTTAGTGTTGTAAGCGATGGTACTGCCCAACACAAGTAGTGGTACCACCAAGACTTGGGAAACTCGGGATGAGACTCTTTTGGGCTCCAAGTTTGAATCCACTTGAGGCCTATAAATATTCCTCTCATCCCTAGTTAAATTATACAAGAATTAAGAGCAAAAATATAGGAAAAAGTTATTGTAATCTTGTGAGAACTCCTCTCAAGCTCAAAGTATTAGTTTTGTTTGAGAGAGGAGTAAGTGGGGGTGTAAAGGTTCTCTCCTGAGCCTGCAAAAGGAGAATAGAGTTCTAAAGAGGTGGTTGGTCTTCGCCTATTAAAGGAAGACCATTAGTGGATGCTAGTGGCCTCGACGGAAGAGGAATCAGTGGAGTGGATGTAGGTTATGACGACAAAACCACTATAAAAATCTGGTTTGAATTTCTTTTGAACAATTTACTTTAACTATAAACTGCCTTACTTGTTTTCTTTCTCATTACACTCTTCCATACGCTTTTAAAGTTTAGCATTTCCGATATCGGTTTTCATGGAATGTACAAAAATTTCAGAACCGACGTAATTTTATTCACTGTACTAATTCATCCCCCCTTTTAGTGCCGGCTCATTCCTAATAGTTGGTATCAGAGCCATGTTCTTTCTCATTTGGTTTAACACCTAAGAGAAATGACTCTTTTCGATTTTCAAGAGGGTTTTTCTATCGTTCGTCCTCCTATGTTTAATGGGATAGACTACACTTATTGGAAAATTCGAGGGTTTTTCTTGCTTTCTATGGATTTAAACTTATAGAATATCGTTGAGAACATATTTTAAAAGTCTTCTACTCCAATGAATGAATGAAATTATTTGGAGAAGAAAAATTTTTCTTTAAATGCTAAAGCTATGAATGCTCTATTTTATGCCTTAGACAAAAATGAATTCAATCGGGTTTCTACTTACGAAACGACTTTCGATATTTGACACACTCTTGAAATCACACACGAAGGCACAAGTATAGTAAACGATTCTAAGATAAATCTTTTTATGCATGATTTTGAATTGTTTCGTATAAAACCAAGAGAAACTATTGGAGACATGTACACCTGTTTTACGGATATCATCAATGGTTTAAAAGCACTTGGTAAAAGCTTTTCTGATTTTGAACTTGTAAACAAAATTTTATGTTGTCTTCATAAAAATTGGGATTCAAAAGTAACTGTCATATACGAGGCAAAAGACTTAACAAGTTTCCACTTGAAGAACTTATCGGGTCTTTAATGACCTATGAAATGAGTTGTATGACACAAAGAGATCATGAGAACTATATTCCAAAGAACAAAAAAGATTTGACACTTAGAACAAATGAAGACCACTCGAGTGAAAGCTCAAGTGATGATGAACTCGAACTTCTTATTATAAAATTTAAAAGGTTCATTAAACAAGAATTAAAGAATAAAAATGAACATAAAATGAAGTTGCCAAAGAAGAAGAGAGCACTCAAGGCAGCTTGGAACGAATAGAGTTCATCCGAAGATGAAGAACAAACCAACAAAGGCGAGGTAGCAAACTATGCCTTAACGACTTTCGACGACGAGGTAACTAAAACCCCTTTGCCTTATTTCGAAATTACTTGATGTTTTTTCATGAGTTATTTTTAAATTAGTTAGTAAATAAATAAAAGGGGATCATTCTTTTATTTTTCTAGCTAATTTTGAAAATGATAATGATAATTACATATTTTATGAAAATACAACAAAATGTTAGATTTAAATCTAATGATTAATCCTATGTATGTTTTTAAGAAAAAATAATGTATATCTAAATTGATGATTTTCAATTTTGATTGAAAATGCTTTATGAAATCATGTTTGATGATATCATGCTTAATGAGTTGATAGTATGAAATTGTGCATGTTATACTTGAAAACTTGAAACCATATTTTGATGTCATACCCAAAGTAGTGATGCATAATGATCATGCTTAATAAGTTTATATTTCAAAATTATGCATGATAATTTTTGTGATTCATGGCTTATTGATCTTTATCGCAATGAAAGTTGCTTCTTTAGTTTTAACCAAGATGGATTGTTTTCATATGAAAAACTTGAGTATATTTATATAAAATCAATCACATAAAATGAAACACATAAAAAGGCATGCTTGTATGAAACATACAACTTAAAATAAAACATCTCTATCTTATTGATTTTTCGATAAGACATTAATGAATCTATTTGTTACTTTTAATGAATCTTTGAAAAGTGATTTTGATGATTTAATGATTTGAATTTGAATGAGTTTTATCCAAATCATGATATTGATTTCTTGAAATTACTTGAGATTTTTTTTAATCAAGATATCTTCTTTGTACTCTTACGATTTTTTCTTGGTATTTTATTTAAGAGGAGATTTACTATATGAATCGTGTCTTTTGGTATTCACATGATCTTATCCTTCATAATATGATTTTTTTTTGTATTCATGAAGTATATCTCATCACCAAAATTCTCTTGATATTCTTCATGTGATGACATGAAATTATGCATGAAATACTCATGAATTTATGTTGATGCATACAAATGAGAAGTTATGATCATGCATGGTAGAATGTAATGTAATTCGATATTTTGATACCATCATGATTTGAATTATTTATGATTTGGAATGATGCATGCAATACTATGATTTGTTGCTAAAATGATGTATCATGAATGCTTGAGTATCATGTATGATATGCCTATAGTGATAATTTATTTTTGGTATCATACATGAAGTAAGGATGAAATGTAAGGTTTTAAAATTGTGCATGTTTTAATTTGAAACTACAATGATGCACAAACATATTGAAATAAGATTGATACTTTACCCTTGTTACAATTTGAAAATTATTATAAAGGAAAAAAGAATTACAAAATTGTATTCTTCCCTTCTTTTTGACAATGACAAAGGGGGAGAAAAAAATCTACTAGCTTGCATGATGATATATACAAGAAGAAGCTATAACTTGCTAGCTTGCTCATCTCAAAAGATGCAAAGATTTTGCCAACTTTCATATGTGTAAAATTTGATAGTTCATATACTCTAAAATGATACAAACTTTACTAGCTTGCATGTTCTAATATAATGTAAAACTTGTTAGAATTGCTAACTTGAACATTGCAAAGGAAGCAAAGATTGCTAACTTGCATATTTCAAGAAGCAAAAGTTGCTTCTTTAAACATCTCAAAATTACTATCTTGCATGCTCTAAAATGTTGTAAAACTCACTAGCTTGCATGATGTAAACTTGATATCTTGAACATCACTAAGAATTGTTAGTTTGCAATCTCAAGAGAAGCAAAAATGCAATCTTGCCTATCTCAAGAAGCAAAACATGCTAACTTGTATATCTAGCAAAATTTACAAACTTGCAAAACTCAAAATTGTTACTAGCTTGCATGATGATAAAACTTGAGATTATGTTTATAATACAATGATTTGAAACTTGCTAAATGTTGAATCTCGGATTTTGATGATGAAGTCAATTGTCATTTGTTATATAATCTATATGTTGAGATAAGTGTGCAGGATTAACTATGATGAAAGTAAGACATGCAGTAGGAGTTGCGCCGGAGTCAAGATAATGATCACGTTGGGAGTTCGAGAGTTCGACGGAAGTTCGGACAGTCGTCGGAGGTTCTGCGGGAACAAATCTGAGAAGTCCATGAGCTTGCCAAAGAAGCTCGTCGGAACTCGCCAAGTGAATCGTCGCAAGTCCAGGAGTTTGCCGGAAGTCCGTAGGAGCATTACCGAGGGTTCATCGGATGATCGACGGAAGTTCGCCGGAAGCTCGTAGTTAGCACAATGATTAAGTTGGAAATGGGAGGTGATCCCATTAACTTAATCTTGAGGAAATTGGGCCCCTGAAAAACCCAAATTGGGCCGAATGGATCAACCCATTCAGACCCTGATTTCTGCCAGGCGGTTGAACCGCCCAAGGCAGGAGGTTGCACCGCCTGGGCTCAGTCTCTGAGCGAGACTTAGGAGGTGCAACTGCTCCAGCCAGGCGGT
>NW_008991774.1:263509-274550 GCF_000313855.2 Musa acuminata subsp. malaccensis
GCTGGGCGGTGCAACCGCCCAGCCCAGGAGGTGCCACCGCCCAGCCTAGGCGGTGCCACCGCCTAGGCCAAATCAGCTCACTGGTTGGGCTCCAAACTTGGCACAAACCAGTCTGAACTCGGGCCCAATTGGCCCCTACTTGGGTTATAGGATTAACACCTAATCCTAACCCTAATTAACGTGCTAACTACGAATTTAAAGACATTTTCTAAGCTATTACAAAGTCCGTAAGTCAAGACTTCTTCTAGCGAGCTTCCGGCGAACTTCCGACGGTCTTCCGATAAACTCTCGGAAATCATTCTGCGGACTCCCGGCAAGCTCCTAGACTTCACGATTTGATCTTGGCGAGTTCCAATGAGCATCTTCGGTAAGCTCTGATCTTTCTCGGTAAGCTCTGCGAACTTCCAATGAACCTTCTGGCGAGCTTCCGAAAAACCCTTCGGCAAGCTCCCTACTCATTCTTGGCTAGTTCCGGCAGCATTCCCGACGAACCTTCGGACTTCCGTCAAACTCTCGAACTCCCAACGAATCCTTCGCTCTTGACTCTAGCACTTTGTTTCGCTTTATGTCTTCATCGTTATCGTAGTTAATCCTGCACACACAAACCAAAACTCAACTCCGATCTAGACAATTATTACAACGCGAATTGACATTCTGTTGCCCGACACGTCATTGGTTGGCACTTCGTCCGATTCTTCGGTGCATCGTCCTCTCTTGCGGCTTATTGCCCAATCGGCGGTTGACCTCCGCAACCCCGATATCCTTGGCGCAATTTCGCTCTCCTTAGCCGTATGCCCGACGTCCGAAGCATTCAGCCATCCAATATCCTGACGTGATCTCTTCCGGCGCAACGTCAATTCCTCCTGCGTCAACTGTTTAAACCTGATCGAGTAGACCTGCATCGCTCAAAATGCAGTTTAAATCATAAACACATATCAAGTGGTTTCATCATCAAAATACAAGATTCAACAGGTAGTGGTACCACCTAGTGTCAAAGGGTACTAGCGATAGTACCATTAGACTGAGCGATGGTACCACCCAGTGTTAGTGCTGCAAGTGGTGGTATTGCCCAACATAGGCGGTGGTACCGCTAGGACCTAAGAAACCTGAGATGAGATATTTTTTTGCTTCAATTTTGAAGCCATTTGGAGTCTATAAATACTCTAGCTATTCCTGCATGGATATACAAGAATTGAGCACAAAATTGAGTTAAAAAAGGGGGAATGAATCCTTGTGAAAAAGTTATAAATCTCTCTTAGTATAGAGTCACCTCTTTTTAGTATTTAGAAGTTCTTCTAAAGAGAGAAGTGAGGTCTAAGTGTAAAAGAGAGAAGTGTAAAAGTTCTCTCCTGAACTTGTAAAAAGGAGAAAGAGTGTAAAAGGGTAGTTGATCTTCGCCCATTGAAGGAAGATCGGAAGTGGAAGCTAGTGTTAGAACCCTTGCAGATTCTAAGCTTGGGGTTGATCTCTTTAGGGGAACGACCTCCTTGGAACTCTATAGGGGTTCCTTCCTCCAAGTTGCTATTTAAAAGCTATAGAAAAGATTCATATATTGCTTAAGAAAAGAGGATGAATACATGGCTATTTATAGGGCTTTTAAACCTCAACTCCTAATAGGACTCCTACTCAAGACTCATATTCCTTTTCAACTTCTAATGCTTATCTAAGAAACAACCTCCTAACCCTAATCGACCTCTTCACCTCTTTAATAGGAGTCGACTAGGTATGTTTTACATGAATGCTCCTCTCAATTAGGACTCTTCTAGCTAGAGTCCTAACAGACCCACCCTCTTCAAATCAGCCTTGTCCTCAAGGCTAACGATCTATGAATTCTGGGAATTTGATCTTCAAGTCGTCATAGTTCTCCTAAATGGCACCTTCTGCTAGTAAGTTCGCTCAATGTATTATCACTTCAGTAGTGGGTTGTCATCATCGAGTCATGATCTGTCGATCAATAATGGCACTCGGTTGGGTCTAGAGTTCTCTTGGGTAGTCATATTTGGTGGATGACTTAACGTTGTCTCCAAGCACTTATTCACCACTTCCGTCTAGACGTCGGTTTGTGGGTGATATGCCATATTCTTTTTCAATTTAGTGCCCTATATATGGAGTAACTTTGTCTAAAATCTGCTCATGAAGATGCAAGTAGAATTTGGTAGAAGCACAATGCGTCCCTTATAGCGTAATTCTTTTGAGTCCCAACTGTAATGAGGCATGGAGCTTGGTGCTTCCTCCAATATTATTATAATCTTACTGGTCTCCGGATCCTCCTACCATTCCCTCTTAATATCCTCAAGGAAGTCACTGGTCAAAAGTGAAACGGTCAAAATTCAGCTTGTTGCGTAGCTGCAAAAACGCATCTACGACAACATTCTCTTTCCTCTTTTTGTAAGTTATTTCACAATCATATCCAAGAAGCTTTGTTACCCATTTTTGCTGCTCGGGGGAAGATATCTTTTGCTCCAAGAAATATTTTTTGCTTTTATGATCGATCTTGATATGAAAGCGTCGCCCGATCAAGAACATTCTCCATTTGGTCACTGTATGCATAATCGCGAGCATCACCTTGTCGTAAATAGTCATTTTGAGATGGGAAGGAGATAATGCCTTACTAGTATAAGTGAGGAGGCAGCCATCTAGCATTAGTACAACATCGATTCTGACTCCGGAGGCATCGGCTTTAATAATAAAAGTCTTACCAAAGTCGGGTAGCACTAGTACGGGCATTGTCATCATTGCGGCTTTAAGTTCGTTGAAGGCGGTGGTGGCTTTATCTGACCATTGAAAAATATCTTTTTTCAGAAAGGAAGTAATTGGTGTACCGATCTTTCCATAGTTTTTCATGAACTTACGGTAGTAGCCTGTTAAATAGAGAAAGTCGCGCAACGATTTTATATTCCTCGGGGTCGACCAGTTCTACATTGCTTAAATTTTGGACGGGTCTACCGCCACACCTTCCTCTGACATGATATGCCCTAGATATTCTACCTTCTAATGAAGAAATTTGCACTTTGATTTTTTGACAAAAAGAAAATGTTCTCACAAAATCATCAAAACAAGTCGTAAGTGCTAAAAATGACTTTTAAGAGAAGGGCTGTAAATAAGGATATCGTCGAAGAAAACTAGCACACAATTATAAAGATAATTCTGGAAAATATCATTCATAATGCTCTGGAAGGTGGAGGGAGCATTGATGAGACCACCGGGCATTACCAAAAATTCGTACTGGTCGTTGTGTGTTCGAAAGACGGTTTACGGTATGTCTTCTTCGCACACTCATATTTGATGATACCTGGATCGAAGGTCCAACTTTGTGAAGACTCATGCTCCCTTTAATTCACCAAGCAATTCATCTACTACTAGAATGGGATATTTGTCCTTGACAATTATACTGTTGAGAGCTCGGTAATCAACGCACATTCGCTATGTTCCGTCCTTTCGTATGAGGAGCACCGGTGAAGAGTAGGGGCTGCAACTTGGCAAAATAATTCTTGTTTCAAGCATTTCTTTTATAATCCTTTCTATTTCATCCTTTTGGAGATGTCGATATTGATATAGCTGAGTATTTGCTGGAGGTTTACCCAGAAAAATCGATATACAATAATCATGCCGACTGGTAGGAGGTAGGTTACGCGGTTCGTCAAATATATCTGAAAATTCAGGAAGCAAAGGAAGTAGGTTTGGATCTTCAAATTCTATTGGCTCTCTCTTAGTTTGCTGCTCAAGTTGTACCAAAAAGCTGCTGCATGCTTCATGCAAAACCTTCTCCATTCGTTGTGTGCAAATCGTCGTTATGTCGCCCCCACGTTTCCTGTGCACTATCATCTGCTTCCCCTTACTATAAAATTTCATAGTTTTACAAAATTTTAGGAAACATCACCTAATGTCATTAGCCATTCAATACTAAGCATGGCCTCATAATCATCAAGAGGGAGGAAGAAATCTATAATTATCTCTTGGTCCTGCAGTAATAGTTTCACCTTTGGGCACCTATGATCATACTTCAAAATTCGTCCGTCGGTGACCTCAACATCAAATCTGCTACAATTCTCGATAGATAAGGCCATTTGGACAGCAACCTTGCTGTTCATAAAATTATTAGTGCTCCTGGTGTCAATAAGAATGGTGATAGATTGTTGCTTCATAAGTCATCCCACTTTCATCGTTTGCGAGTTCGCGTAACCGGCAAGGGCATACATTGTAATATCAACCGGCTGCTATTCTTCATCCATGACCTCTTCCTCATGCTCTTGGATCTCCTCCTCCATATCTTCAAGAGGTTCAATCAGTAGGAGGTGGCCCCTTTTGCAGCGATGATCGCGGTTCCATGGCTCGTTGCAATGCCAACAAATACCCTTTGCTGATCGCTCATGTAGTTATTCTCTTTTCAAATTTTTTGGCAGCAAAGGATAGCTGGGAGCAGAAGGAAGTTTATATTCTATGGGCCTAGGAGAGGTTCTCATCCTCTAAGCATCTTGGTTGAGCCGTTCTTCTTGCATTCGGGCGAAAGAAATCATAATTATCATAGTATGAGGCTGCCGTGCCTTAACCTCCACTTTTTTCTCTAGCTTGAGTCCTTCGATGAATGTTCCTAACAATTGATGGTCAATACAATCACAAGAAAGGTAGAATAGCTTCTCAAACTTGGTTTGGTACTCTTGAATCGTAGAGGTTTGTCAAATCTTTGCGAGTTGGCCATCGATATTTTCATACTCCATAGGTCCGAAACGATTCAGCAATGCGTTCTTAAATTGATTCAACATCGGAGCCCCATGATTGTATTTCAGCCAACTATACCATTGAATAACATCTTCTTCAAGATGGATGATAGTAATTTCCACCATAGCATCATCTGACATTTGGTAGTAGCGAAAGTAACATTCGGCACGCGAAATCCATCCCGTCGGGTCTCCTTCTTCCCATCACGGGAAGTCCACCCTCATGCGTGGTTGCAGCATGTCTGAGGGCTGTCCCTTCTTCTCTGGAGGCCTCTCTAAACTCTCTCCTTATTGAAATTTGATTGGACTCGACGGTTGTCCAATTCTGAATTATGCAAACAAAGCGAGTATTTTGTCCTCTAAGTGCGATTGAAGTCGCGATTCAATTCGAGATTCCAATGCTTCAAATTGGGCATCAATTAGATCTTTAGAAGCCATAGCACATGCCTATAGATCAGAGATGTCTCTGTCTTTTTTCTGTTGATGGGTTAATGGCATGGGTGGTGGAAGGTTCGGAAGAATTGAGGATCATGGAAAGGTATTGCAGTAGATTTTTACGCCTAAAGTGTAGCAATTTGGATGTAAAAGATCAGTGGTTTATATTGAGAATTTTTTAACGAAACAAAAGAGAAATCCACTATTAGGAAGTCTCAAAGCTGTCATAAAATTTTTGTTGAGATTTGGATAGAAAAAACACAGTAGCAAGATCAAGCATACTATACTATGCAGTTGGAATTCTATAGTATAGATTTTCAAGTATAACAGATTGGACGTGAAAGATTAGTGATTTATACTGAGAATTTTTTGATGAAACTAAAGAAAAATCTGCTGTTAGGAAGTGTCAAACCTGTCATAAAAATTTTGTTGAGATTTAGATAGAAAAAATGTAGTAGCAATATCAAACAATCTGTATTATGCGGCTGGAATTCTATAGTGCAGATTTTCAAGTGTAGTAGTTTGGACGTAAAAGATCAGTGACTTATATTAAGAATTTTTTGACATATCTAAAGAAAAATATGCTGTTAGGAAATTTTAAAGCTGCCATAAAAATTTCATAGAGATTTGGACGGAAAAAATATAGTAGCAAGATCAAACAGTCTATGCTATGCGGTTGGAATTCTGTAGTGTATCTTTCGTCATAGAGATGAAAACTTTGCGATGAAAAATTTATGCAGCAATATAGGAATAATTTTTTTATTATTTTCAAATAAGGACAAATAAATTGCAGCAGCAATAAGGTAAGAAACCAGAACCTGTTGTAATTCATGGGGAGATCAAAGGATGATCTACGGTGGTGGAGATGACACTGAATTTGGCGATGATCTTTTAAGCAATTGTGAGAATTGCTTTACCCGGCTATAGAGGGATGATGGATAGCTAGATTTTTGAATAAGGATAACTAAATTGTAGCAACAGTAAGGTAGGAAACCAAAACCTATTGTAATTCATGGGGAGATCAAAGGATGATCCATAGTGGTGGAGTTGATAGCAAACTTCGAAGACGATCTTTTAAGCAATTGTGGGAATTGCTTTGGGTGGCTGTGGAGGGCTGATGGATGGCTGTGGAAGGGTAGCGAGATGCTAAGAATGTTGCTCTGATACCAAGTGTTAGAACCCTTGCAGATTCTAAACTTGGGATTGATCTCTTTAGGAGATCGGCCTCCTTTGAACTCTATAGGGTTCCTTCCTCCAAGTTGCTACTCAAAGGATATAAAAATGTTTCATCTATTGCTTAAGAAAAGAGGATGAATACAAAACTATTTATAGGGCTTGTAAACCCCAACTTCTAATAGGACTCCTACTCAAGACTCATATTCCTTTACAACTCCTAATGCTTCTATAAGAAATAACCTCCTAACCCTAGCCGGCCTCTTCACATCTTTAATAGGGGTCGGCTAGGTAGGTGTTACATGAATGCCCCTCTCAATTTGGACTCTCCTAGCTAGAGTCCTAACAACTTGTAGCCTTGAGTGAAGAGGAATTGAGAGTGGATGTAGGTCACAACGACCGAACCACTATAAATCTAGTTTGCATTTACTTTAAGCTTTTCATCTTCATATTGTAACCTAATTTACTTGCTTACTAATGCTTTCACTACACTTCAAACGCTTTCAAGTTAAATGCTTTCCGATATGAGCTTTTATCGTATAAAGTTACCGATGTGATTTTATCGTTATACTAATACACCCCCACCCCCCCCCCTCTTAGTGTCGTATAGATCCTAATAGTTGGTATTATAGTCACTTTTTTTTTATTTGGTTTAACACCTAAAAAAAATAGCTCTTTTCGGCTTTCAAGAGAGTCACTCTATTATTCGTCCCCCTATATTCAATGGGACGGATTACACTTATTGAAAAATTTGGATGAGAGGTTTCTTACTTTCTATGAGCTTTGATTTATGAAATATTATTGAACTTGGTTTTCAAACATCTTCTAAATCTATGAATGAATGGAGTGATTTTGAGAAAAAATCTTTTTCTTTGAATGTCAAAGCTATGAATGCTTTATTTTGTGCTTTGGATAAAAATAAACTCAATCAAGTTTCTATTTGCGAAATGGCTTATGAGATTTGGCACAATCTTGAAATCACACACGAAGACACTAGAAGAGTTAAAGATTCGAAAATTAATCTTTTGATATATGATTTTGAATTATTTTGAATGAAGCCAAATGAAACTATTATTGATATGTACACCTGTTTTACAGATGTCGTCAATAGTTTAAAAGTACTTGGTAAAAGTTTCACTAACTTTGAACTTATAAACAAAATTTTACCATTTCTTCCTAAAAATTGGGATCCTAAAGTAATGACTATTCACGAATCAAAGAACTTGAACTATATTTCAATTGAAGAACTTATTGAGTCTTTGATGACCTATGAAATAACGTATAAGGTACAAGATGAACTTGATGAATATGAGAACAACCTTCTAAAGAATAAGAACGATTTGACACTTAGAACTCAAGAAGACCACTCGAGTGAAAGCTCAAATAATGATGACTTTGAACTTCTAACAAGAAATTTTAAAAAGTTCATAAAACAAGAATCAAATAATAAAAATGAACTTGAAAAGAATATTATAACTTGCTATGGATGTAATCGGCCGAGGCACTTCAAAAGTGAATGTCCACAAATGAATAATAAGTTACAAAAGAAGAAAAAAATATTTAAGATAATATGGGATGAAATGAGTGCATCCGAAGACGAGGTTGCGAACCACACTTTGGTGACTTTCGATAACGAGGTAAGTGACTTAACCAAAACTCCTTTATCTTATTTTGAAATTACTTGATGCATTTCATGAGTTGTTTTTAAATTAGTTTAGAAAAATTATATATAAATTATTAAAAAAAGATCATAAAAATTATATGTTTTATGATAAATAAATAAAATATTAGATTTAAATCTAATTCTTGTATACATAATAAGATTAATTCTATATATGTTTTAAGAAGCAATAATGTGTATCTTGATGATTTCCATATTGCTTTTTGAGTATAAATGATGATGCATGATCTTTGTATGAAAGACTAGAGCATGAAATCAATCACAAAATTTGGAACTAAAAGAAATTAAGCTATTTTTAATCTTATAGGAATCTATCTACGTTGCTTTCATTAAATTATTTAAAAAGTAATTTTGATGATGACTTTGGATTTCTTTTCATATGATTCGTTTTAACAATGAGATGATATATCCAATCAAATTATTTATCGATGTTTATGACTTGAGATGTATTTTATATGAAACATTTTTTTTATTATCATATGATTCACTCTTTTAAGAGAACATTCATCCAAAACGAATCATGATTATTCTTTTGATTACATCTTGAACGTTTCCTATGAATCAAGATCTTACTATTTACTAAAGAAGAGACTTATGTAAATAAACTATGACCTTGATAATGGTTTGAAATTGTGCATGTTATACGTTGAAGATTTAAAACCATGTTTTGGTATCATGCATACCAAGGTAATGATGATTTGAAAATTTATTGATTTGATATCTTGCCTAAAGTGATAATGATAATGACTTGGCATTTCTTACAAGAAAGTTTTATAGATTGAGATTTATTTATTTATCCAAATTATGATCTTGATTCCTTGACATGTATAACTTGAGAATTTTTTTTGTGAATCAAGATCTCTCATTTGATTTCTTATGTTTCTTTTTGTTATTTGATAAAGAGAATATTTATCCAAATGAAGCATGATTTTTATCTTGATTTCTTGATACTCTTGAAATTCTCTATGATGCATTTTATTTAAGAGAAGATTTTCTACATGTATCATGAAATTTCTTATGCGTAAATCAAGATATTTTACCATTCTAATCTCCTAAGAATTCTTTTCGTTATTTACAAAAGAAGAAATTTGTCAAAAATGATTCATGGTCTTTTGGTATTCATGAATTAATTTTTCATTTTTGATGATTGAAATATTGATGCAAATTTATCTTTAATGTTTATCTTGTTAGGATCAAGAGCACTAAGAGGGGGGGGGGGTGAATTAGTGCAGCGGAAATCTTTCAACTATTAAAATCGAAAGCTGCGTTCGTTCGATAAAAACGATTTCGATGTAAAAGCCGATTCTAAGATTACTTTAACTTAAGATTAAGCGAGATGACGTTAAAGTAAATTAATGAAGGCAGTTTGCAGTTTATGATGGAAATCAGAATGCAAGCGCAAACTAAAATGCGACGTTCGTACGATAACACCAGTTTACGTCTAAATGCCGATTATGAAGATACTGAACATTGAGATACATTTTATAAATGAGCAGAAGGCAGTTTGTAGTTATGATTGAAATCAAAACGTAAACGTAAACTAAAATATGATGATCGTACGAAAAAGCCGATTTACGTCTAAACGCAGATTCGGAAAGCTCTGAACTTAGAAACTCGTTCGTAAAAGCGCAGAAGGCAGTAAGCTATTGAGGAGGTTTGCAGTAAAGATAAAATGCTTAAAGTAAATGCAAACCGAGATTTAGAGTGGTTCGGTCAATCTTGACCTACTCCACTTTTGGCTTCCTCCACCGACGAGGTCACTGACGTCAACTAGAGGCCTTCCTTCAATAGGCGAAGGCCAACCACCCTTTTACAGTTTCACTCCTTTTGACGGGCTTAGGAGACAACCCTTACAGAAATTTTCTCTCCTCTCTTTACAACTCAAAACTTTGAAGAACAGAGGGAGGAGAACTTTTGGCCTTTACAACAATTTTGAGCTCTAAGAATCACAGAGAAAGATCAAGATTTCGAGTGTAAGTTGTGCTCTTTCAGTGTTGAATGGGTGGGGTATTTATAGGCCCCAACCCAGTTCAAATTTGGAGCTCAAAACTATCAATTCCCGGAATTCCGGTATCAAGCGGTTGCACCTCCTGACTAGGGTGGTTGTACCGCCTGGCATAGCTCGAAGACTGAGCCTCTGGGCGGTGCCACCTCTGTCAGGGGCGGTTGCAACTCTCTACTAGAGCTCGAAGACCGAGCTCAGGCGGTTGCACCTCCTGACTGGGGCGGTTGCACCGCTTGCCAGAGCTCGAAGACCAAGCTCAAGCAGTGCTACCTCTTGTCAGGGGAGGTTGCACCGCCCAGTCTCGCTCGGAGACTGAGCCTAGGCAGTGCTACCTCCTGGCTGGGGCGGTTGCACCGCCCAGTCTCCCTTAGAGACTTAGCCCAGGCGGTGCCACCTCCTGGCTTGGGTGGTTGCACCTCCCATAGCAATCAGGGTCCGAATGGGTAGATCCATTCGGCCCAATTTGGGTTTTTCAGGGGCCCAATTGCCCCAAGATTAAGCTAATGGGATTGCCTCCCATTTTCAACTTAGTCATTGTGCTAACTACGATAAATCCTAAGATAATTTATGCAGCTTGCTCCGGTGCGTCAATCGCTTCTTCCGGCGAGTTTCCGGCGAACTTCCGTCGATCATCCGATGAACCCTCGGTGATGCTCCTGCGGACTTCCGGCAAACTCCTGGACTTGCGACGATCCACTTGGCGAGTTCCGACGAGCTTCTTTGGCAAGCTTATGGACTTCTCGGATTTGTTCCCGCAGAACCTCCGACGATTGTCCGAACTTCCGTCGAACTCTCGAACTCCCAACGTGATCATTGTCTTGACTCCGGTGCAACTCCTGCTGCATGTCTTACTTTCATCATAGTTAATCCTGCACACTTATCTCAACACATAGATTAGACAACAATTGACTTCATCATCAAAATCCGAGATTCAACAATCTCCCCCTTTTTGATGATGACAATCAATTGATAATGGAGTTAACCTTAACTTCCCCTGTCTATATGCCATACTTGAGATAAGTCATTCTT